>CM053561.1:62032818-62063413 GCA_028646485.1 Cryptoprocta ferox | reverse complement strand
TCAGTAAGAGACCAGACTTCAATATCAGGGAATCAGGAAGATCTGAGTTTGATTCCTACCTGCACACTTCCCAATTTTACCTATAAATTTGGAATAATGTATCTTCTCAAGGTTGGTCATGAGGATAAATATGATATTTTTGAATTCTGACTAGCACAGTGCTTTACACAAAGGATTTATTCAAGTAATGGCACACATTGGTAATGAAGATGCTGGTGAGGCTGAAGTTGGAAATGGTTAAATTTTTGTTGATTAGACTACCATCTCTTAGTAATTTTAGATCAACGAAGACCGAGGCCTTTTCTTCAAATTCCTCTCAAATTTGAGCACCTATATCATAGACTTGAATTTCATTTCTTTATTATTACCTAAAATATAGTAATTTTCTGTTTATAGCTTTTAAATTATTTTTGTTTGTTTTTGAGATTTGTTATTAGCTCAGTCTCCATTCTGCTGGCTGTGGGATAAGATACAAATCATTAATTTTGACCTGAGGTTCTTTCTGAGACCATGATCTGCCAGTGTGACCACTAGTGGTAGGGCTCATTTTGATGATACAAAGTGCATGATCACAGGGTATGATTATTTGGATCATCATTCCTGCAGCTTTAGTAAGGTCAGGTAAGTTGCTGGTGCCTAATTGTATCTGCAGTTGCTCCCCATAAGACAGCTAAGAAAATATTCAAATGTTCTTGTTCAGTACATAAAACAAATACCTGGAACATCAGAAAATAATTTCCTATTCCATAGTATATTCTTGTATTATTTATTGGTTCTAATTTTGATATTTTGAGATATTGTTAATGCTGGGGGCATTTTATGAATTTGGTCAGGTAAATTTTGATTCCTCATACGTCATACTAAAGACCTTGGAAAAACTGAGTAAGCAATCTCTAACCTTGCCATAAGATATTTAGGTGCTATGCCTATAAATAATCTTATATGTCACTTATTTTGCTAATTCTCAATCTTGTAAGCAGTTATTTTAAAAGCATTTTCTAGGGCAAATTTCCCAATATATAAAGTGTACAAAAGCCAACTTTGCTGGGTAAGGATTTACATTTTTATTATAGGCCCTCTATTCACTAAATGTGTGAGATTGAAATGTTACTAAACTTCTCTGATCTTTATATTTTAACTGGAACTTGAGAATGATAATTCCTGCCTTCCCTACCTCAAAAATTAAAGAAGTTAGTTTACATAGAAACTATAATTTTAAAAATATTACATACCACACAAACATAAAAGTGTTGCTACATCAAAAGAGAAACACTTATGGTTGTACATGGTGAAGAAAAAATAGATAGTTTAAACAATATATATTTTAGTAATGAGAAGAAAATATTTGAGATAGTTTATATAGAAATCATTTTCTATTCCTTCCTAACTTAACCAAATGAATAGTACACACCGTTTGATTATATTATATTAATCATACTATCCAAGTCATAAATGAATGGGCTAACACCACATATTGTCATATACCATGGATGATAAATTTGCTTGTTGACAAATTGGGGGTGACTCTTTGGAAAATTGGGCTCATGAGGATTTGGAAGCTTCCTCATTCCCTAACAGGCATTTTGTGCTAGATTTGACTTTGTATAAATGGCTACAGTTTTTTTTTCTCTCTTTAGTTTCAGAGTCTAATTCTCCAATCTTTAAATATGGGCTGGCTTGTGACTTGATTTGGCCAATAGAATGTGATGAAAGTTATTTTGTTCTGAGTTCTGAGTCTAGATTTCAAGAGGCTTTGCATGATTCTGCCTGTGCTTTAAGAACTTTCACCACTACCATCATTTGAACAAGTCCATGCTATCCTAGAGAATGAGAGGCTATGCAAGTGCAAAGAGCAGCTATTCTTGCTCAGCCATTTTAGTTCAGTTGGCCCTGAGCTGACTCTGGTGCTAACTGCAAATGTGTGAGCAGACTCGGCCTAAACAGGTGAGCCCAGCTCAGACCAGAAGAACTACCCAGCTCACTTGCACACTTGTAAACTAGGAAATGCTTCAAGCCACTGAGGTTGGGATGTTTTGTTACACAGCAATATGTAATTATGACAATTAGTGATGTCTGCTATAGGTAGAAGATAGTATTGATTTTCCATCACTAATATAGTTAAGTTCACTTCCTTGAATACCACCCTCCCATGCTGCCACTTTCCTCTTTTCCAAGTTCACAATTATGGTTTTATAGTGCTGGGATTCATGACATTTCTTAGGAGAGTTGGGATCCATTATCCCTAAAATTGTAGGGTGGCAATGCTCAGACTTTATGTAGTACAGTATGTGTCTCTGTTTTCTGAGCCTCACAATCTGGAATTCTGACAGTCTGTCAGCTTATTAATGTCCTTTCCATTATACTGTACTACTATTAGGGAAATCATACATGGAGAGAGTCCATGGGGCCACACATAACTTGTGGACTGACAAATCTAATCTTATATCATTGAAAATGCCTCTTGCTCCTCTTTGGTATATTTTGAATATGAATCCAAGTGCTCTGTTGGAGAAATAGAGAAGGGTCTTCATAAATAATCACTTAAAAAATAGACCATGGGGGGAGTTCATTAAGAAAGAGTAGTTACAACTTCCTCTGCTGGTTCTTCATTTGATTGTTTTCAAACCTGTCTCATCTGCTTGGCAAAAAGCTGATGGTGCCACTAAGAGAAGGAACAGGAGAGAGATGAGCAACTCCACAGGACACCATTGGGTGGAAGAGGAAACCAACTCTTGGTGCCCAGGGCAGCGTTGCATGTCCTACTGTAACGTGTTTCTGATTTTTTCAAATGTGGTTTCTGCCATAGCAATGGCCCTACTCATACCAACGAAGACATAATGACAACAGCATCTCTATCTCTAAATCTTGTCTCTATAATTATAATGGCTTATGAAAGTTTTGCCTCAAGTCTAGATTGGGAGTTCTCAGAAAATAGTCCTTTTCCTTTCTAAAACAGGTTAAATGAGTGATTGGAGTAGATTTTAAAAATCACCTTCTGCATGATATTTTGTAGATTAATGACTACACTGAACAATTCTGATGATAGGGAAATTATTTCCACTGTAACTTAAAGAACTAAAACTGCTGTATTTTAAATTAAAGAGGCCTAAAATTTGTCAGGCTTATCAAAAGTGCATGAGCAATGAAGAGGTACAAGTTTATAACCCATTATGGAGCATGTTAATTTCTTAACATGCATAATTTTTCTGCTTCATTACTGTTGGAGTGATCCTTGTGGAAAACAGTAATTTTGGGAAAAAAAAGTAAATATGGGACAGAATAATAGCTTTCTAGGGAAATGCTGAGATTTCTCCACTTGATTAGCTTATTGCAAATTAATTTTATTTCATTGGTATTGCCCCCTCTGTAGCCTCTGTATCCTAAACTAGAAACTTAATCCACTTTGTTTAGTAATTAAATCCAGATTTGAACTAAATCCAGTGAAAATGTTAGCCAAGGCTAGAAGAATAGTGCATAAATGGTTTAATGAAGTTAGAAAAGCAGTGAGAAAAAGGTAATATTAAGCTGAAAAAGAAAAGACGACTCAAATTACATGAGTGAAACTATCATCTTGGTCACCTGGAAGATAAGAAATTTACATACAGAATTTGTGAGCCTTGGAAAGATGCTTTTCATGCAGAATGTTACAAATTCCAGTTGGCTTCATCTTGCTCCCTGTGAAAAATTAGGAGGAGAGAGAAATGAACTAAGGAAGGAAACTAGTTTTCAGGTAATTTTTTATTCAGAGGCTATAAAATTGTTACAAAGGATGGGGCTTGCTTGGTTGGTAAAATGTTTCCTATCTTTAGTCTTTCCAAGAAGTAAAAGATTTTTCAAATGAAATGAGACTGGGGGCAAAGTGCATATCAAGGGTATAGCTGTAACACCCTTTGTTAAATTCTTTGCAAAGTTTAAGATGTTCCCCTAGTAATCCCCCTTAGACAAAGGGGCTTCTAAATTCCCTAAGAGCATTTTACCACAGCAGCCCAGCACAACCAATGTAATGAGAGAGACGTGTCTCCCTGTCTCTCAGCCTTCCCAGATATTTCCCTTAATATATGTTTGTTTTGTTTTGTATGCCTAATCCCATTTTGTATTCTGTTTCCCCCCAGAAACTTATTTAATTTAAGCAGAAAGAGATGTTCTTTTTCCCAAGAGTTGCAATTAAAGATCTGGAGTTCTGTCTCAACAGTTCAGTGGCTCTGGCTCGCGTCATGTGACTAACCCTAAATCAATCACTGTGGTCAGGGCTATGTGCCATTCCCCTTGGTCATTCCTTAGTGACATTTTAATGCCTGATATTCAGGCAGGATTAATCCCTTCCCACCACAACAACATGTTAAGAAAATAGTGGGGAATTAATTCACCTAGGAAAAAAAGAGGCTATAACCAGAAGGGGAAATGAATACACTGCAGACAAAAACATCAACTGTGTACTCCATCTTCAAATCCTTTCCAGCCTCTTTTTCAGACTGGCAGCTCATGAAATGTATTCTTCTCCTATTATGCTGTCAGCGCCCAAGTAACACACACAGTCCTTCTACTTGTCTTCTCACTTCACTTCCTACCTCCCTTTCTGGGCAAACACACTTCTCTTTACAAGCACTCCATTAGTTTTGGTGTTTGCCTCGATGCTCTGGTGTGTTTGAAGGGTTTCTCTAAGGTCTGCTGACATTTCCTGATTGCTTACTATGCATGATTTCTGTTTTCCTCCTGGGCCATCATTCTTAGAAAGGCATCCACTTCATCAATATCCTTTAACACTGTTTGGATTTGTGGGTGTGTATTCAAGCAGGAAAGGGGGCCTACTGAGGTGAGCAGACTTGCACTGATGTGTTTTGTCAAGTAGCAGGGACATTTCAGGTAAACACAGGAGCAGGCTTAGACAGGCAGGCTGGTCCTTTCATCAGAAGACTAATAGGACAGAACTAGTGGGTAATGGAGGAAATGCTTAGGTGACAGGGAAGGCACATGTTGCTGAATATGTGTAGGTCAGACTCTTACATTTTATCTCTCTGGCAGAACATCAAGTCTTGAATACTTTTATCTGAGGCCGAGAAACTGTTACTACCACTCCAGCTTGGGTCATAGGAAATGGTGGCATTCAGTACGTATTCCACAGATTGCTACCTGCTCATTGAGAATACTCTCAGATATCCTTGATTTGTCCAGGCATTTCTGGCCAGGCCGATATTATAGGAATGGCAAAACTCTGTCTCAAGATGCCAATGTAGATTCAGGTTTCCATGGCTGGTACACAGTCCTGAGAGTGTAGTGGTGAATATAAATTCCTGGATAGCTCCAGGCTGTCACTCAGAACCTCAACAGCCACCTGTCGAGGTAACAGTTGCCATTTGATCACAGTGTGGATTGTAGAAGAAAGCATATATGATGTGCAACAAAAGGATCACCTGTTTTTCTCTTCAGACTTTCACAAACTCCGTCTATCTTTGATCCTTGCTTGAATTATCGATTATATTGTTGTTGACAGAAAGCTAATTTTCTAATACTCCCATTCTTTGTGCTCTTAAAAGTTGGTATTCTTTATAGCATGAATTTGGCTTTGGAAAAGTAAATGTTTTAAATGCATATTATGAAATATTTATGTAATCACTGATGTAAGTATCCCATGAAATATTTGTCATGTGTCATAAGTAATCAAGAAAAGCCATGTATTCTATAGATATGGCAAATGTGTACAGCTGTGCTTCTCATTCTTGGACAGGACAGAGACCCAACTAGAATTCTTATTGCCTATTCACATGGTCATTTTCTACCCTTTTTCTACCAGCAGTGATTCCACTTCTGGCTTGATGGTGCCAACTATATTAAATTAATCTCTTAAAAGTGTTTGCCACAGTGTTTTGGGAGTATGGTGCACTGTTGCATAGTTTTTGATGTTTTATAGTTCAAAGAGTATTGGGCTAGGAGTCTTGAGTCATAGATGGCTGCCAACCAGACTCTGACCTTCAATTTCCATGCATATTAAATGAAGATGTTTGGCTTTGCCTCCTTTTAGTCCTCACATTGGTTGGTCCTGGAATTCTGTGCCTCTACAATTTCTCATGGAAGTTGGAAGATGGATTCTAGAGGACTTTTTATAAAGCCTTCATCATTTTAAGATATTAAAGAATATTTTTAAAAGTTCCTAAGCCTCTAAAAAAATTTTTTAAAGGACAAGCCATGTCATAGATAAAAAATCTGGTATCATCATCTTCAACATTATTATTATTATCATCACAATTATCATAACTATCAACATTCACACCATCACCAACATTTATTCAGTGGATTTTATGTTTCAGGCATGATACTAAAGACATAATATTCATTTTCTCATGTGATCTTACGATAAGAGGTATTAGCATTATCTAATTTCACAGATGAGAAAAATTAAATTGAAAGAGTTTGCCTAAGGATGTACAAGATGGAAATGATGGATCCCAGTCCCAAACTCAGTTTACTCTGCCTCCAAAGTGTATGTCCTCCATCATTATTCTGTATTCACTCCCACTGGACATAATTAATGAGATAAATTACTGGATCCTTTATAAGACCCATTATCAAATTAAGCAGTAGAGCAAGGACGTGTTTTTGGATGTTATATATGGATCCCCTATACCCACGCATATCCACCACATACATTAATACCCAACCTTAAATTTTACCACTATCCAATGAAAATAGGCCCCAAGTTTGTCCATGATAAGGTTGCCAAAACCAGGGCATTAAACTTCAAAATGTTTCCCTTTAGTGCTCATTTGTTTTAAACTTCTCTTATTAAGTGCCCCACTTTTCATTTCTATGTTAGAAATATTTTTTCAATTATTCCCATGTATTTCCAGGACTGAATATACCAGTGACTCATTACATTTTAGAAATATTTTGTCACAGTAAACAGCAAATGAAAGGTCCAAAATATAGTCATTTCTGTGTTGATATCCTTAATTATAAAACAAATAATAGAGCAAGGAATATTTGCTAATATTTTCTCCTACTAAACTTTTGAGAATAGAAGCAATTACTTTTATTTCTTTGTTTCATGTCTTTATCAAATGGTGAGTTTGTCATTTATCTACAGCACTACTCATTGAGAAAGAAGGCAATTCTCATAGAGTTACCCAGGAATCTCAGACCCCCTTCTCACTCCATCCTGCCCTTTGAGTAGACTTGTAAGGATTTTCAGAGGCCAGAAGCAGAGGGAGGACTGCTAAGAAGAATTTGCATATGTTCTGCTACTTTTGTATGTTTATTTAATGGGCTTCCAAACACTTCCCTGTGATCTTGAGTTGTACATTTAAACACTAAAAGCTTTACCTTTCTACTCAATTTAAGGAAGGAAATTTTGCGAGTGAATTTTTGTGGTGGTAGTCATTTTAAAATGTCATCATGAGGAAAATGGCAAAGAAGTAGAATCTGAGTGTGGGACTGATGATTCATATACCCATATTAAGTGACTGTTGGCTTGTCAAATTCTGTGTCTGGTATCATAAGCTCACAGAGGTGAAAACCAAACCAAAACAATAAAATAACAGATTTGGGCTCTGTCTTAATGGAGAGAATATATATAATATATAAAATATATTCTTAAAGGAATATAATACAGGTTTTTATGTATCACCTGAATGCTACATTCTCAATCCCTTATCCCATACCCAAAGAGAAAGTGGTAGGTTTCCTGCCTTCACACCTTAAACAGGGATTGCCTTTTCCTTTCTCTCTCTCTCTCTCTCTCTCTCTCTCTCTCTCTCTAATATATATAATTATATTATATTCTCTATCTATCTGTATGGACAATCTTTATTGTCAAAAGTTTAGTAGGAGAAAAAATTAGCAAATATTCCTTGCTCTATTATATGTTAACTTGACTATATTTTCCTCATGCCAGGCTTATGAGGTTGGATTAATTATCCCCATATTACAGATGACTATGCAGAATAATATATACAATGCATACAGTCCTCATTGGGTAGTGAATGGGGATGGAGGCAGTGCATTGGATTAGACTCCTTCCCTTCAGGGATTTCTCCTATTGTAGTTGTGAAATCAAGAAGAAACATGTGAAAGGTCAAGAACACTTGGTCACTTGGTAGCTTTTATTACTCATAAACCTGGATCACTCAGACTGAAATATAGGAAAAAAAAGATTAGTAAAAGGAGGTGTTTTTGTACAGTTGGCCAAGGACAGTAGCTGAAGAAAAGATAGTAAGGTGAGATGAGAAAACAACGCACATTGTGAATTTTCCAATTATACGCATATGTCACATATTGAATTAAGAAGATGAGATTGGAAATAAAGGGAATGGTCTGGGAGATATATATTCTTAATGTGTCATATACTTAAGTTTTTTTGAGACTTCATCTTAACTATTTCTCCCATATAAACTCTGTGTGGTTTGTATTATTATCATCCTGATTTTACAGATAGCCAGACTATACTATAGACACAAAGTGTACACAATCTTTAAGCTTCCAATATCCATGTATATATTTCACTGTCCAAGCAGGGGAGGCAGAGGCAAGTGTTACAAAGGAGATACATAATAATAGTGTTAAACCTCTGCATATCGCCTCACCTGACAGCATTATCCCAGTTGGTTGGTTTGCTTGTTTTAGCTTAAGGGCCTGAGGACTCCATTTATATTAGATTTTGGTCACTGTAACCAAAACCTGATTTTAGTGTGGAAAAATGGAAGGGACAAACTTAGAGTGCATTACTTCAGGGTCCCTTTAGCATAGGAGCTAGGAAAAATTATTTAGGGCAAATTTATTTTTCTCTACATTTGATACAAAGACTCTCCCTACCAAATTATGACCACATTAGTATAACTAAGAAGTTTTCTTTTTTTCTGCCTTCATGCAAGGGGATTTGCAAATTTCTAACTAAGCTGAGAAAAAGTAAAGCAGAAAAAGACTGATATTTATTATGAAACATCTAAGATGAGTACTGTTCCACTTAGACTGATTTAGAGTTATTCAAGTCTCAGAAGCTGGGAAGAGGTATGTTCTTCCCTACCCAAACACCATTTATTTTATTTGCACTGGATTCTTTCCAGAGAACTGTTGCCCTTCCTCTCTCTCATGTCCTTTTTCTTCCCTTTATCAATTAGTCAATTATTCAGTATGTCTTTCTGACTCCTTTTAACATCCCTTTCCTGTTATTTTTCATCTTAAGAAGATAAACCTTCAGAGAGAGAAACCTCTAACCTTGCAATAACCCCGTGATGGATGACTCTGCCAATTATCTTCTTAAAGGAATATAATGCAGGTTTTATGTATCACCTGAATGCTATATTCCAAATCTCTTATCCCATACCTAAATAGAAAGTGGTAGGTTTCCTGCCTTCACACCTTAAACAAGGATTGCCTTTTCCTCTTTCCCTATAAATTTTGATGACCGTAAATTAACAAAGTTTGAGATAACAAGGCAAAGGGAGGTAAATTGTGGTTCATAATGAGAATGATCCTTTATCATTCCCAACAGATCTCAAGATCTCTGTGTAGGCAGTAATGAAAGAAACGATTCAGGACTCGTAAACACACCACACACACACAGACACACACACACACACACACACACACACACACACACACACACAGAGAAATATACTTTCTAGTACCTGCTCATTATTATTGCTAGCCGGTGACTGTGCTCAGCATGACTACATGATCATTCCTGCAAGCAACTGTTTTGGAAATCACCAAAAGGATTAGATGGAGTGAAAGAGGGGAGCAAGAGAGAGGGATTCCTGTTGATAAGCAAACCTCCCTTCCTGTGTCCTTAAAATTATAAAGATGCTGTGAGCCACTCCAGCCATTGAGGGGTAGCAGAGTGGATCTACAAGAGGAGCTGTAGACATTGGAATTAGTCAAATCAGTTCATAGTCTGGAAAAGAATACAAATGAGGAAATGACTTAAGGTAACGGGTTTATGGAGAATAACATGGTGGACAGCTGTCCTTAATAATTCCTGAGGTGGGAGTAAGATTTGCTAAGAAACAATTGCCCCTGGAACAGGTTAGATTAAACAACAGGGAAGATCTTCTGACCAGTGAATAGGAAGGACTTTACAATAGGTGATATAAGACAGTATGGGGGATTCATATCTCAAGATCTGAAAAAGAGAGATTTATTTTCACCTAGAATGAGAAGTTCTGCAATGTCCTCACACAACTTCATTTTTCATCAGACATGAGGATTTGAGATAAGTGTTTTTGATAAAGGCATATAGAGAAATAGGTAATATTCTCCTTCTGCTTTTGATTCTGTTTCTTAGAAGGAGAGAAGAGGAGGAGGGAGGGGAAATATAAAGAGTAAGAATTGGGGTGCCTGGGTAGCTCAATTGGTTGAACTTCCAATTCTTGATTTTGGTTTGAGTTAAGATCCCGGGATCATAGGACCAAGCCCTGCATTAGGCTCTGCTCTGAGCGTGGGTCCTGCTTACGATACTCTCACTCTGCCTTCTCCCCCACTCATATATTCTCTCTCCCTCTCTCTCTCTCTCTCTCTCTCTCTCTCTCTCTCTCTAATAAAAAAATGAACAGGGAGGGTGTGATAAGCAGGACTGTTATGGGTGAGAGTAAACTTTGAGCTATGTTGAAAAACATCACTGTACTCCATGTCATGAGGAAATCTTGTTAAACTTCAGATTCTGATTTAGTAGTTTTGATTTGGAACTGATATTCTCCAATTCTATCAAGATTACAGGTGATGCCAATACTGCTGCTTTGAGATCCATACTTACAATAGCAAAGATAAGACAACAAGTGTGTATCCAGGTGAAATGTAGGTTGAAAAAACATCAACAACCTTGAAGGTGAAAAAGAGAAAAACACTGCAAAGTAGAAACATATAACCTGGACAAGAGTATAGTGAAGCTGAAGAGTTGGTATTTCCTACAAGTTTGTCTGTCTGTCATACCCTTTAAATTCAGGGGTGTGGCTGAGAATGGAAAATTACATACTAGTTACATGAGTCTCTGCTTTCACAGTGGTTGGCAGCATCAGCTTATTCTCCCTCTCTTTCCTCACCTCTCAGCTTTGTTAAATTCATGTGGGGTGAGGTGGCTGTGTGGGAAGAGTAAATACTGCCCTGAGTAGAGTCTTAGAAAAGGTATAATCCAGGTCTGTTTCCTCCTGCCTTTCAGGATGACAGGATAATAGAACCATCTAGTGCTCATTCCATATTTTCATTTCACACTTGAAAATATTCTGTTTTTAATTTGGAGTCCTTTGTTTTCATAGAAGGACACACTGAGAGAATGTTCACTTTTACATACTCTTCAAATAAAGGATCTGATGCTAAGAACACATGAAAATTTCCAGTTACCTCAATATAAATTCTACATGGATTCTTTTTTCTTTCTTCCTGTAATTTTTCCACATTTAAGGTTAATTGACCTTCCCATAAGTGAGAGCAGAGGTGCAATAATATTTCACCACATGTTACAAGAAACTGTCAGCTATTATTCCCTGTATTCTTTCTTCCCTCCCCCCCCCCCCACTTTTGGAGGCTAAGTGGTGCTGTCATATTTACAGTAGTACCTGCATTACTCTGGATATTTTATTATTGCAGTTTCATATTGGCAAATTTCTGAAAAGTGTTAATTTATGTTCTTGTAAATCACCATGCTGGAGTAATGAAGAACAAGTGTTCAGGACAAGGAATGGGCTTTGCAGATGCTAAAAGGAACATCAGTCATTGTTGTCCTCTTCATGACACTATAACCCACTCATACAATTTAACTCCATACTGAAACTGCAGCTCAGAATGATGTCATTAGGCAGTATTTCCAGGAAAGGAATGACGAGTGGATTACATCTCATGTACTGACTGGAATCATTTATTAAGTGGCTGTTGAGAGCATGTGTTAAAAAGGACCCTGAGACCTGTATAGACTCAATTAGAAAATGCTTGATTTAGTTAGTGCTGACCATCATGTACACAGAAAAGTGACAATATATGAACCATAAGATTTCCCAACTAAATATTTAAAACTAGACGAAGGTTGATGGACATATTAGCTGCTTCCAAGTTTTGATCATTACAGATAAAGCTGCTATAAATATCCGTGCACAGATTTTTGTCCTTCAGTAGTTGAATGGATAAACAAACTATGGTACATTCAGATAATGGAATATTATTCAGTGCAGAAGAGATTCAAGCTACCAACCTGTGAAAAGCAAGTGAAAAAAGCCAATCTGAAAAGGCTGTATGATTCTAACTATGTGACATTCTGGAAAAGGTAAAACTATGGAGACAGTAAAAAGATCAGTTGTTTTTGGGGAAGTAGAGGTGGGGATAAAGAGAACACAAAGAATTTTGAGGACAGTGGATATGCTCTGGATGATATTATAATGATATATGTCATTATATGTTTGTCCAAACACATATAACATACAACACTAAGGATGAACCCTAAACTATGGACTTTGGATGATTAGGATGTGTCAATATAGGTTTATCTTTGGTAAAAAAAAATGTACCATTCTGGTAACTGATGTTGATAATTGGGAAGATATGGGAAATCTGAACTCCTTCTCAGTTTTGTTGTAAACATAGAATTGCTCTAAAAATTGAAGTCTTGAAGAAAAGAAAATAGAGGCCAAAGAGCACATGAGGTTTTAAAACCTATGATAGAAACCAGATATCATAAAGCCTGGATACTGAGAAAGTTTCACTGATACATACTGACATTAAATAATGAAGAACACAGTTGGGACATATTTTCATAGGCCTCTGCAAATCTTTGATCATGGAAATAACACTCCATGCTTACTAACCACTTACTATATGCCAGACCCTCTTCCTTCCAAACCTCACTGGAGTTGTGGATGAGTACTATACATATCCTGGCTTTTTCTCCCCAACAATCCTGTAGAGGAACTGTGACTATTCACAAAAACCCTAAGAAGCATTAGTGAACTATCAGAATGATCAATATTAGATGCATAAACACCAAGTTACCATGTAGTGCTGAGTATCCATCATTGCTACATGTTGAAATTTAGCTTTTGGAAAACAGAGCAGGAGGGGGAAAAAGTTACAGACTTTCTCTGGTTCTTTTTCATTATCCATAATTGATACCTTCAAATAAAAATTCAGAAATAAAAGATCCTATTATAGAAAATCTGTAGATAATGGAATGCCTCATTTATGTTTCTTTATGCGAAGATACCATCAAACCCCACTTCACTGCAGATAAATATTTTATGGAACTCATTTGTGTTTCTCATTCATTAGGAATCTCATTTTCCTTCTACAATTATTTATTTTCTATTTTAAGAGCTCAAAAGTATATGAAAATTAAAATAATAGTGGTAGTGAGAGAGGAGGACTTCAGCCACTTCTCCACCAAGGAAATATTATCTACAGAATATGGGTCATGTTGATTTATTGATAATAAGTTTTTCTTTGCAAAACCCCCTTCTTTATTCTGATACTTGTGGTAAAATTATATGTCCACTTTAAATCTATTCCTTGAAAACTAATACACAGATGGTCAACAGTTCACATAAGGTAGGCTAAGGTCATGTAAACAAATCTTCCAATGCAGACATTATTATGACCAAAACATCTTGGAAATAAAGTCAGAATGTGAGTAATAACCAAGTGCTTCTACACATCTTCACATTATACCTGTTTGGAAAGGTATGAAAGTTGCTTCTGTCCCCCATGAGTGTGCTCAGCTAGAGTAGTACTGCTGCTTCATCTAAGAGGGTGAGGTTCAGGGATGAAGCATTGGATGGTAGGAAACTGAGTCATTTTCAGTCAATCCTTTTTTTTTAAGAATCAAGAAATTTTTATATAAGTGGTGGTGAGGAGGATTTTTGAATTCCCAGATATAAAGTGTCTAAGTCTCTGGCTGTAATTATAACTGCAAAAATAATAAAATATAATGGAAATGATAGAGGGGAAGGAATAAGGGCTTCAATCTTAGAAAGACTTGTTCAAATCCTGCACCACAACTTCTCAGCTGTGTGAGATTAGTCATGTTCATAATTGTTGCTGAAACTGTTGCCTCATCTTTGAAATGAAGAATCAGGGAAATACCCATAGCTGATCTTATGAGGTAGGCTTGGTGCCACTGTGCAGATGGGACACTAGAGATTGGATTTCATCAACTACAGTGTAGGCAAATATTGATCTATTTATGCAATGACTTATTGTTTCTTCTGGCAACAAACTGGGATGATGTAGAATCTGGATAAGACAAAGGAGGCTTGCATTAAATAATATTAATAGTTGATGTTAAAGTTCAAGATTATCACTTCATCAATAAATTCTTTTGATTCAAAATTAGCACACCAGATTCCATTAGCTTTGAATCTTTTACTTAGATGTAAGCAGGGATAATGTGGTGCTATATTGTGATAGCCTTAAAATTAGCATTTTTAAATATGCTTTTTTTTTTTTTTCCTGAGACAGTGTGTGGAGTGATGAAAAGGAAGGCTGTTGCTTTTTGTAGTCTTGAATCTAATATCTTTTAGGTGTGTGATCTGGGACAAGTTCATTTATTTCTCTAAGCCTTAGTTGCTTCACCTAAAATGGAGATAAGAATCCCGTTCTTATCATCTTGTAAGTATTTGGGACACCATGAGCACTTTATGAAGCGATTTCTCCTTGTTCTGAAAACCCTACATGCCGATCATCTTCTTCCATTATTTTCATGTTATGGGTCCCCTTCTTCTCTGTTTTCTCCTTCACTTTATTAGATTCTACAGTCCTTGAGGATGGGGAAATGTCTTATTGATTGCATTTTAGCAGTTCTTGTCACATAATAAGCATTCAAGGGCTTTAAATGATGGAATGAGGAAGAAAGGAAGTTAAGGAAAACATAATTGTTGATTCAATCATTAATCTAGACAATTAATTTATCTTAAAAAGTGCCAGGAAAGTGTCAAGTATTGTTATGATGTTTAGCCAAAGATAAAGTGAACTCCTGACTTCAACTCTACTCACTGAAAGCATTTTGTGTTTATGACTATTATCATTTTTTGCTTTTCTTAAAAAATCATTTTTTCTTTTGTGTTTATGAGCTATTATCATTCTGGCTTTTTTCTAGGTGATGTGATCTCTTCATACAACTTCTCTCTGGGTGTGTGGTTTCTTTCAGGCCTGTGGAGGAGATTTTATCAGTAAGAAGGGGAAAAAAAGCCACTCGGGAGTGCTTTGGAGAGAACACATACATGGAAGAGATGACATCCTCTTTCATAGTGCTCCCTTCTATACTTTGCTCCTTGTAGAGCAGGTTTTGTAGAGCAGTGTTTTATCTGTTTGTTTTCTTGCTTGCTTCTTTTCTATAGAATTTGGCCATAACACAACTTAATTTGGATCTTAAAATCAACTCTTATGAAGCAAACAAATCCCAAAAAACAAAAACAAAAAAACAAACAAACACTAAAGTTTTACTTAAGCCTGACATTTCCAGACCTAACTTCTGTAAGCCCACAACATGACCAGCATTATCTCCTTAGAGTTTATGGATTCAATGAATCCCTATCAAAGTTCCATTCTTCACAATAATAGAAAAATTTTTAAAATTCAAATGGAACACAAAAGAAGCCAAATAACCAAAATAATCTTAAGAAAGGAGAATAAAGCTGAGGGCATCACAATTCTTGATTTCAAAATATATTACAAAGCTACAGTAATCAAAGTAGTATGGTACTGGCATTAAAACAAAAACCCAAAATTGACAGTGGAACAGAGTAAAGAGTCCAGGAATAAATCCATCCAGTTATGGTCAATAGATCTTTGACAAGGGTGCCAACACACACAATGGGGAAATGATAGTCTCTTCAATAAATGATGATGGGAAAACTGAGTACTTATATGCAAAAGAATAAAACTGGACCTTATCTCCATCTGTATATAAAAACTCAAATGGGGGCACCTAGGTGGCTCAGTCAGTTAAGCATCTGACTTCAGCTCAGGTCATGAACTCCTGGTTCGTGAGTTTGAGCCCCTCATTGGGCTCTGTGCTGACAGCTTAGAGCTTGGAGCCTGCTTCAGATTTTGTGCCTCCCTCTCTCTGTCCCTCCCCTGCTCAAATTCTGTCTCTCTCTCTCTGAAAAATAGATAAACATTAAAAGAAACTTTAAAAAACCTCAAAATGGATTAAGACTTGAATCTGTAAGACTACTAGAAGAAAACAGAGAAAAATCTTTTTGACACTTGTCTTGACAAGAATTCTTGGTTATGGCACCAAAATCACAGGTAACAAAAGCAAAAAATAGACAAACCAAAAAAACTTTTGCCCAGCAAAGGAAAGAACTAACAAAATGAAAAGGAACTTATAGAATGGAAGGTAATATTTTCATCGTTCTCCTTATTTACATACAGGTAGGCAGAGATCTGAAATTCTAATATAAGATTTTTTCCTGTTTCTTAAGAATTTAATTAATTCAGACTTGACTATTCATAATTTCAAAAATACTTTAGCACTTCTTGCCTTGAAGTCTTTGCTTTCAAATTCTACTTCCTTCACACACACACTTACATATATACATATACACACATATATGCATACACAAATGCACGTCATTGAAAACCATCTTTCTGCCATTTTTAGCCAGAACACTTGCTCAATTAATACAAATTAAGTGTCAATGCTATAAGGACATTATGCCAGACGCTAGGGATATGGCTTTGAACAAAGAAACCATTTCTTCTGAATTGCATCTCTTCTGATCGTTCCCACTTTCATCTACAATTGTTGGTATTTTATAATTTTAAACTATTTTTTACAGTTAATTATGGACACATAATGCAGGAAAAAGAGAATGAATTTTAAAGTCAGCAGTTCTGGGATTAAAACAAAACTCTACCAGTAATAATCCATGTCCTTGAAAAAAATTATTCAACCTCTCTAAATCTCAGCTCTTGCATTATAAAATATAGAGACAAGGATACTTTTATCATGATTCACCTATCATGATAGACATTACATTTAAAAATACTGTATTCCATAGCTAGGCCTGTTAAATAGTCAGTGAGACACAAATATTGTGTTCACTGTATTCCTGCTAGCCTACTTAGTCCTTGAGGGCAGCACTGCCCTATAGCATTCAGCAGAGTGATAAACAAATATTGGGAACAAAATGAATAAAAAGAATGAATATTGGTGTGTGTGCCTAGGGAGAACTGACATAGTTATAGGTACTTCCAATCAAATGGAGGGTTAGAAAGCAAGTAGGGGGAAAGGGACAGAGCATCACTAAGTGTTTGTGAAATGGGCTTGACAGGATGGGGGGAATTCATTACATAGAAACTGAGAGTTTGGATCTGATTTCACTGTATATCAATAACCAGTTCTATCTACTGTACCCTTAGAATTGGCTTTGGCCTGCCTTCTAAGTTCTTTGGTGGTGAGGGAACGGCTATATACATTTCAGAACCAAGACCAAAGCCATATTGCCTTCCATAACACACCATGTCAGTATAACTGTTTCAGGAGCCCATGCTCCTCTCACCAGGATCTCACTGCTGTGATGGAGAGAGTTCTGTTTGGCACCCATCATGGGAAGGTTCATTTTTATCTCAAATTAGTGACACGTCCCAATAGTTGGATACTTTATCTTGAGATTCTCTAATTATCCAGCTTCCTCCTTTCCTAGAATTAATTTTTGATCAGGGGATACTGATGTTTATTACAGCTAAATTCTTCTTGTGGTCATGGATATTATACTGACTAAAAACAAATTTCAGACCAAGAAAATACAAAAGAGAATAGGGTGGTAGCCTTAAAGTACTGAACAGATAGGTCATGGGTTGTAACTAAACTAATTGGGTTCCTGAACAGAATCATCTTCCGGTGGCTCCAATGACCTTCCATTTCTAGCGACTATTTGTCAAGATGAAAGACTTATATAAGCTACAGCCACTCAGGCACAAAACAGAATTGTTAAAGTGTCTAAATTAGAGACATTTCAGTAAGTCTGACAGAGGATGGAGTGCCAAGACAATACACTGATGTTAGAATCCATTAGTATTATTTTGGCTTTCCTCATTCCCACCAAAGCTCAGGAAAAGTAGCTTTCCTTGCATCTTATAAATTGTGTAAACTGAGGTGCATGGTGGTTATAATTTGTGTCTTCAATCAGTTTCTGTATTAAAACTCACAATTCCTAAACCCCACTCCATAACTTCTACCCATTATCCAAGTCATTAATAAATGCTTCTATTGTTTTATTTACTTTTATCATGTATCACACTTAAAATGTCTATTCTCTCATTCTTCCAATAAATTTATCTCCTGTATTGGAAAAGGTCAATTATGAACATTCGAAATAGAGTTCTTATCCTTCAGGTTGAAGAGTTAAGATATGTACTTACAAAATCATAATTAACATTATATGTGTCAAATTTATTTTTTAAAAATATGTGCTTCAAAATTATCATCAGTGATGCTATGAGAAGACGTCCTCAAATAAATGATGATGAAGGGCATTGATAGAAATGACTGGGACTTAGAAGCCTGAAAAATGGAGCAAGTGCATCCAAGCCTGGGAATTAGTATCTTCATTAGCAACTAATCCACTAGTATATGTGCAATACTATTTCAGACTGAAGGACTTTGCCTTTCCTTATTTTGTTTTCCCTATGTAACTTATATGGGTTGGCCCATAGTAGACACTCAACAAATACTTGTTGACTCAAGTATTCCTTAGTAAAAAGGACCCTGAATTACAAGTCAAATGGGATTTTGGCTTTATCACTGATCATGTGATTAAGAAACATTTAAATAACCTCCCTGGGACTATTTTCCTCTGTTGATGGGGACATACTATCCACATCATAGGATTTTTATGAGCATCTCTTCTCACTTTAAAAATCTTCCTGGGGACACCTGCGTGGCTCAGTGGGTTGGGCGGCCAATGTCAGTTCAGGTTGTGATCTCGCTGTTGGTGAGTTCAAGCCCCACGTCGGGCTCTTTGTTGACAGCTCAGAGTCTGGAGCTCACTTCAGATTCTGTCTCCCTCTCTCTCCGCCCCTCCCCCACTCATGCTCTGTCTCTCTCTCTCTCTCTCTCTCTCTCTCAAATAAATAAATGTTAAAAAATTAAAAAAAAAATTCTTCCTGGACAGGGGCACCTGGGTGACTCAGTCAATTAAGTGCCTGACTCTCGATTTCAGCTCAGGTCATGATCTCTCTATTGTGAAATTGAGCCCCGCCTCAGGGTCCATTTGATACTGAACCCTATGTGGGGCTCCACACCCAGTGTGCTTAAGATTCTCTCTCTACCCATCTCCTCAACTCATGTCCTCTCTCTCTCTCTCTCTCAAAACAAATCTTTATGAACAAATATATCTATATTCTTGGCTTCTACTTCCACCTATATGCTCAAAAGTTTGACACCTGAACCTCCAACAATATCATTCTTGCAATTCTGATCTGTCCATCTGCTTATTTTCCTGACACCTATTTGACATACAGAAACATTTCAAAATAGCAGTGAAAAAAGGGAAAAAAAGGGAGACAAAAAAATGTCCTTCTTCGTGTTCCACTCCACAGCCCTCCTATTGTTCTTATAGTCTTCATTGCAGTGAAGAGTGAGCTCTCTATCTCAAAACTTTAGTCTTAGAAGTGCTTAACCCTCAAATAGCTAAAGAAAAAATCAAATCAAAATAAAACACAAATTCATTCCAGCAAGCTAAGGATGATTAAGTCTATTGCGTTGTCTCTTGCAAGGCTATTGTTGTTATCACCATGGATATATAAATACCTCCTTTTATTTGTATACTCTAGAACATTCTATATATTTTCAAAAGAATTGATATTTATAAATTGCAGGCCTCACTAAAAAGTGATGGAAGAGCAGTGGGAGGTATTTTTTTAGAGACGATATCTGGCTTCATTTACTTATCATCAATCACTCGACCAGCATCTCTTCTAAAAAATGACTTAGGTTGGCCCAGGTACCTCCTACATTCAGCACTTAGTAGATATTTAGTAAAATTAAACAAAGAGATACATAAATGAATGAATAATTGAATGAGTGCCTTGCATGCAGTGAATCCAAAATGGCTCATGCAGAGTTGGAATAGCTGCCTCCTCAACCATAAAACTCCTGGATGTTATCTTGATACCATAGATTGAGGATATGTGCATTTGGCACTTGACTCAGGAGACTGAAAATAAATTTCCTATAAACTCTATACCATGTCATTGATACCTTTCATTTATGAATCTGAAAACATTAGCAGGGAAACCTAGCTCTACAAGTCTTTGAAATCATGAAACAAACCCTTCAAAATTAGGGTACATAATTTTGAGGGATGGCATAAGTTTGAACTTTATTTTTAGTGAAAACCAAACAACACACGTTCAGCATTTTTTCTGGGTTTGGAGACCCATCATAAAGCCTTAGGTCTTGAATTGCTAAACCTTGTATCCTGACAATAATGACATGAAAGATTTGGACAATGAACAGTGGGCTTTTCTAAATTTACTTTGTCCTGTAGCAATCTTTGAGATACTCTCACATCAAAGAGAATTCTTAATTGGATTCTAACACTACCCTCCTATGTGGAATAATTAGACCTTTAGACTTTTACTCACTGTTGAAATGAGAATATATATGTTTATATGTAGTAGTGTTTATTTACAAAAAACGTTATATGTTATGTATAAAACTTAACACGCATATATACCTTACATGTGTATACACAGCATATATACATGTATATAACATAAATGTGTGTGTGTGTGTGTGTACACATATGCATGGCAGCATGGCTCTGGAGTTTTTGCTCTAGAAATTGTTTCAAGAATCACTGAGATGGAGGTTTCTGCAGAGTTTCTTCTGCTATTGTATGTGGGTGCTACTGTGTTTACTTGTATGTTTGGCAGCCTGACCCTGAGCTGATTTAGCTTTGTCATGCATAGTAGCAGTTGTGGCAGAGCTCATCTTACTGAAGGGCAGCGGGACAGTTTAGACTCATGGGTGAGTGGTTGCCAATCTTTAATCATCTCACAAGAAAGGAAATCTTAAATCTACCTAATTGGCACTTGTTTTCAGGAAGGCAAACACTAACTCAATCTTGTTTTTCAGTTTATGAACCATGTGCAGCTTTTGCTGGTGCTGAATTAGGGGCAATAAGTTATGAACTTGTGACAATAGCAGCCTGCCCTGCCCTCTGGAAAATGCCAGAAGTAGAATAAAAATGTTATTCAAAACCCTTAAGAAGCTCATTCTGAAAGAGCCAGTTAACAGGACATAGAGGAGAGACTCTTTCTAGCAGAAGGAGGGAACAGTTGTGGACAACATATACTAATCTTATTTTACAAGGAAACAGTTACATGCAATTAGAGGAAAATCCTTAAAGGGAATTACACCACATTCTTAGGAAAGGGTGTGAACCAAGGGTAATGTTCATTTGAAACACATGTTTGGAATTGACTTAATACAGAGAACTAAGGGTAAAATACAACCTCCTTCATTTACTTCAAATCCTTTGAAATGTTAGAAAGGATATTAAGAAAATCCATAAGCATTCTTCACTATAGAAAGATAACCTTTAATGAATGGGCAACAGTGAAGAATCCTAGAGAGACAGAAAGTGAAATGGAATAAGCCGAAGAAGGGAACCAAAACCATGGTGTGCACATCAGAGGAGAGGGTGGGGACCTTCTCTAGGAGTCCTCCATACCTAGCATTCTACCTCTTTGATAGATATGGAAATGGAGGCCCAATTTAAGTAGCATGTCCAAGTTATAGTCAGAGATAAATTTCAAACCCCAAAATGTCTCACTCTCAAGCTTTTTAGTTAATTTTTCTTATAGATTGCCTTCTCTTTAGCACATCTCATTGATTTCTGACAACAATTCTATGAATTTTCTCCTATTTTACAGATAAGGGAACTGTGTGTGGTGCTTGGGTTAGTTTTTCCAGTGGAACTGTGCTAAGAGTCTGTTCTTAAAACCTACTGTTTCTTCATCTTCCTCCCCATAATATTAGTAAAGAGTCAGATAGAGATTCCAGGCCTTCTAAATCTACCCTCTCCATTCTTTTTATTGGGGAAGTTAATCTCCATTCTGTATTAACATATTATTAAGGATGTGTGCCTGATTTTGTTATGTAGTAACTTCATTTTACTGGTAGAATAAAGAATGTTATAGTTGTAAGTATTTATTTCTATCCTGATTTGATAAACTAGCTTTTGTCCCTGGCCACTGGGTTCATTCACATATATGAAGCCCGATATGACATAGCTTGACATGAAAAAATCAATCTGATTTTTATAACTTACAATTCTGCAGGTAGCACTGAGGATTTAGAAAATGGGTTTTGGGGCACCTGGGTGGCTCAGTCGGTTGGGCGTCCGACATCAGCTCAGGTCATGATCTCACGGTTCATGCGTTTGAGCCCCGAGTCGGGCTCTGTGCTGACAGCTCAGAGCCTGGAGCCTGCCTCGGATTCTGTGTCTCCCTCTCTCTCTGCCCCTCCCCCGCTCACACTCTGTCTCTCTCTCAAAAATAAATAAATATAAAAAAAATTAAAAAAAAGAAAAGAAAATGGGTTTTATGTATTTAATTTTAGAGAGTAAAATAATGGCTGAATGATGGAGAATCAGCACCTAACATTAAGAGATCCAAAAGTCTTATGGTGGGGAGGTCCCTTAATTAAAGAAGCCTAGGATATGCAAAGCAAAGCTGCAAAGCTGATGCATTAGTGAGTAATCATTAATTTCTAAAATATCTTTTGATTTACAATGGAGTTAAATTGGGTGGCTCTTTAAGTAGCAACTTGAAGGTCTTTTTTTTATTTTTTAATATTTGTTTATTATTTTGAGAGAGAGACTGAAAGAAAGAGAGAAAGAGAAAGAGAGTGCACAAGCAGGGGAGGGACAGAAAGAGAGGGAGACACAGAATCTGAAGCCGGCTCCAGGCTCTGAGCTGTCAGCACAGAGACCCAATGTGAGGCTCGAACCCACGGACTGTGAGATCATGACCTGAGCCAAAGTCAGATGCTTAACCAACTGAGCCACTCAGATGACCCACAATTTTAAGTTTTTAAGTATTAGTTTATAGTCCATGGTCAAAGAAAGGATCTAAAGGAGATTTAAAAGCCAACTATAGTTGGTTATACTGTGTTGTGTGTTTGAAAGTTGAGAGAGTAGATATTGAAAACTCTCATCACACAGGAAAAAAGAAACTTTTGTAATTATGTAGGGGGACAGATGTTAACTAGACTTATTGTGGTGACCATTTTATGATGTATACAAATATCAAATCATTATGGTGTACACCTGAAACTAATATAATGTTATATGTCAGTTATACATCAATAATAATAAAAAACCTTAATGATGCCCATGTACTTGCAAAAGAGTTTGCAAACCAGTGACCATAGACTAACACAGGCCCACAAACATTTTATTTGACCCACACAACTGTGGAACCATCATGTTTTAAATTCAAATTAGGTGTCATTATTTAAGAGTTGGATTTTTCACATAAACATTAAGATTTCTGGCTTCTATTGAAAAATCAAGATCAGGCAACAAAGGGCAGGATCTCCCCAGAGCAGCTATCAGATGGAGGTCCATAACAGCTACCCATTACCTCTCCAGTTTGACACAATCCTCACAATCGTAATTTATGTTGATAGTATGTACCCTCAATGCCAGGTGACGAGAGTGTCACTTTATCTCTGTGTTTGCCCTCCTGTAACCCCAGTTTAATCATGAGAAAAATGGAGCACCTGGGTAGCTCAGTTGGTTAAGTATCTGACTCTTGATTTCTGCTAGGTCATGATCTCAGGGTTGTAGGATTGATTGCTCTGCGCTGACCATGGAGCCTGCTAAGATTCTCTCTTTCCCTCTGCCCTTCTCCTCTGTGCTTGCATTCTCACTCTCTCAAAAAAAAAAAAATGAGAAAAATATCAGAGAAACCCCAATTGAGGAACATTCTTCAAAATACTGACCAGTACTCCTCAAAATTATCAAGCCCATCATAAACAAGAAAAGTCTGAGAAAATGTTATAGGAGGCATGGTAAATAAATGTAGAATGGTATTTTTGATAGGATCATGGAAAGGAAAAATGACACTAGTAAAAACTAGGAAAATCCAAAAAAAATATGTACTTTTTAAAAAAAAATTAATGTTTATTTATTCTTGAGAAAGAGAGCAGGAGCAGTGGAGGGGCAGAGAGAGAGACACACACACAGAATCCGAAGCAAGCTCCAGGCTCCAAGCTGTCAGCACAGAGTCCGACGCAGGGCTTGAACCCACAAACTGTGAGATTATGACCTGAACTGAAATCAGGCACTCAACTGACTGAGCCACCCAGGTGCTCCCAAAATATGTACTTTTTCAGCTTTGTTAAGGTATAATTGACAGATAAACTTGTAAGATATTTAAATTGTACATTATGGTGATTTAATTTATGTACACATTGTGAAAGGATTCCTCCTTTGAGTACTTTTCATCTGAGTTACTCATGTTAGTACTTAGTTGTATTTATCTTGCTTCACACTTTAAGTTCTTTTTATAACCAAGGCCTTAGTCAACAGCTCATATCAGGAGGCTAAGAATGATAATTTGAATTCTCTGTGGTCTTCAGTGTTATTCTACACCTGTTGCTGGAGTTAATCGAATCTTTCCTTCATCACTACAACCATTTTTCAAGCTTTCACCTACATCTCCCCATTGATTTCTTAATGCTCAGTACGTACTCAATTTCAGTGTGTACCACTTGTTTAAAAGGAAGATTCTTGGGTTCCAGATCAAGAGACATGATTCAACTAATCTTGGATGAATTTGGAAATGTATCTTTGTGATTCCAAAGAATGTGAGTCAGATACCAAACTCTGAGAAATGCTTCCAAAGATCCTTCAACCTCGTCTACTTATAGAATATTAAGGCACCAGAAAGTACTATCTCAAAAAATGCCTACATCTCTACTCCTCCAGCCTGAAGTTTCAGTGGCCATGCAGCCCCCAAATATCTGCTATATGAAACAGAATCAAAATAGAAAAAAGAGAAACAGAGACTAATAAAAATATGAAATCTGTAGAAGCTTGGCCACCTGTGATTGGAGACAGGTTAATGGTCTAGAATTTTGGAACAAGTAAATTTTTCAACTTGAAGTGTCAGTAGTGGCAAAACCACACATAACACCCACTGAGGCATACAGTCATTTGTTCAAGAATTTTATCAGATTTTGAAAATGACATCAGCTGTGATTCCAGTAAATGAATTATTGATTTATTTAGCAAATTATTCCATTTTTAATTCCTTACTGTTGAAACACATTAGTCATAAAATATGTGGTTCGAACCAGGATCCAAGCTGAGTATGTGAGTCACCAAGCTATGGGATGACTTCATATTTCCCATATGAGAAGATTTGGGGCAGAGAGCATGGATTAGGGAAGGATTTTGATACAATTCAGTGGGACAAGTAGTATTTGGTCATGAGTCAGTAGTTACCAGCAGTCCAGAGGGATGTTCACTTTGAGAAACCTTAGAAACTAGGAATTAATGAGGCACATGGGACAGAGTGCCTGTAGCAGTTTTGTACAATGAGAGGAGCTCCATATTGGATGTTGAGAGGTCTAGGATTCTAGTGCTAAGTTAAAAATGTTAGTGACAAATATTTATTAAGTACTTGTGATATCCCAGGAGCTAACAGTCTTATTAATTACCTAATTTAATCTCTTCTGAAATACTATCAGATGGATATTATCTCATCTTTATGTTACAGACATAAAATCCCAAGTCTCAAAAACATTAAATGACTTGCCCATGTTAATAGCTAGTAAATAGCAAAATGGGAATTTTCAGTCAGAAAATTTTACTCCAGCAATGCTAAATTATTATATTCTCCTCACCATCTCCTGGCATATGTTAGGGGACTTAGGTATATCTTCATACAAATGAAAAATACATATACAGTAAAACCTTGGTTTGTGAGCATAATTTGTTCCAGAAACATGCTTGTAATCCAAAGTATTTGTGTATCAAAGCAAATTTCTCCATAAGAAATAATGGAAACTCAGATGATTCATTCCACAACCCAAATATATTAGTAAAAATTATTATAATACTGTAATATAATATAAAATAATAAACAAAATTCAAAATATAAAGAAAAGTAAATTATGCTAAGCAAAATAAGTCAGAGAAAGACAGATATCATATGGTTTCACTCATGTGGAATTTGAGACACTTAACAGATAATCATAGGGGAAGGGAGGGAAAAATAAGATTAAAAGAGAGAAGGAGACAAACCATAAGAGACTCTTAAATACAGAGAACAAAGGGAGGATTGATGGAGGTGGGGTAAAAGGCTGATGGGCATTAAGGAGGCCACGTTGGGATGAGTGTTATATGTACATGATGAATCACTGGGTTGTATTACTGAAGCCAAGACTACACTATATGTTAACTAACTTCAGAAGAATTTAAGAGAAAAAGAAAAAGAAAGAGGAAAGGAAACTGAAAAAGAAAAAGAAAAAGAAACAAATAAACCTGCATTTATCTTTGAAAACCTTTGTGGCTGGTGTGAGGGAGACAAGAGAGAGGAATGTTATTGTTTAGGACTACTTTCACTATCACTAATCACAAATCACTTTCACTATCACAAATCACTGCTATCTGTTGGCTCAATGGAATCTTTTTTTTTCTGTGTAACTTTAATAACGAATCTATCCAATGACATTTGCTTTTGCCTCCTTTTGAGGATTTCGCAGAAATGTGACTTAGCATTGGCATTAAACAGATTTCATCGCTTGCACTACTACAGCCTTATGTGAGTGGTGCTTTTCTACAAAATTTTTCACTGTTTACCACTCTTTACACATCTCCCTAATCTCATTTGAAGTGACGGATTCCTTTGCCTTTTTCTCCTCCTCCTCTGCAGACCCTCCTCCATAACCTCTTGCTGTTCCTTGTGAAGCAACAGTTGGATGCAATAGTCTTTCTTATGCCAGGTGTGGGCACTTTCCAATGTTTTGAAAAATCACTGATTTCTGACAAACACCATGCCTGAGACTGAGCATCCAAGATGAGAGATGATCACCCACAATTCTACAGTGAGAGAGACAGAAGAACCCTTGGCTCAGTTGTGATCATGTGACACTCAGCATCATGTACTACTCGTACTTCAAGCCATTGCTCATTTATCAAGTTAATTTTTATTAGAAATGTTTGCTGATCAGGGTGCCTAGGTGGCTCAGTGAGTTGAGTGTCAAACTTGGGCTCAGGTCATGATCTCACAGTTTGTGAGTTCAGGCTCCGCGTTGGGCTCTGTGCTGACAGCTTGAAGCCTGCTTTGGATTCTGTGTCTCCTTCTCTCTCTGCCCCCTACCTGTGTGCATGCTCTCTCTCTCTCGAAAATAAATAAATAAACATTAAAAAAAAAAAAAGAAATATTTTCTTGTGGAACACTAGCAGAACAAGTTACTCACAACCCAAGGTTTTACAGTCTATGTTTATGTAAGTCCTTTTCAGTTTCATAGTAAATATGAATATTTCATTTTAAATGGAAGATATGAAAGTGTTTATAAAATATATAATACTATTCCATGGGAGGGCATAACAAACTGTCTACAAAGGCCAGGCAGGAAATATAAGCCCAATAAAGGAAGGCCTAGCACATTATTACTACCTAGGAATGCAGACCCAAAATTATAAGATTTCTAATTTTTCAGAAAAATATATGACTCTTTAGTCCAATGGACATTTTCTAACCATTAAATATAGGCTTAAATTAAAAGAACAGCCAAAAAAAACCCCAAAAAACAAACAAACAAAAAAAACCCTAAGTCTATGAAAGTCAACAAAACATGCCTAGAGGCTTCTGGTTTGAGACATCTGTACCATACAAACAGGATTTTTTTTTTCAGAAGCAGTTACTATCTTAGAGAACAAGGTATATACTGATTATACCAACTTTGGTAAGGCATATGGCCTCCTAGGGCTCCAAATGCCTCAACTATGAACTCTTCTTCCAGCGTCTCTATATCTACTCCTGCCTCTCTAAAATCTCAGATGTTCATAATAAAACTCATGGTATTGAATTTGAGCAGTTCATAAAATGGTTAAGATGTAAAACACTTCAATTAAAAAAAAAGAGAAAGACACTTGAGGATCCTTTCGTAGAAGATAACAGACAAATCCAAATGGGCTTTTATATGCATTTTTGGTATTCTTTTTCCAAGTGAAGGAGAGATTAGGTTAAATCTATGCAAAATTCCAAAGGTGGTCTAGCAGTCAGAGCATAGGAATATGTGGGCAGCTGGAACTCTACCAGTAGAATGTATTTAGCAAGGACTAGGTAAACACGAATTTGGGAACTGGGGAATGGCAATTTGATGAGCTATATATTAGAATAGAGAAGACTTGGAGGACAATTGTGATTTTAAATAGATCAATGGATATCAGTCACAAAGAAGGGTCGATTTTTTTATTCATGGCTCTACAGGTTTGAATTTGCATCAGTGAATGAGGGAAGCTGGAGAGAAATCTTGCTTGGGGAGAAATAACCCCTTTTTTTAATGTTATTTTTGAGATAGAGGCAAAGTGTAAGAGTGGGAGGGGCAGAGAGAAAGAGGGAGACACAGAATCTGAAGCAGGCTCCAGGCTCTACACTGTCAGCACAGAGTCTTATGTGGGGCTGGAACTCACAAACTGTGAGATTATGACTTGAGCCGAAGTTGGATGCTTAACCAACTCAGCCACCCTGGCACCCCAGAAATAATCACTTCTTAAAGCTATTTATTTAGTTAGTTAGTCTGAGAAAGAGAGAGTAAGCAAGGGAGAGGGAGAGAGAGAGGGAGAGAGAGAATCCCAAGCAGGCTCTGCACAGAATCCAATGTAGGACTCTATCCCACAACCATGAGGTCATGACGTGACCTGAAATCAAGTCGGGATCTCAACCAACTGAGCCACCCAGGTGTCCCCTAAAGCTGTTTATATAGACAGAGAAGCTTTAAGAGGCATTTTGAGTTCACTATTGTAAGTATTTAAACAGAAGTTATTGAAGGGCACCTGAGTGGCTCAGATGGTTGAGCGTTCAACTTTGACTCAGGTCATGATCTCATATTCATGGGTTCAAGCCCTGCATCATGCTCTGTGCTGACAGCTCAGAGACTGGAGCCTGCTTTGGATTCTGTGTCTCCCTCTCTCTCTGCCCCTCCCTTGCTCATGCTCTGTCTCTTTAAAAATAACATAAAATGTTTTAAAAAAGTAAAAAAATAATAACAGAAGTTATAGAAACATCTAGCAGCAATATTGCAAAAAGGACACAAGCAATGCCATTTAGGGTTGGAGGAATGAGACAGTGTCTTACAAGATTGACTGCACATTAAAGTCACCCAGAAGGATTGTTTGGCATGGAGCAAGCACAGTATCTAGTTCATTTTGTATGAGTTATACATATGAATGGAATGAAAAACATGTATTGTTTATCAAGCAGATCCAGGTGATTCTGTTGAAATCACCTGTCTGCAGAAACACTGGAACAGACCTCCTTAAGCCTCTTATATCCCCAGGATTATCAGAAAAAGAAGAAAAAAGTGATTATGAACATCTATTGGGCAAATGTTTTGTTCTAGGTACAAGCTATTGTCATTATATTTATTTCATTGAATGCTGACTCATCCCTACTGTTTCATAGATGATAAAAGTGAAGCTTCAAAGATTTAAATAAATGGTAACTATGAGGTTAAGGGCTAAGTGAAGGAGTAGAAATTTGAATTTGTAGGTTTACTTTAAAACCTCTTAACTCTGCCATAGAATCTGCTTTTGGAGACAGGGATTTGGTAAGGCATTGGCAGGGAGTGGGGGTGATACTCTCAGGAAGACACTAATATCTTTGCTAGGTATTCATGCACTGGAATCTGTAATGTCCTCTCCTTCAAACAGAAAAAAAGTTGTGACTGCCTGTTACCCCCTTGCCACTGACGTGGCATCTATGAGTATATGAGTAAATTAATTCAAGGGGCGAGGGCAAAGAGAAGATGAAGTGAGGCATCAAAAAATGTATTATTTTCCAAACAGAATGCTATTTATCTATTAATGCTGTAGGCTGACTGCCCATACTTAATGAATGCTGTCCTTAGAGCCACACAGAACTCTGTAATGAATATGAAAAAATAAACCTAATAATACAAACATAAGCAAAATGACCTGTTTCAAAAGGAAGTGGGGGCATGCCCTGCAGTGTTAAACATTTTAGTTTTCAATATCTCCACAGCTGCAGCAAGGCAGGGTGGTATCTATGTGATAAGCAGAGAATTTTGTCCATTCCTTAATTTATTCTTTTTTTTTTTTTAGGGTAGGACAAGGTGAATGTGAAGGAATTTTTTTTTTTTTGGTAACAAGGAGACCAAATTTTGCTAAATTGAAATGGTCTCCAGTTATAAAATTTGGCTTTGGCCTTGACACTCTTTTTATTTATTCTCAACAAATCAATGTTCAATCTTGTTGCTTCCAGCTCTTTTAACAGAGATGCTTGAAGATGGCATGAGAAATGGCTGGTGATGCTTATAATATGTTGCAGAATTACAAATGATTGAGGCAAGTTCAATACACACACACAGAACACACTCATATTGACTAAAGAACTATGAATATATTGTACATGA
>CM053561.1:62010145-62032318 GCA_028646485.1 Cryptoprocta ferox | reverse complement strand
AGTGGGAAAAGATAGTTGCAAATGACATATCGGATAAAGGGCTAGTATCCAAAATCTACAAAGTACTCACCAAACTCCACACCCGAAAAACAAACAATCCAGTGAAGAAATGGGCAGAAGACATGAAGAGACACTTCTCCAAAGAAGACATCCAGATGGCCAACAAACACATGAAATGATGCTCAGCATCACTCGTCATCAGCGAAATACAAATCAAAACCACACTGAGATACCACCTTATGCCAGTCAGAGAGACCATGTCATTTTTAAAAAATTTTTTGAAGAAATTCTGCTATAATGAGATATTCTGCTTTAAATGTTCTAATTTTTCTTAACATTACTTTACTGTCAGTAGAGATACCGTGATGAGTACTTAGTTTGGGAATGCCAATGTATTCTTTTCGAACAGCTATAATATCACTGCATAGTAAACACAATACTTTGTCATCTAATTTATTACCAAAATAATCTTCACTCTAGTGTGCCTTTAAGCCACATTATTTTTTCTTCTTTTTCTTGTTATTTTGACATTGTGATTATGCACTAGTAATAAAAATATAAATAAAATATCTTGGGGCACCTGTGTGGCTCACTCGTTTGAGTGTCCGGCTTCGGCTCAGGTCATGATCTCACGGTTCGTGGGTTCGAGCCCTGCGTCAGGCTCTGTGCTGACAGCTAGCTCAGAGCCTGGAACCTGTCTTCAGATTCTGTGTCTCCCTCTCTCTCTGACCCTCCCCTACTCAGGCTCTCTCTCTCTCTCTCTGTCTCTCAAAAATAAATAAAATATTTTAAAAAATCTTGATATGGTATGCCACTTTTGAGTGCAATATATGAGGCACCAAAATACTGTCAACTTATAACTGCCTCACTCCAAACTGTAGTGTGCTAAGCAGCAGTGCAAAGTGATGAGAACATTGAGGATGAAAGACACAACATAGGGAATGCAATTGATGATATGATAATAGTGTTGTATGGTGATGGATCATGACTAGTGAGTAACACATAACATACAGAGTTATTGAATCACTATGTTGTACACCTGAAACTAATGTAACATCATGTGTCAACTATACTTCAATAAAAAAAAATGATGGGAGCACCACATACAATCTCTGTTAAAACTACTCAACTCTGCCATTATAGCAGGAAAACAGACATAGACATTACATAATGACCACGGCTGTATTGCAATAACATTTTATTTATAAATATTTCCATTTGAATTTAGTATAATTTTAATGAATCAGGAAATATTATTCTTCATTGATTTTGTTCAACCATTTAAAAATAGCTCACAGATCATACAAAAACAGATAGTGGGCCAGATTTTGCCCACAATCTAGTTTGCAGATCCATGGTTTAGAGTATGGATTTTGAACTTGGCACTCTTGCACCCATCACTTTCTTGAGCAACGGAGTTCTAGAATACATGTATAAGCTTCAGTTTCCTTACCTATAAAATTGGAATAAAAGTAATAACTATGTCATAGGGCCATTGTGAAAACCAAATTGGTTTATGCTTGTAAGATGCTGAGCTTAGTGCCAAGTATATAATAACATTCGTTGATAATAATCATTACTTTTTGTTTCCATTTCTGTTCACTTTAGATTTAGGGATTAATTTAGTTGGTTAATTATTCATTAGCCCAGGGACAAAGATGTTTCTATTTTGGAGGATCTTCTAGAAAAATTAAATGCCAAATATTCAAACTTCAATTACTATTTCATCCCTGTTAGCTTACAGATAGGGAAAAAGAACTTGCTTAAAGTTAGTTAGAGAATCTGAGAACACATTTGTGGACAATATATAGATTTACCTCGTTATTTATATCAAGAAGCTACAGGGTAGGGAATTTAGAATAGTCCATCCTTTCCACCCAGAGGTTACATCAGAAAACACACCTTTTGCTCAAAGGTTCGTGCAGTTTGAGTAGCTTTAGCTAAGACCATTTCAATACTTTTAGCAATATACAAATTCTTCACTTTGAAAAATTATTATTCTAATAGTTCAAGTTGTATATCTTCACTATGTAAAGTCATTGGATAGGAAGTTAGTTACTCCATTATATTTATTTTTAAATATCTGTTAGGTCCTGAGTGGAAAACAAATGTGAAAAGATTGTACTTATAATTTTCAGAAAAATGAATTTTACAAAAGAGGTGTTGAGTCCCTATTCATTGGTATAAATTGTCACAGAACCAGGTGCCATCCTTGGTTTCATCATAAGAAGTATGATTATACATTCAACTCAATTACTGTTGGAGAGAGAGTAGGCTGGTCTCCAAAACTGATGATACCTACAGAGTAACCTGGGAAAGCTCTACCTACAGCAAGTCACATTCTGTTCATCAGTCCCAAACCACCTCAAGTAAATATACAATGTATATAAAAGCAATGCCTTTGATATGCAAATATGTCATCAATACATCTTGGAGAATTTATAGAACAGCCAAAATATCCACAATTTGCAATATACTGTAATATTTAACAAGACTACAAGAAGTTTATAAAAGGACAAATTTGCTTTGTTAAATTCCTTTTAAAGTGTATTTCATATCTACTAAACTAATCTAATATAGTCCTGCCAGTAATAATAGTTTGAATGCAATTATAATTGTGTATCCTGCATTACCAGAAGCCTAGCATAATTTGTTTATAATCAGTTTACATCAAGTGTGTTGTTCTACCATTTCAAATATACGGATGGGGATGGTTGGAAGAAAATTTGCCAAAACAACTAACTTGCAGAGCTCAGTCCATCATGGTATACAGGGAAAGACAAAGGGCATTAAACATAAATGTAGATTATAATAGCTCAAGTCCAGCCTAAATTGGTGCATTTACTTTTCAGTTGAATATGATTACTCAAGTGGTGTTATTACTATGATTCTAACCGTTTTAATTTGCCAGTGTGAATAAATGTCCCTCCCAACCAAAAAACAAAACAAACAAACATACAAAAACTATGGCTGCAAATATAAAATGAAGATGATAATTTGCTCTGAGCATCTATTAGGAGGCCAATTAATTCAGGCAGCATTTCACTTAAGAAGCTTGAAGCAGTGATTTAGGCAGAACCTGGATACTTAAAACCAGCAATGAAGATATGGAAAGAATGTTGAATTTGAAAAGCTCTGCCACTGAATTCTTGCATGATATTAGAACATGTCACTCCCCCTTTATGCAGTTAGTATCACATGCACTTCTATTTAATGCTGTGGTGGCTGTGCTTAAGTTATCTGCTCTTTGAAGAATGTCTTCCTCCCAGTCTTACACAGGTAATGTCAGCATCATGGTGGCATGAGTTGTTCCTTTTTCCTCTCTTCTTTGATTTATAACTAATTGAATATCCATAACCAAAAACGAAAAAAAGAGCACCTCTGGACAGCATATGAGGATAGCTAAGAGATCTGTTCATTTGTGTGCTTGAAAGTGAGTAGGCTGGGCTTTGGAAGAGGCAGCAGAGCAAGGAAAGTGGCAACAGAGCCTGTGGTGGCAGAGGCAGTAAAAGAAAAGAAAGTGATAATAGGTACAGCAGTGGGCAAGCACAGCTTTTCTGGCAGAGGAGGTGGAGAGTGAAGGCAGTGAATGGGTAATTTGCCTGGCTGCAAATGCTACAGCTGGAGAGACCAGTTGCTCTCTCTAAGGAGAGACCACGATGACCTGGGGACAGGAGGAAAGAAGAAGGCAGACAAAAAACATGAAGGAAAGTACCTCCTGCTGTCTGCCCCAGGAGGCAAGAGGACAATCCACAGACCCTCTGGGAGTCCTGACTTGAGTATTCTCCTACCAAGCTATGTGCTGCTACCCTTTGCTTTTTTTTTTTTTTTTCTTTTAATGTTTGCTCTCAACCTTAACAGGGAGTCAGAGCCACTAAGAGAAACCACAAATTTATGTTATAATACCATCTCTTGGAAAACAAAGGAAAGGTCTCTAACTTCCAATCCTGCAAACTGTTAGAATTAAATTAAACAAAGCCTTGTCTAAAAAAGAAAGATGTTTACTATTTCAAATGCTGTGGCAGAGGCACTTTTTATCAAACATGAAAAATCACAGTAATATAGGATCACAAAAAGAAAATGACAGTTTTCCAGCAACCAAACCCAAAGATATGGAATATAGCAATCTAGGTGATAAAGAATTTAGAACAGTCATTAGGAAGAAATTCAACAAGCTACAAGAAAATTCAGAAGGATAATATGATTATCTCAGGAATAAAATTAATAAACAAAAGCAGTACTTTACTGAAGAGACTGAAATTCTAGAAAAAGTTTTGGAACTGAAATCTCAATAAATGAGATGAATAATGCATCAGAAATAGAGTAGATAACATGAAAGAGAGAGTTAGTGAACTCAAAGATCATTATATAAAAATGACTCAAGTGGAATAGAACAGAGAATTAAGATTTTTTTTTAAGTTAAGAAACTCTATGAGAACTATCCTTTAATAAAAAAGCCAACATCAAAAAAGTAGGTATCTCAGAAAGAGACAAGAAGGAAAAGGGAGCAGAGAGCATATTTAAAGAAATAATAGCTGAGAACTCCCCTCTCCTGGGGAAGGAACTGGATATACAAGTTCACAAAGATAATATAATACCTTATTATCTTGATGCATAAAGACCTTCTCCAAGACATATTATGTTAAAAGTGCTGAAAGTCAACAAGAAAGAAAGAACTTCCAGAGGAGCTGGGGCAGGTTGGAGTTAGAGGGAGAAGAGACAGTAATGTACAAAGGTACCCCCATTAAACTATAAGCAGATTTCTCTGCAGAAATTATACAGGTCAGAAGAAAATGGAATGACATATTCAAACTATTGAAAAAAGAAAGCTGTCAGCCAAGAATATACTATCTAGCCAAGTTATCCTTCAGATATGAATGAGAAATAAAGACTTTCCCAAACAAACAAAAGCTGAGGGAGTTCGCCACCACTAGACTTGCCTTACACGAAATGTAAAAAAGAGCTCATGTTGAAAAGACAAAAGCACACAAAATTCTGATTATAGTGATAAATAGTCAGAATTAGAATACTGTAGCTCTTTTTTAGAACAGTAGGTCAAACTCTAATTATAGCATAAAAGCTACAAGAAAAGATTTGATGAACGGTTATAAAAATCCTCAACAAAATATTAGCAAACTGTACTCCACGATACATTAAAGGGATCATTCACCATGATCAAGTGGGATTTATTCCAGGGTGCAAGTAAGGATGGTTCAACATTCACAAATCAATCAACATGAAACACCACAGAACAAACTGGAAGTAAAAATTATAGGATCATCTCAATAGACACAGTAAAAGCATTTGATAAAATTTGACATTTGTTCATGACAAAAATCTCTCAACAAAGTGTGTGTATAGGGAGTGAAGCTTAACATAATAAAGGCTTATATGACAAACCCACAGCTAACATTATATTCAATAGTGAAAAACTGAGAGCTTTTCCTCTAATATCAAGAACAAGAGTAGGATGTCCACTCTTGCCACTTTTATTAATATAGTACTTGAAGTTCTAGCCACAACAGTCAGATAAGAAAAAGGATTAAAGTCTTCCAAATTGATAAAGAAAAGCAAAATCATCACTGTTTACAGATGACATGGTATTATACAAAGAAAATCCTAAAGACTCCACTAACACCTATAAAAATAAAAGAATTCAGTAAAATTGCAGCATACAAAATTAATATACAGAAATCTTTTCATTACTATATACTAACAATAAAGCAGAAAAAGAAATTAAGCAAATAATTCCAGTCTTCTGGGACAGATGGGGGCATAGGCAGAATCCTTGTTCCATGGATACAATTGGATAACACTCACATCAGTGTAAATAAAACAGATCACAACCCAAAGACTGGAGAACAGACTCTTTGCAGGTAAATATAGAGAAGAGGCCACATCACAGGGGTAGGAAGGGCAGGACATGGTCAGAAGCCAAACTGACCTATAATACTGTCCACAGGAGGGAAGCATGCTGTGGGTGCAGTGGGGAGAAGAACAAACTCCACACCAGACACCACAGGCATGGGGAACCCATACCGGGAAGACAAATCCCCATAATATTTGGCTTTGAAAATCAGAGGGACCTAACTTCTTGAGTTCTTATAATCAACAGGACTGAATACCTAGAACTTTAAAAATAAGTGGGCCCAACTCTAGGAGGGCTGGAGGACAAGACGAAACTGAGTCTGTGCCCTCAAAGAGACAGTACAATGAACAGCCCCATTGAGATATAGTATAGAAGCAGCAGTTTAAAAAAATGCCTGGGTCATGCAGGAAGATTTACTTCCTAATCTCAGAGTCTGTGTTGGAGGGGCAGGGATTTTTAGGAGACTTCTCCAAGAAAGAAAGAGCTGGTAGGTACATTTTCCTCCCTTCCCCCCACCCTAAATACCCTGACACTTGTTCACTAAAGCCTGAGCACTCTCAATCATGCTTGCTAAGAGTGGGCCCTGCCCCCATGCACTTCTGCAAATCTGCTCCCTCCAACCAGACCCAACCTCCACAGGAGTTTTCCCTGGTGGCTGCAGGCCCCCTCCCACAACAGACCTGAATGGATATTGGTAGCACTACAATTGCCCCTTATCCCCGACACTCACTCTCCTGCAGACTCACCCCCTCCAGCTCAGTGGTAAGAGTTGTCTAAAGCAGCTCCAGATCCCACCCCACAGCAGACCAGTGCATACCTTGCTGGCATAATGTGCCCCACCCTGGCCTTCCCCCATTCTCCTGTGGACCCCTGCTGTGTAACATCCAAACCAATGCCACAATCCTGGCAGTGTGCAAGCAGCCCCAATAGGGGCAAGCAATACTCCAAAGAGACACCTGTTGAAAGGAGAGAAGATAACCACACATACCAGTCCAACTGTGGCCCCAGCAGTGGGTTGGGGGCAGATATCTGATCTGTCTTTAGGTTCCACCCACCAATAAGAGCTTCTCAGGTGTCAACACGGGGAAAACACCCTTTTCAGTGCTATTGCATCTGGCAAATGCCTAATCTGACTTAATTCAAGCCCAAGACAGCCCAGTACTGGCCCACTAACAATACAGGTACAAAACCCTGTCCATGACAAGGAAAGAGAACCATTGCAGATGACTAGACTGAAGGCAAACATGGCTTAATCACAGCAGTAAGGCAAACACAATACACATAGGAGATACCCCTGAAGTGAGGTCCTGGTGAACAGGGCACTTTGAACTGCAGGGCACTATAGGATCTCTTCTTCATAAGACCACTACTTTCAAGAGCAGGTGGCATAGCTGACTTTCCTAACACATAGGATCATAAATGTCTATGAGTCTACAGACATAGAGAGTAAGACAAAATGAGGAGACAGAGGAATATGTCCTAAATGAAAGAACAGGACAAAAATCACAGCAAGAGAGTTAAATAAAATGGAGATAAATAACTTGCCTGGTAAAGAATTTAAAGTAATGGCCATAAAGATACTAACTAGACTTAAGAATGGAGGCCCTCAGTGAGACTCTTAACAAAGAACGTAAAAAAAGAACCAATCAGAGATGAATAACTCAATAAGTGAAATTAAAAATATACTCTCAGGAACAGTAGTAAACTAGAGGAGACAGAAAAACAAATCAGTGACCTGAAGGACAGAGTAATAGAAAGCAATCAAGCTGAACATGAGAGATAAAGACAATAAAAAATGAAAACATATTAAGGGAACTCAGCCACACAATCAAGCATAATAATTTGCATTACATGGTTCCCTGAAGGTTAAGAGACAGAAAAGGGGGCAGAAAATTTATTTGATTAAATAACACCTGAAACTTCCTGAATCTGGAAAAGGAAACAGAAATCCAGGTCCAGGAGGTCCAGAGATCCCCCAACAAAATCAACCCAAGGAGTTCCACACCAAGACACATAGTAGTTAAAATGGCAAAAATGTAACACTATATGTTAATTACATTGGATTTAAAATGAGGGGAAAAAAAAGAAAACAATTCCATTTACAATCGCACCAAAATAATAAAATACATAGGAATAAATTCAACCAAGGTGGTAGAAGCCCTGTACTCTGAAAACTATAAAAAAATTGTGAAAGAGATTGAAGATGACACAAATAAATGGAAAGATATTCCACGTTCATGGGTTGGAACAATTTGGTATTATTAAAATGCCCATACTACCCAGAGCAATCTACAATTCTTATCAAAATACCAAATGTAGTTTCCACAGAACTAGAATAATAATCCTAAAATTTGTATAGAACCACAAAGACCCTGAATAACCAAAGCAATATTGAAAAAGAAAGAAGAAATCTGGAGGTATCACAATCCCAGATATCAAGATATATTATAAAGCTATAATAAAACAATATGATACTGGCACAAAAATAGACACATAGATCAATAAAACAGGATAAATAGCCCAGAAATAAGTCTACATTTAAATGGACAATTAATATATGACAAAGGAGGCAAGAGTATATAAGGGAGAAAGATAGTCTCTTCAAGAAATGGTGCTGGGAAAACTGGACAGCTCATGCAAAAGAATGAAACTGGACTGCTTCTTTACACCATACACAAAAATAAACTCAAAATGGCTTAACAACCTAAACATGAGACCTGAAATTTAAACAAACAAACAAATAAATAAATAAATAAAACCTCTAGAAGAAAACATAGGCAGTAGCTCTTTGGAATTCACCTTGGCAACATTTTTCTGAATATGTCTTCTTGAGCAAGGTGAACAAAAGCAAAAATAAACTATTAGGATTATACCAAAACATAAACCTTTTGCATAGCAAAAGAAGCCTTCAACAAAATGAGAAAGTAATGTACTAAATGAGAGAAGATATTTTCAAATAATATAACCAATAAAAGGTTAATATCCAAAATATACAAAGAACTTACACAACTCAACACACACGTACACACACACACACACACACACACACACACAAAACCCCAAAACAACAATTTAAAAATGGGTAGAGGACCTAAATAGACATTTTTCCAAAAAAGACATACTTATGTCCAACAAACATGAAAAGATACTCAACATCCACTAACCATCGTGGAAATACAAATAAAAACCACAGTGAGATATTACCTTACCCCTGTAAGAATGTCTAGTATCAAAACACAAGAAATAACAAGTATTAGTGAGGATGTGGAGAAAAAGGAACCCTCATACACTACTGTACTGTACTGTACTGTATCTCACTACAGTACTGAGATTCTTCAAAAAATTAAAAATAGAAACACCATATGATTCATTAATTACACTGGTGGATATTTACCCAAAGAAAATAAAAACATTAATTCAAAAATTTATATGTTTTATTTTGCATTTATTGCAGTATTATTTACAATAGCCAAGATATGGAAGTAATGGCAGTGTCCACGGATAGTTAAATGAATAAAGAAAATGTGATATAAATTACAATAAACTTTTAATTAGCCATGAGAAAAGAGGTGATCTGGACATTTGGGGCAACACGAATAGACTTAGAGAGTGAAATAAGTCAGAGAGAGAAAGACAAATGCCATAAGATTTCACTTATGTGGAATCTAAAAACAAACAAACAAATAACAAAGAAGCAGAAACATACCTATAAATACAGAGAACAAACTAATGGTTCCCAGAGGGGAGGTAGGTGGAGGGATGGGCAAAATGGGTGAAGGGGCATTGCTTCCAGTTATGGAATGAATAAGTCATGCATAAAATGTAAGCATAGAGAATATAGTCAATGGTATTGTTATAGTATTGTATCATGACAGATGATAGCTACACTTGGGGTGAGCATAGCACAAAGTTTAGATTTGGTGAATCACTATGTTGTACACCTGAAACTAATGTAACATTGTGTGTCAACTATAAATCAATAAAAAGTAAAAGATAAATCCATTATTCACAAAGGAGGAGGAGGAAGAGATGATGACAGATGCTGGTGTGGATGTGGTAAAACTGGAACCCTTATACATTGTTGGTGGGAATGTGAACTGGTCCAACCTCTGTGGAAAATAATATGGCGGTGTCTCAAAAATTAAAAAGTAGATCTACCATATGATCTGGCAATTCCACTTCTGGGTATAAACCCAAAGGAAATCAAAGCAGAATTTCAATGAGATATATGCACCCCCATCTTTACTGCAGCCTTATGCATAATAGCCAAGACATAGAAACAATCCTAATGCCCATCAACAGATAAATGGATAAAAAAGATATGGTACATATACACAATGAAATTATTATTCAGCCATAAGAAAGAAATATATGTTCCCATTTGTGACAACATGAATGGAACTTGAACACATTATGCTAGGCAAGATAAGTCAGACAGAGAAAGACAAGTAGTGTATTATATCACTAATGTGTGGAATTTAAAAATGTCAAACCTGTAAAAAACAGAGAATAAAATGGTGGTTACCAGAGGATGGAGGGGAGGGGATCAGAGTAACGGTATTCAAAATTACAAACATATAATGAGTAGGAAATAAGCCATAGGGATCTAATACACATGTAATGAATATGGACAATGATATTATATTATGATTATGTAATGTAATAAATATCATTACATCAACAATCATATTATAATATATAAATACATCAAAGTCATATGTTGTACACCTTTAATGTATACAATATTATACATCAAATTTACTCAATAATTTAAACAAATTTTTTTAATGTTTATTCATTTTTGAAAGACAGAGACCGATTGTGAACAGGGGAGGGGGAGAGAGAGTGGGAGACACAGAATCCAAAGCAGACACCAGGCTGCAAGCTGTCAGCACAGAACCGGATACAGGGCTCGAACTAATGAACCGCGAGATCATAACCTGAGCTGAAGTCGGAGCTTAACCGACTGAGCCACCCAGGCACCCCAAATTTATTCAATAGTTTTTTATATAAAAAATAAAAGGTCATAATATTTTTCAAAGAAAAAAAGAATAATCTCCTTTCACCCAAAACCCACTTGGTAAACCCTCTCATTTCAAGTTTTAGCTTGAATATAATCATAATATATGTCTTTCCTTATCTTTTCAGGTTACATTTAGCTATATAAAGCATTCAAAGTATAAAATTCCATGTCAGCAGGGTTTTTTTCTTTTTCCTCATTTAGTACTTTGATTAGGTCGTATAGTTGTCTCTTAGCCTTCAGTTTCTGATTAGAAATTACTGGAATTTTTATTTTTTTATTTCTCTCTATGTAATATATGATTAATTCTGTGCCTGCTTTTAAGATTGTTTTTCTCTATCTTCAGTGTCCAACAGTTGACTAAGATGTACCTTGATAGATTTTTGTTTGTTCATTTGTTTACTAACCCTGCTTGGGTTCCACTAGACTTCTTGGATCTCAAAGTTGCTGTTTTTGGTGAAATATGAGGAAAAAATGTAAACCAGTGTTGCATCACTTAATTTTGCCAGATTTTCTTTTTCCCATATTTCTTTGATTTCAGTTTCAAAAATATAATTGTTTGATAATGTACCACAGGTTACTGATACTGTTAATTTTCTTATTTTTCCTTCATGTCTTCTTTTTTCTGTGTTCTCCATTGTCTAGTCTTCATGTTTATTATTCATTTTATCTATTGTGTTCTTTAATTCCACTGTTTCATTATCTCTCCTATACTCCTAATATATTTATATATCCATTCATTTGCAGTGTACTTTTAACTCACTTATCAAAGTTATTTTAAAGGCTTTTCTAATTTCAACTTTAGAGTAATCTTCCTTTTCACTGTGGCTGATGTTCTCTGGGTTTTTAAATGTCTATTATTTTTTTAATTTATTCAAGATCTTGTGGATGATGCATCACAGAGATTTTGTTTTTGGCAATCATCTTCTGAAGATAAATGATTTTGTTTTCCTATTAGCCAGTTAAGTCACTGTCACATCCAATTAACCTTGTGTAGCAGAGAGTGGCAAAATACAGCCCTAGACCAAATCTAGACCATCACCTATTTTTATAAATAAAGTTTAAGCAGAACAAAGCCATGCCCATGTGTTTAAGTATTATTTATGGTTGCTTGAGGCTAGAAATACCAGAGATGAGTCATTGCTACAGAGATTTCAAGCCTACAAACCCTCAAATATTTAATAACTGGCCCTTTACAGAAAAGTTTATCAATCCCAATTCTAGGTTATAAGCCTGACATTTGTATTTTGGAAAAAAAAATAATCCAAGGTGATTTTAATGCATACCCTTGTATAGAAACCACTCTATTAACATATCTATAAGATCTCTTACATTTCTAAGATTCTTTAATTCTAGATATCAGTGTGGATGGTGGAATTCATGAAATAAAGCATGTAACTTTAATCTTAAAATAATGACACAAAATCCACACTCTCCTATTAGTTAACTCATACTGATACTGTTACTCTATTTTACATATAAAAACAAAAAAAAATCATTTGGGAGGTCAAAAGAAAATAATTTCAAAGATATTTAAATATAGTTGTGCTCTAAGATGCAGAGCAGATTTATCATATGTTAGTTTTTTGTTTTGTTTTTGTTCCTTTTGCTTTTTTCCAAAACTATTGTCTGCATAGCTAAGAATACAGCACTTGGTCATAGGAGGCAAAGAGATATCACAACAAGAAAAGGCACTCAACATAATTTACTTTGGAACAACGTACAAGAATTTTCAGATGTCAATTTCAAGGATTTTGGACATAAATGAGGTGGGAAATGCTCATTAATCAAACCCACACTGCCTATTTCTCAAAGGACATAGAATCAATATAGGTCAAATTTTCTATTTCTCCAAAGCCTATCTCACTAAGCACCTTGAAAGAGACTTTATGGGCAGTTTTCTGTAGATTTACTGCTTGGCATGCAAGAACATCAACCTCTTTAAATGTTGGGCAGCAAGAACTTTAAATTGTGAAACACATATGCCTGATTGAAGGGTAAAAACAATCAAACCACAATTCTATTCTATGGGAATTCATTCTGTAATGAGATAGTGATATGGGAAGGGAATTTTGAATTTTCACGTTGCAAATATTGATTTTAGAAAGAATAATTCTATTGTTCTCCACCCCTAAAATAAATACATAAACAGAAACAATACATTTTACCAATACAAATGATAAAACAAACAAGTGAAAATACCTGAAATGAAGAGGAATGAGTCACTATGCTAAAGATTTAAAGAGCTCCTATAATCAATAAGGAAAAATAAATATTATAATAGATTAATATCTAAAACATATGTACAAGTAAATATATTAAATACTATATTTCACTAATATTAAGAAATGCTAAACACAAAAATTCATTATTAATGTACTATATTGGAAAAAAATACTATTGAATTCTTTTTACTAAAGGTACAAATGTCCTTTAGTAGATTAATGGTTAAATTAACTGTGGTACATCCAGACAATGGAATATTAATCAGTGCTATAAAGAAATGAGCAATCAAGCTTAATTACTCCATATTAAAAAACATGGAGTAATCTTAGATGCATATTATTAAGGGGAAAAACAATATTAAAAGGCTACATCCCCTATGATTCCAACTATATATGGCATTTTGGAAAATGGAGACAATTTTCTGGAGACAATAAAAAGATGACTGTTTGCTGGCAAGGGAATGGGAAGAAGGGAGAAATGAATAGGCAGAGCACAGAGGATTTTTAGGGTAGTAAAAGTACTCTGTATAATATTATAATGATACATATATGTCATTATACATATATCTAAACCCACAGAATGTAGAACATCAAGAGTGAATTCTAAAGTAAGCTCTAGACTTTGGTTGAATATGATGTGTCAGTGTAAGCTCATCCTTGGTAACAAGAATACCATTCTGATGAGCTCTTCTCTATTGTGACTCATAGGAGCTTGTCTTATGCATGTGAAGCTTAGTATTCAGCCAGAGGCTGAATACCTAAAAGGCTGACACGAGCTTTTGGGCTACTTCTCTGTACAGCTCTCTCTGTTCCAACTCATTATCTCTGTAAAGTTCAAGCAATATCTCAGTCCTTGTGTTTGTTTCCTCTGCCCAGTAAGACCACTACTCTGTTTGGGCTTCACCTTTCCATATTTGGTGAATCCCCCTGCCATACAGCTTATACAAGTGTGGGATTCACCTCATGTATTCCTTTTCATTCAAAGATCACATCTTTGGGCTGTTTATTGTCTAATTCCCGAAAGAAAATTCTTCATATATTGTATACAGTATCATGTATGTATGGTGTTTTACCATTTACTTATGGTAGGAGGTTAATTCTGTTAACCATTACTCCATCATTCTCAGAACTGGAAGGTCATTTGCTGACATTTTAACAGGAACAACTCATATTCAGAGTTCCATTGTTCAGAGTTTAACTGGCCCATTCAGAGGAACAACTTATATTTACTATTTGAAGCATAACTTAATTTCTTTATGGAGTTTCCTGACATATTCAGGGGACAGTCATTATTAGCATAGGTGTTGGAGCCCTTTACTCTCTCACTCTGGTTACACAAAGCTGTAGCTCAAACACTCATCCATTAGAGCTGGTTCATATCTCTACTGAAGGATTGATTTAGGTTGGAGAATTACAGAGTTTGGTAAAAGTAAGAAAGAGTTGACTCTGTTCTTTATCTCATCCAGGAAACTTTTTCATATATTGTATTAGTTTCATATTCCTGGTAACAAAGTACCAAAAGATAGTGGCTTAAAACAGTGTACATTTATTCTATGATAGTTCTGAAAATCAGAATCTGAGAGGAGCTTTATAGGGCTAAGGTGTTTTCAGGACTGTTTCCTTTTAGAGGCTCCACGGGAGAACTCTTTCCTTGTGTCTTCCAGATTCTAGAGGCTGCTGGCGTTCCTTAGTATATAGCCACCTCACTCCTATCTCTGCTTGCATTCGCACACTGCCTTCTCTTCTCTCCTATCTGCTGCCTCCCACTTATAAGGACCCTTCTGACTACATTGAGCTCACAGGGTAATACAAAATAATGTACAAGTTTCAGGAATTAGAACATGGACATCTTTGGGGGGTCATTATTCAGTCTACCATATAAATGAAGAGGCAAATTTCTCTGAAGTCCCAATTTCAATGATATAAAAGGTATTACATACCTCTTCAAATATATATTTATCCCAACTATTACATTGCTTAAAAACGTACTAACAACAACAATAAAAACTGGAGCAGTTTTAAATTAAGTATATAATCCCACGGACAATTTCCTTTAAACAGCTCAGAGATGTGAATGAAAGAATTTTATGTCATTGCAGGAAAGCTTTCCTCTCTATGAGATCTACTTGCTGCAATCAATGCATTACAGACTGAATAAAAATGTCATTCAAAATGACTTTAAAATCAGCCTTGGAGGAAAACCTAACACCTGAGAGTAAGATGTCTGTGCATATATTTACAATATTCCTCTTCCTGGGAGTTCTTGGCTTCAAACTTTCTCCTCTGTTCACAGCAACTTATCTTGTGAAGTCACTTCCAAAACAATTCTTTTCAGATTCCATTCTCATTGATGTGGACCAGCCTTTCCTGATTGCCATTGTGTGAAATTCTTAATATTATTCCCCTAGAGGTTTTCCTCTTCCTGCTCTGCAATATGGAATAGATGTATAGATGTACATAAAAAATTCAGGACACTTGGACAGTTTAAATGTTACCTCTTGGGAAACTTTAGTAGTAAGTAAAAACATGAAGCCTAGGTCCAAAGAACTTTAGGTATTTTCTAGTCTTTCTTTACTAATAAAGAATAATATAGATAATATTACTCTACCACTCTAGTACTTTTTAAGATAGATTTCCCACTCAATCTGGGACAGGAGTTTAACAGTGAATTATCCCCTTTGCTTGACATGGTTCTAGGTCTCACATATAAAGAAAATGCCAGCTTCAAGGATTTTGAAACTCAGGGAGGATTAATAAATTATACAAACTTGAACAGCTAGTCCGTGTCTAGCCATGATTCTAAATTAGGACCTTAAATGCCCTGGTAACTCAAATTTTTATATTGCCTCCTCTCAGAAGTATTATTTTTGACCATTAACCTATACCACACAATCTTTATAGGAAAGGATGTTCTTTTCCTTTCAGGGTCACATGTATCTCCTAGCACAGGGCTGAGTAAAATAATAAATAGCGTCTGATGCTGCAGAATGCATTTATTCCATACTTCTGTCACTGAAGTTGCCATTAAGAGAATGAAACATCAACCCAGAGAAAGACCGAGGAAGGTAAGCACATGCTTGTGTGTATATTTCATAAATATATATTTACACATATATTTATGGGTATATCACCTTATATCCAGCCCTATAAATCTATAAATAAAACTTATACCCAGTCCTATAAATACAAAAATACACAACCCAATTGGGAAAAAACAGACAAAATCCTCAATTAAACAGAGAAAAATTTTATATATATAAATATATATATTTATATATATATTAAATATACAAATATGTATATTTAATTTCATAAAAGATATCTAAATTGTCAATAAAGCAATAAAAATGTGCTCATATTCATTAATCATTAGGCAAATGCAAACAAAATCACAATGCAGAATATCTACATTCTCCCCAAGTGTTAGAAGAACGTAGAGAGTATGTAGAGTAACTATTATTCTTAAACCATACTGGAAGGAGTATAAATTAATATGTTCACTTTGGAAAATTATGACCTCTCAGTAACATTGCTGCCCTCATTTATTTACCTCATTTATTTATCCTGTTGTTGATGTATTTCTCCATCAAGAAGCAAGGTATGGTCTCTTGCTTTTCATTCTGTGTTCATTTATCTGACTTGCTCTGGACAGCACTAGCAAATGTTACACAAGTAGACTCTTGTAAAAGCCCTTGTGGTTTCCACTTGTGCCCTCATATCTTTGCTTTTGTAAAGAGAATGTGTCTGCTGCTAAAGAATAAGAAGCAAGGAAGCAGTTAGGATACTGTTGTCCCAGCCAAGGTTAGCTTAAATCAGCCAAAAGCCAATCTGTCCCCATGTAGATGAGCCAGCTTATCCATGAATAGTAGAATAATCTAACTGAACCCCAGATAACCCCAGTGGAATACACTATTGAAAACTATTCAATGCCATTTCATTTATTCCAGGAAAAATCCATAATCTGTGGTATAGCCTGGAAGATGTTACTTGATTTAGTCCCTTCCGACCTCTTCAGTTTAGTTATTATTCTCTTATTTTTCTGTACTTTCCTTCCCCCCCCCCCCAGTTTTATCAAGAAACAATTCACATCCATCACTATATAAGTTTAAGGCATATAGCATGATGGTTTGGTTGACAAATATTGTAGAATGTTTACCACAATAGGTTCAGATAACATCCATCTTCTAATACAGATACAGTAAAAAGTAAAGAAAGACAAAAAGAAAAAAAGGAGAAAAAATATCCTTGTGATAAAAGCTCTTAGGATCTATTTATCTCATTAAAAACTTTCCTATGTCCTACAGCAGTGTTAGCTATAGTCATCATGTTGTACACTACATCCCTAGTTTATTTATCTTACAGCTGAAAGTTTTGACTGCTTTCCTGAAAGTCCTTCTCCATCTTCTGCCTTTAGTAACTGTACGTCTTATCTCTTTTTTTATGAGTTTTGAGTTTGTTTGTTTTAGATTCCAACATAACTAAGATAAATACAGTATTTGTCTTTCTGCCTCTAACTTACTTTACTTAGCATAATGCCTTCAAGGTTCCTCCATCGTGTTGTCACAAATGATAGGATTTTATCATTATTTATGGTTGAATAATATTCACAACTTCCTTATCCATCAGTGGACACTTACGTTGTTCCCACATCCTGGCTATTGTAAATAATGCTGTTATCAACATGGGGGTGCAGACACTCTTTCAAGTTAGTGTTTTTGTTTCCTTTGGACGTAATCCAGGGTGTCGAAATTGCTGGACCATATGTTAGCTCTATTTTCTTGTATATCCCAAATACAGAAATGTAAAATATAATTATTTGTCACCTTTACTGGATCCCTTCTGTTTTCACATATGAGCCTTGGTAAAGAGCAGACACTCTGTAAATAGGATGGGTCCAAATATTGTGTCCATCACTGACCCTCCTCCCAGTTGCTACTTTCTTACAAACACATATTTGTTTTTCAAAATGCAAACTATACATCTTCAAAGAACACTTGCTATTACTGCCCTGGCCACATTCCACCTCATTTTTCCTCTACTTTGTTCCCTTTATAACCTGGGTATAATTACAGTAACTGTTACCAATAATATGATTATAGTTTAACTCTTTGTCTTTCCTCAAAACACTGAGAGCACCTTTGGGGGCAGACACTGGACCTAATTCACTTTTGAATCACTAGTGCCAGCATCTGGTCCACTGAAGATGTTCAGTGCACAAGTTTCCTTTTGTGAATTTTGGAAACACAAGGCCCAGCTTTACTAGAGAAAAGAATGAATAGTCATAGTGGGAAAGGTTGTCAAGGATGAAGAGTTATTGGCTCAGTGAAGGTTGTTCACTCAATTGTCTTCTACATCAGTGACGGGAAGAAGTATTTTGCCAGCCAGCTGAGTTCTGACTAACATGAAGATCTGGTAATTCAGGCATCCAACCAGGATCCTGGATCTAAATAAATGAGATACAGCCAAGCCTTGGCTCATAACAAGAACAGATTATTTTGACTCTAGCTTCTTCATGTAGTTATAAACTCATTTTCCCTCAAAGAATTCTATGCAGCACTTTTCTGCAAATATGCTAACTGATCATTTATTGTGGAAAAAAACTGCCACTGAGAAGCCTGTATTTTAGGTGATGAGAGGTTATCCTCATTGGAAAACTGAAGGCCTCATTTTAATGAATCTGCCAATGTTTCCACTTTCCAAGAGCAACAGATCTGATTATGAGACATATTGTGATTTTCCCATCTGGAATATCAAAGCAGTCTCTCATTAGCTTGGCCATGTTTCTCTTTCAAGAAAGATTATTACTTCCAAAATTAAGAATATAATATTCTTAACTCAGAGGCAACTTCTTTGGTTTTAAGTTCAGTTTCCACTGTAGAGGAGATTTGATTCTCTTCTTTTTTTTTCTCAGAATATGATAAAATTAAAAATCAACACATGAGAGGGGCGCCTGGGTGGCTCAATCGGTTGAGCGTCCGACTTTGGCTCAGGTCATGATCTCAGTAGTTGACTGTGCTGACAGCTCAGAGCCTGGAACCTGCTTCAGATTCTGTGTCTCCCTCTCTCTCCATAAATGGAGAGATAAATAAGGCATTAAAAAAAGAATTAACACATGAGAGGGTCAAAAAGACAAACACACACACAAATTCATACAGTTATAGATGATGACAATGGATAGAAGAAGATAGATTATAGATAATTTTTCTAGATTCTCAGCAAAATTATTTGTCCCACCAAGGGTCATAAACCTTCACTTTTGCCTCTAGACAATGGCATTCCTCTTTGGGCTGCTAAGGATTCCTTGGCAGTTAGTAGCACAATTTTTGTGAACATGTGTGAAATTCAGATTTTAACTGTCAGTTTCATTTTGACTCTCACATGCTAGCCCTTTCCTACTCTTTTCTTTGCTTTTAATCTGATTTAAACCACTTCTAGAACAATTCCCTTTCCCATGTTGTTTGATTCCCAGGATGTGGGTAATATATAACACTTAACTTTTGTAAAAACTTTTACTTTGTGGGCACAGATAATTGAGCTGCTATTTATGAAAACACATATCACCACTGCTAGGATATTTTGATTATCCTACACTGTAAAAGAATATGATACTCGAGTAACAAATTCCAAATTGCCATATTCATTGATTCATGGGATTCCACGTGGGAATCCCGCATAATGAAAACATTTAGAAAGGAAAGCCAGTTGTAAAGTAAATTCATTAAACTCTCAATAACTCATCATTCCATGTTGTGCTTTGTAATGTGTCGTAGTGAGGCTTACCAGTGATAGAAGTGCCTGATTTCAATGAAGTATCTGTGAACAAGGAACTATTCTATCATGTAAGGATAAATATATCATGTAATAGGGATGCAGAGCATCTGTTCGGCAGGAAACACTGTTAAATTAAAGGTCATAAGAAACATGAGATAATTGGTAATAGTTGCCATGCATTGGCCTGTTGACTAAACACAGGCAGAAATGATAGATGTTCCCAGATGCCCAACTTCAATGGAGATTCTCAGGGAAGACTAAATGTTACCTCTGGGAAATTAAGAAAAATAACTATGTTAAGGAATGGAATCCTCCATTACTAGCATCCTTGATTCTCTTCAATCTCTATGTATTGGTTGTAGTCAAATAACTTGTGCTTCACAGTATCTTTGAAACTGATACTATGTTTTGTGATGCATGGCATAGTAAGGAGGGTTTGATATCGATCTCACAATGTGGCCTAAGTGGAAGGAATTGAATGATTGAGTTCAGGGTAAGAACATTCTCCATGACCAAAATAAGAAAGCACACACTCACTTTTGAACACCATAAGAAATCATGGAAAGAGGTGGCCTATGACTGTAAAGCCATTAATTAACTTGGTATATAGAAATGAAATCCATATTGGCATGAATCAAAAATATTTCCTTTCTGGAACAACACAAGGTATAATAGAAGGAATATCATTTTATCATACAACCAAAGGAATAAACTAGTAGACACACTAAACTAGAGAAATGGATTAAAGAAAACATGAGTCTTCTCTCTTATGACTTGAGTATTACTGTCTTAGAGTTTTTTTGGAATATAGGAGCTAAGTACAGAGAAAACATTCATGTAATTTTCAATGAGGCCAACTTGGGCCAGTAGAAGTTAAACTGTGTCTTTTTGTCAGCATTCATGAAATAGTCTTATCACTAATCAGTATCTAATCAGTAGTTTCTGTTAGGTAGAAGGCTGAAGGCTGAAGACCAAACCATGATGAGAAACAGACATAGTAACCTACAACCATCATATCTGTGACTGAGGTATGATTATACTTTCAGACTTGAAAATTTTAAATAACTTTAAGGTGAAGCTATTTAAAGGAAAATAAAGAAGCATCAAATCCCTGGTAAGCAGATATATCATTTTGTCTCTATTTTCTTGTTAAAATATTAGAATTCATGAGATGAAGGACTTCAAATAAATAAGATATAAACTAGACGTTTTAGCCACCTCTAGGTAAATCTACCCTTGGGTAACATTTTTGAGTCTGCACACTTGGAAAATTTGAGACTCCTCTTTAGGGAAGGATAATTATGTTAGTAGGCAACATTTCAGTGAAATGCTCACTGACAGAATAAAATGCTGATAGACATTATTAATCACAATATAATTGACCCCTGATTTTAAGATGCTTGTGTATGGTGTCCAACTCTGATTTCTAGGTCTTTCTCTTCCAGGACAGAAAGTACTTCCTTCACCTTAGTGCACTGTGAAATTAATTCTTTCTTAGGAGCAATGGTGACTTTTGAAAATAAAGACTACCAAACCAGAGTGGCTCCAAATCTTATTTCCTTGTACCTAAAAGCCAACTGGAAGGCCAAATCTTAAAATCTGTATTTGTTCCATGTAGAAATAATCTTTTTGTAGCAATGCTGATTTCTCATAATTTGGCACTTTTTACCTTCTTTCATGTTTTTAATATAAATTTTGCAACATTTATAACTGTTGACAAAGTCATTCCATCAAAATAAAATTCCCAGCTCTCATGAATTCCCAAATCCCTACTCCTCCTGGATTCTCTTTCTTGAACATGTGGCTTTCCACTTAAAATCAGTTGTACCTTCTCCTTTATCTAGTCACCAGATTTCAGTTTAGTAAATATTTACTGAGAGCTTATTATGGCAGGCAGAAATTTTGTCCCTGAGTTGAGCCCCAAAGTTATCTATCTCCTTTATACTCCTACTCTGGAGTAACAGTTTCCAAATTGGATCCCCTATCTCCTTGCTCTCTTCTCTTGTATATTATATTTATTAGCAGTGGTTTTTGTCAATCTATTTGGAGAGCTAACACCTATCTTGCACCATTACAGGACATCAATATATCCCAAGACCTTAATAATGAAAGAAATATCATGGGGTGTCTTAGAGGCCATAGGATTTCCTTGTTGATAACACCCTGAATTGCAAGTCCCCAAATCAGCAACAATAAAATAGCAGAATTGTATAACACAATAGCCCCAATGTTCTTACTAGAAAGATCACCCTTAAATAAAATTACCCTTAAGTTTAATAGTTTATTTA
>CM053561.1:61909299-62009645 GCA_028646485.1 Cryptoprocta ferox | reverse complement strand
GCTGTGGGCTTTTCATAGATGGCTTTTATAATGTTTAAGTAAGTTCCTCTATCCCGACTTTCTCGACGGTTTTTATTAAGAAAGGATGCTGTATGTTGTTAAATGCAATTTTTGATACTAACCAAACAGTATAATGTTTGCATAGAACAAGTACATGAATGGGCCATTTCCTTAACATCTAGAGTATTTTAATGAAATTTCATACTAAATGGTATTTCATACTAAAGTCTAATTTCATACTATACAATTATGTGATATTCTCACATATGATAAAGTGTGAATAAGAATCTTATCAAATTTGTGCCTTTAACCTTAATTGCAGAGGTTACAAAACAAATATTTGGGCCACCATTTATTTATGAGTACTATTAAATACCAAGGGCATTCTCATTAAGACTCTTAGCCTATTATTTTTAATTACTTCCTTGTTAAACCCAATAAAGTATCTCCTGAGGAAGTAGTGTAATTTTTTTCTAGATCCGCCATACTAATTAATCCAAATAAAGCTTGCTACTAATGAATTCAGATGGAACTTGTAGAGGCTGCTTTTAAGCAACTAACTTGAAGAATGGAAACCTGAGCAAGGTAGAAGGGCACACAGTGACCTCCTATCACCTGGCTAATACAAACAGGTTTATTAGGTGACCCACCTCAAAATATTCATAAGACCTAGCTGACCAAGATGTTACTTACACCTGGACACAAGTACCAAAAAAGGAAACTTCCATATGTTTCCATACCTGCTCACCTTCCCCCTTAACTACAGTGCCCCACCACTGCCTTCTTGCAAATAGTCTCTCCTTTGCTCTCCTGCCTGCCACTCTTTGCCATGTATTCAATAAACTTCTATCTCCTTTGTTCTGCCTTGGGTGAATTCTTTCACCGCCTGCGCTGCCAGACTACACTTGACCTTGGACATCCCACGAACTCAGTGTCCTTTTTCATAATTGTAAGGCAACACAATCTTCATGGTCCATTTTTTTTTTAAACAAAATATCTTCCTTTGTGCTCTCCTGTTGACTGCCTCTCAATGGTAATTTATCTTTTTTCCTTCTTGGGGTTTTCCAAATTTTCTGTATTTCATGTATGGGACAATCTGTCATCTATAACATCACTCTCCCTTTGCTGGACTGTAACTTCTTTATAGGAAGAAATCCTTTTCTTGTTCATCCCCAAATCCTCTAATTATTTAGGTCCCTAAACCTACATTTGAATCCTAGTCCTCTAGTTGTCTTTTCTAAGGCCCCCCCCTTTGTTTTTTTTTTTTATCAGTGTCTTAATAACTCTTTTATCAAGAAGTAACCTTAAAAATCTTTGAACAGAACGTATTTTGGAGAAATATGCTAGAGGTATGAGGCTGCTTCCTTGATGTGTTCCAAGATGCTTCTGGAATAAATGGAGGCATGGAGAGTAAGTAAGTCTCCTAAGTATGCACAACAAGGAAGGTGGGAATCAGAAATTCTGGACTGGCTCAATCAGAATCTAGAGCTGAAGTTTTTAACTTCTAAACAATCTACCCTTGATAATGTGGTGGGGAGAACATTTTTATTTTTTTAAATTCTGTTCATTGTTTCCACCATTAGAGAGAGTTTTGGTGCCCATTAACTAAGATATCTTCAGTGAAATTAGTGCATAATTCCATTTCCCACTATTTACTGAGATGAGTAAATAAAAACTTCTCAAACATTCATGCAATTCCAATAATTTCATTAAAGAAAAAATATGTGCAAAGTGAAAAAAAATGGCTCTCTTAGACGATATAGCCATTTCTAGCTGGATTGCTTTTTAATACAGCTATTTTTAAAATATCCTTTTACATTTACAAAAATCCTTTCAGAGCACCTAGGTGGCTCATTCAGTTCAGTGTCTGACTCTTGATTTTGGCTCAGGTCATGATCCTAGGTTTGTGGGATTGAGCTCCATGTCAGATTCTGCACTGAGAGTCAAGCCTGCTTAAGATTTTCTCTCTCTTTCTCTCTCTCCCTCTGCCCCTCTCCCCTGGTCATGCTCTCTCTCTATATATGGAAAAAATAAATAAAAATAAATTTTATAAAAGTATTTTTTCTCCTTGAAGACAAGGCTAGAAAATTTTTTAAATTTTATTTAATTTTTTTTTTTTAGGAAAGAATATGGCTCAATACTTCACACCTACATTTTTATAAGAGAAATGTCCTGAGACAGGTGTGGTAACCACTATCTCTGCATGTGAGATTCTTTGCTTCACCAAACTTCAGTCAGAATCCTGAACCCTTACCTAGATCCTCTTGTGCAATTCCTTATAAAACCGAGTTTTAGTAAGAACCCTGCTAAGTCAGTTTAACTAGAACTGTTTTCCCTCAATATCTAATCACCCTCAACATCAGATCAATTTCCCCACTCTCCACCATCTCCCAGCTGATGTCTTCTCATCCTGATTTATCTTCAGCAGGAATCCTGTTGCATTGCTTTAGCGAGAACCCTCTTTACCCTAGTACTTCCTCTCAAGTAATTTTCCATCTACTGACCCTCCCCCCACCCAACCCTACTCTTGGGCTGTCAATTCCCACTTTCTTGTGCTATCTTTGGAGATGAGCCCAATCTCTCTTCCCATGGGTTTCCCTATAGCCATCACAATTGTCCAGAATAAAGTCTGCCTTACCATGTTTAATAATTATTGGATTTTTAAAATCACATATCAAAGTTCAGTTCTGGGGATTACAACAGTGGTCTCTCTTGCTTGAAGAAAGAGAAAAGTAAGCACTGTGGTCCTCTCAGCAAGGAGGACCCAGCCCTGGAGATGCTACAGCTCTAACAATGTGTGTCTTTTATGGGTGACATTAGGTCTCTTCCATGGAGAGTAGAAGTATCGGAGAAACCAAGAAGGGGAAGAAAAGCTGAACATTGAGAAACTAGGAATACATTTTACATGTCATAACTCACAATTTTGAGAATACTAAACAAATGATGATTCCAGTAATATTAGGCAACATACACATTGCAAATCCTCCCCCCAGAACTAATTAAAAATATTGACCAATTACCCAAAAATGCAGCTACTTCCAAAAAACTGTAATATTCTGGGAATAATAAAAACTATCAACAACCTTCAGAAAGAGATGACCTAAGCCATAAAAAAGAAATGTATATCACAATATTATTTTTTTAACATGGAAGCTACAGGAGGAGGAATTGGATGAAAGAATACTAGTTTATTGGCTCAAAAAAATTTTGTTTCTTTGACAAACAACATAAATGAGACCCAGACATGTAAAAATTCTGAAGAAATAATATGCATTTTTCTTATTAAGAATTTTATTACAAAACAAAAAGAAAAGAAAAAAGTCAGATAAAAATGTAATTGAGTTTGCTGAGCCACTGTAGGAATTTTGGACTTGCAAATAAGTCATTTGCTAAGAAAAAATTATATGTGAAATAAAAATCTAGTATATTACTATTTAATAATTCAAGTGAGAGAATATTGTGCATGTAACATCATTGTTTATCCTGCACCCACCTTGAATACTGAATCATTCAATTTGATTCTTTAAAGAACTTTTCCTGTTTTGATTTCTGTGTTAACAGTGATCACAAATCCAGTAGCAAAATGCATTTTACAACATATTTTAGACCCATATATTATGATAATTCCAGCAGTCAAACAGTAGATGTCACCTAAAAACAGGAATAATTAAAGCAAAGCACTCTAGCAAACAGCTCCTAACTTGTTGAAGGTGAAATCTCTTTTCTTTTAATATTTAGAGCAAATATTTTTTCTAGCGCATTTAATGATCAAAATTATTGTCATCTCCTTTTTTATTAACATGCCTTAATTAGATGAAATAATGCACACTTATAAGAATTGTGAAATTGTGGAATTGGTGACAGAGCATTTTTGTTGAATTTTTGTGCATGAAATAGTAAACAGATATGCTATCTAGATAAGGAGAAAAATGGAGTGTGGGAGAGGATAGTGAATAGTTTTGAACCTCTCTCCCCACCTTAGGCTGTAATCTGGAACATTTCAAATGAAACAGTGTTCATGTGACACAGTTTTATAATGTCATCTTAATTCCCATTGAATCCTACATTTGCATAGAGTTTTGGAATTTTCAAACATGATGATGGACATCCACCTTATAGGAACAAAGAGAATATATATATGGCATAGTTGCAAAGGTTACACTGCAAGTTAATGACAAGAACCAGGACTGAGTTTACCATTTACTCATTAACTCTTTTGAATAAGCATTTAATAGGCTTATAGTCCATCAATTTTTAAATGTTTATTTATTTTGGAGAGAGAGAGGAGAGAGAGAGAGAGAGAGAGAGAGAGAGAGAGGCAGAGAATGAGTTGGGGAGGGGCAGAGAGAGAAGGCGACACAGAATTCGAAGCAGGCTCTAGGCCCTGAGCTGTCAGCACAGAGCCCAACTCAAATCGGGTATCGAACCCAGGATCCGCGAGATCATGACCTGAGCTGAAATCAGACGCTTAACTGACTGAGCCACCCAGGTGCTTTTCATAGTCCATCATTTTGAAAGATAATTTAGTGCAGCCTGTAAATCTGCAGATGTAAAAACTAATGTCTATATAAAAGATAACATGCCTACAGCTACAAGAAAGGACTAGATCAAAATTGGTGTCTCGATTCATTACCTCACATTGCTCTTGTGAATGTACTGCTTATCTTCACGAATGATTTTGAAATTAAATTCAGTCAATGTTTCCTACCATGTCTGCACTTGTGTACGTGTGAACGTGCCATGAAGCAGGCTTCTGTGCACAGAGCTGACTTAGCTCTGCTTCTCTAGATGGCTTGGAATTGAAGCAAATAACTTAAGTGCGAATGCATGTAAAGCCATATGTTGATGAAGTGCAACAACTGACATCATCAAAACACAACTTTATTTTTATTTTTCACCGTCTTTTAAAAATATATTCAAGTCAGGGTGATCTTCCTCTGCTGTTGGATGAAAACTCTTTCAGACCGAATGCCTTGTACACTTACTTTTTTTTTTTTTTTACAAAAGAATATTCTACATTTACTTTAAGTCACTAAGTCTCATTTCAGAAATCAGAATGCCCAATACAAAATATTAATTAAAACTCTGAATTTTACTTAATATTAAAACCTCTTCTCCTTCAGTAAGAACTTTATTGAGAATGGAAGTCTATAGTAGAAAGGCGAGCATGATCAACTTCTTGTTTAATTCTTTATCTGTGCTTTTCTACCCCTACTTCACCTGCTGGGGACATTCTGACACCTTCAGGGTCCAGGAAGAGTGAGGGTAAAGTAGTAAAGGCAAGTGAAAACTTTTATTTAAATCATACAATAGCAAGCTGTTTTTATGCTTTCTGGGAGTCAAAGATGTTTAAAGTGGATCTCACCTTCCCTCCCTTTCTCCTTCCTTCCTTCCTTCCTTCCTTCCTTCTCTTTCTTTCTCTTTCTTTCTTTCTTTCTTTCTTTCTTTCTTTCTTTCTTTCTCTTTCGTAGTGCTATCAGAAACTCTGTATAATTTACAGGTTGTTGTTTTTTTTTTTTCCCCAAGTACAGTTCAGGTGACCTGAGCAAGCAGATGCATTTTTGTCTACTGGGATTTGTACAGCCTTTGTGGTGACCCAATTGGACAACACCCATTATAGACCCATGCTGGTTCTTCTCCTTTCAGAAGATCTGCATATATCCATAAGAAATACCTACATATCCCTTGTTCTGACCAAATCTTGGAGGTAGCTAGGCTTATTACAAAGTAGCAGCTCCAAAAATAGCACTTCTTGGGCTCTCTCTCTTTCTGTGGTGAAAGTCCCATTAGCCACAGAGGGGTCATAACTACTGAGTAGACCCAGGGTGATGTCTTACACTAGGAATGAGATGAAACAGTTAGGACTCCTGAGCCTTCCTTCAAGGTGTTGGGCAAATCAGAGCCAAAGCTTGCTCTTTCTTTCTGTTCTTTTTTTTTAAGTTTTTTTTTTTTTATTTCATTTTACATTTATGATTCCATTTGGGGAAGGCAAGATAAAAATTGTTAGTAGATTTTAACACCTGAGATAGAAATCAGACTATGGATACCTAAGAAACAATAGCTGGCTCTTTCAAAATGATTACAAAATATTAAAAAGTAAACATGGGAGGTAATATGTGTAAAGAATCTTAGCTTTTTTTTCAGTGAGAAAACAGTTTTTGTACATAATCAGAGATATAGTAATGTCAACACAATATATAGAAAGTTATTTTGGTAAGACTTTGAGTTTTGTTATCTAGACAGATTACACACAAAGCGAAAAAAAAAAAGAAGGAAGAAATGAAGGAAGAAAGGAAGGAAGGGAGGGAGGAAGGAAGAACCCTTTGCCTTGTGTAGGTGGAAGTAATCAACAGCAAAAGAAACAAGACTGCATCAAAAGTTGAGCACACTCTGCTAAGATTCTAACACGTCGTATCTTTTCAAACTTAAGAATAGTTCTTTCTAAAGAAAAGTTCTTTTCAAATAATTCTTACAAAATGCTCTCTTCTTTCCATTTGCCTATCCCTTTTTATATATTTTATATAGCTAAGGAATCCAAAAGTTGTAGAATTGATTTACAGATTTACCTCTGTTTTTTTTTTTTTTGAGTACAGTTGTCCCACATTTTAACTTCTGCATATGATGATTTAAAACCTTGCTTTAGAAATTCTCATGTCTTATATATTGGTGTGTGGTTGAAATTCATTTTTAATATATTGCAATGTGTGATTTATAGTCAAGGCTATGGGTATTTGGGAGTTGGAGAAGCCACTCCTGCAGCAAAATAGGTGTTTATTAGATGTTGAGATAATAAATGGAGAAAAACAAATTTAGGCATGTTATTGGTTAACATCATTTGTGAGTTGCAATGAAGATCTTATCTCCAGTCAGCCCTGGATTTGGAGATGATCAAGAGAAGGAATATATTTACAAAATCTTATATACAGATTTATCTTCCCAAACTTGCACAATTATAATTCTCTAATCAGATTGCCTCCTCCAAACCAAACTAAAATTGTAGATATTTATGGTTGCCCTTTAAAGTTTTAAAACTAAGATTTAAAAAGTCATTACTTCCTTTATTTAACATGGGAAGTCTTCATATTAATATGCATTTACAATACTATTTACCAAATAGAAAAAAAGTTCTTCTTTATTTTGAAGCCATTCATCTGATACCATCATTATTGATGCAAAATTATAGCGGCACCTGGGTGGCTCAGTTGGTTAAGTGTCCAACTTCTGCTCAGGTCATGGTCTCAGGGCTCATGAGTTTTAGCCTGGTGTCAGGCTCTGTGCTGACAGCTCAGCCTGCTTCCGATTCTGTGTCTCCCTCTCTCTCTGCCCTCTCCCCCGTCCCCCCGCCGGCAAATAAATAAATATTAAAATTTTTTGATGTAAAATTACAAATACAGTTTACACATCATTACACTTGTACTCTTTTCTCCCCCACCATCAGTTTTTCTTTTTCCTGAATTAAGCTCTTCCAGAGTCAGGCGAAGAACTCCAGTGACAGTGATGAGGAAGAATATTTTGTGTTTTGTCAATTCAAATAAATCCCAAGCTAGTAAATGACAAGCTATGTTGTTAGTAAGGATTAATGACCAGTGATGTCTAAAAACAGGATTTGTGTGTACACAATCACAAGTAGTGCTGATAGTATTTTAAAGAATATATATTTTTTAAATCCATCTTTCCTTTGGCATGGTTCGAGTACGTCCAATACCTTTATTCTCCTCGGTTTTCTATCATTCGTTCTATTTGAAACTGATCTGAAATGCAAGCCACTTTCTCTGCCTGATACCCACTGGGAACCAAGTATTTTGTTAATTACTATAAAAACATTGTTCTAATTATAGGACATGTTTTGAGTGCAAGTAAGGCCAAATTGTTCACTAAGTATAGAAGACCTTTAAGGAGAAGGGCAGAAAAATGAGGATGTTACTTAATGCTCACACACTAGGATTACATGATCAGTGACCATGTTATTTACTTGATTACTATGCTTTCAACATAATAGCAACTTGAAATGGAAAACACATTTTTTCCCTTCAAGTACTTTCTACAATCAAATTTGTTTGTAAAAGACAACAAAAAATGACCCAAAGTGCTTATAAGAGGTTTGGAAATAATAATTTCCCAGTAGTTGTTATCTGATAACAGTGAAGCATGTATTGTGAGAAAGACTACATGAGTTCCAGTGTAGCCTCTTCTATTAGGTGGCTGTGTGGCCAGGGAAATTACTAACTTAATACTACTTGAGTATCAGTATTCAACAGTAGTACTTAACACTATTATTGTTCCTTGCATACTTGTACTTGCCTCAGGTAGTTTTTTGTAAAAATGAATGATATAGTACATGTAGAACATATAGCAACTTTCTGGCACATGGCAAACATTTGATGAATAGTGGGTGGTAATATTTTCTTGTAGATTGTGCTTCTGTTCAGGTATCACTCAGTAAGTCAGCCATTATTTAGTGACCATCCCAGATACTTAGAGAAGCATTGGAATCAGGGCAGATTGGCAAGCAGTCATAGTCTCTGTTTTCAAGAGCTTTCCATCTGGTATGGAAGATAGACAAACTACAGAATCAAATGAACTAATTGCAAAGCTTAACACATTTTATAAATAAATAATAAAGGGATGAAAAAGAAAAAAAGTGGTGAGGGATCTATATTAGCTAAGATATTAGAAATGGAATCACCAAGAAAAGAGCATTTACTAAAACCGATGATCTGTTTAAGGGATGAGAGACGTGTGAAGAAGGAACATCTTCACCAAGCAGGTGAACAGCATATTTAAATGTCATGAGAAGGGAAAACGCTTAGAATGTTAACACCAACAACAATATCAACATCAGCAGCAGCAGCAATAACAACAACAAAACCTGATAGACAAAGACAGAGCACATTGTGAAGGGAGGGGACATCATGTCCTGCAGATATAGTCAGGGTTCAGCTCACTGAAGATACCATAGGCCATTGTAAGGATTTTTGGATTTCATTATGTGGAATGAGAACCCATCTCAAAGGTTTTAAGCAAAGGTATAGCATGACGTAATTTACATTTAAAACATATCTTGTGCTGCTTTATGGACAAATATCTCCAAATATTTTTTCACCCTATTAAGTTAGTGAAGGAGGCAGGGATTTGACCTTGGTAGTTTTTCTCACAACCAGGTGTTTAACTATTGTTCAATGTTACATGTGCTTCTACAACCATTATTATCTACCCCCTCTCATAAGTATTTTGGGCCATCTTTAGTTTCTTTGCACAAACAAATATAACTGTACAGACTATTTGAGGGAAAAATGCATTTGCCAATTTAATTTTCTGTTGTGTTGAAAAGAAAGAATATGCTTACTACTCGTGTAACTCTGATGTAGACATTAGGCCACACCATTTTCCCTTTGCTGCTCTTTCTTTCTCTGATAGGCTGTCTTATTCTTAATTTGGATTCATCTTGCACTGAATCATATATGTCTTGTAATCACAACAATATTTTTATAATAATTAACAAAGTATTTGGTTCCTAATTGGTATCAGGAAGAAAAAATATCTTGCATCTCAAGTCAGTTTCAGATGGAACCAGTTTTAGACACCTGAGGAGAAAGAAGATATTAGATGTGTTCAAACCATGTCAAAGGAACGATGGATTTTATTTTTAAGAATATTGTTTAAAACAGTATCAGTACTACTTGTGATTGTATAGACACAGTCCCTTTTTTAGACATCACTGGATGTTAATCCTTGCTAACAACATAGCTTGTCATTTACTAGCTCGGGGTTTATTTGAATTGACAAAGCACAAAATATTCTTCTTCATCACTGTCACTGGAGCTCTTTGCTTGACTCAAGAAGAGCTTAATGCTGGAAAAATAAAAATGATGACGGGGAAAGAAGATTACAAATGTAATGATCTATAAACTGTATTTTCAGTTTTTCATCAATAATGATAGTATCAAATGGATTGACTCCAAAAGAAAAAAAAAACACTCTTTGTAACCAATTGGCAAATAACATGGCAAATATATATTCATAAGAAGACATTTCAAGTTAAAGAAAAAGATTTTTTACATTTTATTTTGAAAATTGTAAAGAGCAGGGGTGCCTGGGTGACTGAGTCAGTTAACTGTCTGACTTTGGCTCAGGTCATGATCTCACGATTCGTGAGTTCGAGCCCCACTTGGAGCTCTGTGTTGATAGCTGAGATTCTGTGTCTGCTCTGAATTCTGTGTCCCCATCTCTCTCTGATTCTACCCAACTCGTGCTCTGTCTCTCTCTCCCTCAAAAATAAACATTAAGACATTTTAAGAAAAACAAAAGAAAATTGTAAAGAGCAACCATAAATGATAAAAACTTAAACTTGGTTTAGGGGCGCCTGGGTGCCTTGGTTAAGCATCAGAATTCTAGATTTCGGCTCATGATCTCGCCTTTGTTGGGCTCTGTGCTGACAGTGTAGAGTCTGCTTCAGATTCTCTGTTTCCCTCTCTCTCTGTTCCTGCCTGGCTTAGGCACGCTCTCTCCCCACTTCTCTCAAAACTAAATAAATGAACATTTAAAAAAAAAACACTTAAACTTGGTTTAGTGGGGACCATCTAATTAGAGAAATGTAAGTTTGTAAGCTTTGGGAAGTAAACAAAAATTATGACTGAGCCAGTCCTATATATAATTTGGGAGATATATTTCCTCTCCCAATCATCTCCAGTCCAAATGCTACATTGGGACTTTGGATCTTTCATTCTCGTTTTAAATTATATATATATATATTATTTATATATATATATATATATATATATATATACACACACACACACAAATCATCAAATGAGATAAGTAATTAAATGTTAATAAAAGTACATTTCTATTTTTGTTATACAGAAGTAAATATACCTAACATTTCTATTATATTTATCCTATATCCATTGTTCTGTGGTGCTGCTGAATTAATGTGACCCACGTTGAAGACAATTGTAGTATTACAGAGACTGGAGCACAGTCATAGTGGAGACAGGAAGTGGACCGGTGTAGCTTCTGTGGTTGTCCAGGTGAAAACTGAGGACAGCTTCAACTAGGGTGGTGGCAATTCTGAGGTTAAAAAGGCAATGATGTTAAGATACACTTTTCTCATGTATAATGTAGAGATTTAATGTAGGAATTACAGGACTATAGCCACTTTTTTTTTTTTTTTTTTTGGCTCATAGCATCAATGGTTTCCCATTCAATGCTTATTCATTTTAATTCCAGCAATGAACTCTATTGAGGGAATTCAGTAGGCTAATAGACTAAAAACACCTCTAATTTGACTAGTTCACTTTAACGATATGATTGACCAAAAGAAGTTGATTTGGAGAATTTGCTATATTTTCAATTTGCTTATTGACACAGAACAGTGGGTTGTAGAGATGTATAAAATTAAATGTAATGATTTCCAAAAATTGAAGCTAATGTAATCTATATTTTATTAATCCTTTTCTCAGATGAATAACTAACACAAGGCACTAAAATAATCTCTAGGTCTAAGTACATTGACATCAAATTAATCTCAGACATCTCCTCTTTAAGAAATGATTGAGGCCAGTGTGCTTGGGAAGGTGGGAGGTCTAACCGTTGTGGAGAGACAGAAATTCAGTTATATTTTCACCAAGTGTCTGCAGAAAATGTTTCAGATTAGGCAAACAATTGAGTTTACACGAGATTAATAATAATCTAGGATTAGATAATTAAGTGAATTCATTCAAAATCAGCTTTGTCCCTTAGCCTTCCATCCACTGATTTCTTCTCTTCTTGTCATTCTTGGTCCTATATTAATATTTAATTTTTATAATGTTTATTTATTTATTTTGAGAGAGAGAGAGAGAGAGAGAGAGAGAGAGAGGTAGAGAGAATCCCAAGCAGGCTCCACAGAGCTCGACATGGGCTCAAACCCACGAAACTGAGATTATGACCTGAGCCAAAATCAAGTCAGACGCTTAACCAACTGAGCCACCCAGGCTCCCCAATATTTAAATATTTAAATATATGTTAATATTTAAAATTTTTCCCATGCTCCAGGAATTCCCACTCACTTATTCAGACTGAGAAAGGAGGTTAGCAAAAATGGAAAGCGAACCTAAGCCAATGATCCTGGAAACCTCTGAAGGCCATCAGAAAAGAAAGGGAAATGGCTATCCTGGGCTTCCATAGAGGGACTTTGTTAATCCTACTGAAAAGATACAGAAAGGCTCTTGTTTTTCTTTCCTATTTAGAGGCCACAGCTAGTCCAGAGATAATACATCTGTATTAGGGTTCAAACCTAGATTTCAATAATAAGCCAATAATCAAGAACATCAAACATGCTTATTAACTTCCCTGGGTCTTTTTTATGTTTATTTTGTTTGTTTGTTTGTTTCTTTCTTTCTTTCTTTCTTTATTTTGAGAGAGAGTGAGCACAAGTGGGGAAGGGGCAGAGAGAGAGAGGGAGAAACAGAATCTCAAGTAGGCTGGGCACTGTCAGCACAGAGCCAGATGCCCAGGAACCATGAGATCATGACCTGAGCCGAAACCAAGAGTGGATGCTTAATGGACTGACCCAGGCAGGAACTGCCGTGCCACCCCCCACCCCCCGGGGCATTCCCTAGGCTCTTTTGAAGACAGACGGGACACTTTCTCCCTTCGACACGTTATCAAAGACCGAGGTGCCTCCTCTCCTTGTATCTGCAGCAGTTTGGGGGGGAGGATTGTTGTAAAGATGTATAAAGCCATTAAATATATCACTTTTCTGATAGCGCTGCATACCAGCTTAAAACTTAGTGGCTTTAAACAACACTCATTTACTTGTTTAGGAATCTGCCCTTTGGGGAGATGCTGGCAGGGTCAGCTCTTCTGTTTGTCACAGCATTACTTGGGGCAGACTCCCTGGGGGCTCATCATCCCCATCTGAGATAGCTCAGTTGCTCTCAAGCACACCTGAGGTAGTGCTGGCTGTCAGCTGGGACCAGGTTCTGAAGGCCTCTGTTCCTCTTCCTTATGGTGTGGTAGCCGAGCCCGAAGCATGTGTCAGAAGAGAACCAGACAGAATGTGTATCATCTTCTGTCTAACCTCAGGAGTAGTACAATGTCACTGGTGGTGTAGCCACAGTCTGCCCAGGTTAAGAGAACAGAATATCAAAGTCATATGATACATAGAGCAAGTGGGATGAGTGAAATTGTTGCAGCCATTTTCAGAAAACACCATTTTTCATAACTAATTTTTCTTAGATACCACCTAAAAGTTTTCATGTTTGATGGTACCAGATTGCTTTATCTTCAGGATGTAAAATCAGAGAGTCAGGTGTTAGGTTTTCTGTGACGTTGCCATGTAGATATTACCAAAACCCAAAATTCTATTAGAAACTGGAAGTCGTATTATTTGTGGTAATTGTTTTGTATTTTTTTTTTTTTGCATCATTCTTTACTGATTAGATGAAAATATATTAGGATTCCAAAAACTGAAGGCATTTCAGTTTGCTAAAGCCAGGTGCGTGCACGCCCACCATTCCCCACCCCAACACACAGAACCTCAGGTTACTTTTCCCTCACCACGGTACACACACAAACCCTGCTGTTGCTTTGCATTTCTGGGATGTCCTCTGGGCTAGAACACTCAGACTGTGCTCTGGATCAGGTCACGGTGTCAATCCCAGAACCCAAGAGCAGAAAGGATGCCATCCCTACCTCCACACACACCCAGCATTCACACTAATGGTACGGACAAAGTTCCTGGAGCCCTGGAGACTGGCTCCTGGAGGGGACAGGCGGCAGCAAAGAGAGAAGAGGTGAGGTGAGGTGGGGTGGGTGTGGGGCCAGCACAGGCCAAAAAGGAAAAAGAGGATCACTAGGGGGAGGGGGCGTCCGCAATCTGCGCACAGCCAGGGTCGCAGCCCTTCTGCCTGCCTGTGACTTCCTTCCACCTCCAACCACGCCTGGTAGTGGCTCGCCCACTTCAAGGGGTTGTCACCTGCCGCAGAACTGACTTCGCCGAACTCCCTTCAACTGGAACTGACTCGAGGTCCTTTTGGGTCCTCCCCTACCAGCGCTCAGGGCAGATCGCTGCAGCAGCACTCAGGTTTGGGACCTCCCTCCGGTTTAACTTTGGAAAAAGTTGGGAAAGGTTGGGGCTCGCGGCACCATCTCTCCAGGCCAGCTCGCGACTCGCGTTCCTTGGCACCGGGATGCTGGCGGGTCTGTGGCCTCCGCCCACCCGGCTCCAAGTGTCTCTGGGTGGGACTCTAGGAGGTCGGTGGCATTTCAGCCTGTGGAGGCCAGGCAGGGCTCCCCCACACCCCTGAGTCGCCCAGGGCGCCCTCTATCGGGAGCGAGTGGAGAGGACGAAGGGCGAGGGAGCCCAGGTTTAGTATTCTGCACCGAGGAAGCGAGACAAGGACAAAGCCATCTGTCTCCTGGTGGAAGAGCTCACGCGGCCCAGCCACGCATTTGCTCCAACAAGAGACTCAGCACCGGAGCAAGCCGCGGTCCGCTGGTCTGGTTAAAACAAAATTGTTTTAAATAGTGAGGGTGCCTGGGTGCTCAGGCAGTTGAATCTCCCCGGCTTCCGCTCAGGTCATGATCTCGGAGTTCCTGGGTTCGAGCCACGCCCACCCCCTTCAAATTCTCTCTCTCTCTCTCTCTCTCTCTCTCTCTCTCTCTCTGCCCCTCCACCACCCACACTCTGTCTCTCTCTCAAAAAGAAATTAAACATTTGCAGAATGAATAGAGAAAGGGCGATGAGGCTGGCTACCAAGAGATGATGGGTGAAAAGGGTTAAAGCCAGCGGAGGTGCAAAAGGAGAATGGGGGTGAGATGACAACTTCTGCATTTGGGAGACACAATGAACTACAGCCTTCATCCATGTTTCTTAGAAATGATAAAACCTGCTGAAAATGTTGTCTTCATCCCCATTTCATTCTCCTTTTTTTCAATCCAAGTATCCAGGAAACTTCTATGCAAGCAAACTTGTTTCCATACTATTTCCTCAGAAAAGCAGAGGTTATACAGCCTGGTACATTTCTCTGTGTTTTCTGTTGTAATTGCCAGAAACTTTTTCAGAAAGGTGTTACTTTAGCTTTCTGTTAAAAGTTGTGCACATTTTATAATAATAATCTCATTTTTATTTCTTTGGTACATAGGTATATATCACATTAAGGCAAATCATGATAAATCATTTAGTATGATATCATCCACAAGGTTTACCCTACAATTCAACCTTTTTGTCAGAAGTTATGATTTTATATCATTCCCAGGAGTGGTTTAATCAAATAATTGAATCAGAAATTCTTTCCATTCAGGTTTGAGAGACTTTGCCTTCACTTCCTAACTTAATTACCATATCTTTCATATCCTAACCCTGAAAATTAATCCTCTAATTTAAACTTGAATCTTCTTATACTAATTAAATAACTTCCCTGCTGCTTTAAGTAATTAATCAAAGTTCTGTATTTAAGCAGGAAATTTAAGTTTTTGAAACATATAAGTCTTGTTACGCAAAGATTTAAAGAATTTTGGATGACTTATTTCTTCCATTTATTGCTTTCTAAGTTTCCAAGTGGAAAATACACCTTACCCCTTTGACTTCTATATTTGTTCAGATCTTGAAAGAAAGATCTTGGAAAGAAAGAGAAGAGAGCTTATCAGAAATCAGAAACTCCAGTTAAGAAATTGCATAAAATACCATCATCCAGTCCCATAAAGAAAAGTTCCATCACCCTAAAATTTCATCTGTGATGCTATTTTGTAGTCAACTGTTGCCCTTTTCCTTGACACTTGATAGCCACTGATCACCTTTCTATGTCATGATTTTGCCTCTTCCATAATGCCACATAAATGCAGTCATGCAACATTTATCCTCTTAGGTATGGCTTCTTTCACTTAGGAAAATGCTGTTAAAGTCCATCTATGTTTTTGCATGAATTCGTAGCTCATCCCTTTTTATTGCTGAGTACTGTTCCATTGTATGGATGTACTATAATTTGTTTAAACATTACACTGTGCTAGGACATTGCTGTAGTTTCCAGGTTTTATAAATAAACCTTTTATAAACTCTCTTCAGGGGGTGTTACAGAAGTGGTAGTTTTTGTTGGGTCTAGAAGGTTGAATTGCAACTTACGAAGTAGAAATGTTAAATGAGACACTTGGAAGTTGGAAAAATAATGAAGAAAAAGAAAAGAAAAACTTTCAGCCTAGAATCTACCAACCAGTCTTAAGGAAAGCTTTCTGAGTCTGTTTTCTTTGTTTGTTTGTTTTTGTTTTTGTTTTGAACCAGTCTAGGGCATGGCAGGAATGAAGAAAGATTCTACATGTAGTTCACTGCTGTACTGTGTTGGCCATTGTCAGAACTGCAACTGTATTCAACAGTACTTTTTGAGCACACCCAGGATGCCAACCACCATGTTGGTAGTAGTAGACAGATGACCCAACCACCCAATTCCTGGATCTCAGCCCAGTGTTTTATGGAATCCAGATCCATAAAAGGAGAAACACAGAAGGTGTGGTATGAACACAGCACACAGATGTAACAGCAGCCTCCATTGTGCATGGTGGGCTAGTCAATAGATGGAGATAGGTGTAGAACATATATAGATGTCAATCCTTAGAGTTAATGCAGGGTACTGGAAAGATCATAAACATTGGGGCCAAAGATAAAAAGTTCAATTTTATTATTCATATGGCTAATAAATATATCAATAGTCTTGGGCAAGTCACTTCACTTCTTAAACCCTTTAGGATTTGCAATTCTTATAATGGAGAAAATAAAGAGGAAAAACCTTTCAAGGTCATATAGGACAAAATGGCCAACTGCCCAAACTGCCCAGGCCAGATGTTCCCCATCCCAACTTCCCTTCTCTCCCTCCACATAACAATGACCCCAAGTCACCCTACCCCTATACATCGAATCAGCTTTAAACACCTCTGCCCAGAATGGGTGGGCTTCTTTTAACTTTATAAGCATGCTATAATCTTTGTTCGGGGCTCAGTCTTTGAGGAACGATCCCACTGAGCCCGCCGGTGTAATAAAGCTGTGTCCTCCCCGTTCTCCGCGTACCGCTTGAGTTTTCTCCAGTCTCGGTCTATTTTTGACACAACATTTAATGTATAAAAATTACTTGACAGATTCACTCAGTCACTAACCTATTCATTCAACAAATATTAACATTATTTAATTCCACAGATCAGATGGGACAGGAGCTAAAACCAGAAGTACATGAAATAAATAATTAACTTTGGATGATGATAAATTATGTATATTTAATTAAAGAGGGCAATTTGATACAGAGTGACAGAAGAAGAAACGTTAGGCTGGGTTGTTGAGGAAATACTTTCTAAGGAGGGGATATTTTAGCTAAAATGTGAATGATGGAAAGGAGTCAGCTATGCTCAGTGGATTGTCATATGAACCTAACAAATGATCTTATGTTTTTGCCCAGAAAAGTAAGTATCAAATCATTAGGTCGGGAAGATTATTTTATTTTTGGGATACATCATAATTATCTAAGGACTTTGTTAATATGCAGATCCCAGAGCTCCAACTCCCACTTGCCCTCTTAGTCTATTACAGACTGAAGGTCTAATTTCCAACCTTTGCAAAACAATCCAATTGCAGCTGTCTTTCCAACTCATTATCCCATTTGGATTCCAAAGAACCAGCAGATGCACTGCTGTGCTTCCAACAGCCTAGTTCAGGGAAAGGCTGACAGCAACCTAAGGTCTTGAAAGGTAGAGTCAGAAAGATGCCCTGAACTTATTCTAACTGTTGACCATAAATCAGGCCCTTCCAATAGCAGCCCTTTCTTTTTTGTGGGCCTAAAAAGACTAATTCTAGGAAAATACCATGGGTCACTATTGATTGGATAGTTAAAATAATCCCATCTGCTTAGCACCTGCCTTGTATCAATAATGTTGCAATTAATGTCATCAATTTAATCAAAAGGATTTGATTTGTATGGCCCTTGCTAGATGTTATCAGATTGACACTTTAACTGATTGGATCAGTTTACATTACTGCCAGCCCTGACTCAGGGTATCAGTCTGATCAGTAGTCTCCCCTTGTCCATTGGAGATATGTTCCAAGACTATCAGTAGATGCCTAAAACCACAGATAGTACAGAACACTATATTACTGTGTTTTTTTTTCCTATACATACATACATACCTATAATAATGTTTAATTTATAAATTAGGCACAGTAAGAGAATAACAACATAATAGTAAAATAGAAGAATTATAACCATACACTTTAATTAAAATTATGTAAATGTGGTCTCTCTCAAAATATCTTCTTGTACTGTACTCACCCTTCTTTGTCTTGTGGTGATGTGAGATGATAAAATGCCTACGTAATAAGATGAAGTGTGGTGAGTGATGTAGTGTCAGGCTACTATTGACTTTTGGATGATACATCAGAAAGATCATTTACTTTGGACCATGGTGGACTTCAGGTAACTGAAATTGTGGAAAGCAAAACCATGAATAAGGGGGGAGTGCTATATACTCCAATTATATACTCAAGGAATAAAAGGTTTTCAATTAAATTTTTTTGCTTGAAAAAACTGATGCTTATTTTATCTGCAAACTTTCATTTAATATCTAATTTCATCTTTCCCCTCCAAATAGCTTAACAAATTCTGGAGATACTATACCAGTTGTCTTTTCTTAGGCTCAGTTCTGCCCTCTCTTTGTCTCAGTAACTGGCTATAGAATTATATCTACAAATCTTTAGTGACCATGACATGAAAAATTGTGAAGCCGACTTCCAACAGGGCAGGTGCAAGTGGGAAGATGGTCCCTATACTGGGGGCTTTTTCTGGGCTGTGAAATGGACTGTCCCTAGGGTTTGCACTCTGAGCCCCCTTCTCTTTGTTGCTCTTCCCTTCTTATTTGGATAACGATGGGAGGTGATGTTATCTCAGCATTCAGAGCAGCCTCCCAAAGGTGTAAAAAGCCCCTGAGGGTTTTCAGCTTGAGACTTCCTGCAGAGAATAGAGAGGATTCAGGATTTCCCTTTGCTTTGGGGATAGTAGGTGTTATCTGTCCTTATGTCAAGCTTGGCTTTCTGAGAGAAGGAGGGGAAGTAAGTTTTTCATTAAATATAAAATTACAAAATATAAAATTTACAGTGATGTGTAAAAATTAAACATGTCCCTTTCAAAAAGTATCCAACATTAAGTTTAATGTGTTCTTAGTAATTTTACATAAATTTCTTTAAAAAATGAAATAATGCTATATACATAAAGTATTAGAAAACAATATAATGGACGCTAGTGTACTCAAGAAACCGTCTTTGTCAAAACTTAACATTTTGCCATATTTCAATGTTTTCTCTGCTTATTCAAAAACATACAACCACAATTAAGTTGGTTGATTTTTGTAACAAACACAATTATACTTTTCATATAGTTTTAAACTTGTGCTTTTTATTCAAAATAACTCATTTTTTTTTCAAGTTAGCACGTGTAAGATGATGTTTCTCAACCTAGGATACACATTATAATTATTTAAAGAGCTTTGAAAATAGTACCCACACATTGCACTCACACCTGTAGATTTTCTGATTCAATTAGTTTGGGGGTGGTTACAAGTCCCCAGATTGATCAGATAGGCAGCTGGTCTGGCAGCTATTAATGTGTATATGCCTCCTTTATTATTTTTTTTAACTGTTGGATATACCAGAAGTTATTTTTCCACAACTTGAAGAAGTTAGGTTTAGGTTTAGTTTAACAGCATCTGGCTTAGTTATTTTGTCTGCCAAATATACTGAGTCCTAATGTGGCTGTCGGTGACTGATAGGAGAGGCACTCGTGAAATTGTGGAACACAGGACCTGGACCTAATTTGCCTTGGCTCAAAACTAGCTTTAGTAATAAGGAACCATGGCAAATGATGTGTGCTTAGATCTGACCCCAGAAAAGGCAGGTAATGACCTACGGCAGGTGCATCTACTCAGGGCCAATCTCCAGGTTAATTTATAGCAGGCTGGCATGCCTGCTTTTGTGCTTATTTAAGCTCATTACCATTGTACCCAGACTGCCCTAGTAGCTCAGTTGGCCGTTTGACTTGAGGGGTAAACATCACCAGTTTTCCTGCCTCGTGGGTTAAATGTTTGGTTGCCTGCTCTACTGCTGAGGAATCTCATGGAAAGTTCCTGGAGGAAACAAACCATGGGACAAATAAACATGAGATCCTTCGCGGTGCTCCTGAATACAAGGTTAGAGGAAATACTGAGTTTTACCATTCAGGCTCACAAAACTTGACATTGCATGCATGTGTGAACTAATGTGCTTCTCAAAATTTTTGTCTATGCGATAAAAACAAGCAAAACCTCTGACATAAATGCAAGCAAAGGGAATTAAAGTTAAATTTAAGGAAATTGAATTTTTATCTAGACTTTTGGTTTCTAGGAGAGGCTGGTTCCTACAAATGAGGATTTATTTGAAAAGAAATTGTGGTTGCATAAAGATAGGCCTGGGAATGGTGTTTTTTTTTTTTTTTTTTTTTCAGTGTTGCTTTCTCCCCACTGTGTCCAGGTTCTCCCCTTTGCTGAGACTCTGGTTTTAAATTTGCAACCTGAGCTTCTCTTGAAGACAAAGCAATGCTACTGGGTAAAATGGTCATAATTGCTGGCAAAAAAAAAATATGTATTTGAGGTAAAACTTATCCTTCTCTATCCTTGGCAAGGCTTGAATCTGCCTAACTTTATTTTTTCACATGTATTTATTCAGTGACTGATAAGTGCCAGGTACTGTGTTGGAGGGAGGGGTCATTGGTGAACAAAGCAAGTACCCTGACCTCTTTCACTGAATGAGCAGTCTCATGGAAAAGCAAATGAAAACCTCACAGTCGGAATATAATTCAGAAAAAATGTCTCCCTTTTCTCTGTTTTACTCTCCCTTTTACCTTCTCCTTGGGTTTCCCTCAATTCCTTCATTCCTTTCTCTGTACCCCCCAGGGAGGAAGAGCATCTGGGGCCCTTGCAGATGAAGTATCTGAATCTATGGGAAAGTGGCATGATGCATCCCCTTCTACAGCTGGTTGAGAAAGTCTCACAACCTGCAAGAAAGAAATTAAATTATACTGAGTGAGAGAGCAGCAGCTAGGCCAAGGGGATGAATGGAAGAGGGTGGATTTAGCTAAGAACCAGGCTGGGAAGATGCATGTGCAGAGTAGGTGTGGGAGGCTCCCAGATTCAAATACATGAAATCATAAGCCATAGATAAGATTTTAGAAAAAGTATTCTATTTAGAGCCATAATTCTTTACTGAAGAAGTGCAAGTTGTACAAACTTTCCCTTGGATATAGTGAGCACTTGGCTCAGTTTATGAGCTGAGGCTGAAGAAACTTAGGTTTACAAATGAGTCACTTCACATAGGGTGTCTTGGTCATAATAGATTTTTAAGTTGTAACAGAGCAAACTGTTCTGTCTCAAACCTCCCCTCAAGGCATTATCGGAGTCGGACCTCTGGATTAAAAGGGCCATGTAATGTGCCAATTAATAAATATTTGAGGTTCTGTGGACCATAAGGTCTCTGTCATAGTTGCTCAACTCTGTCGTTGTAGCTCAGAAGAAGGCTTGGTCTGGCTGTGTCTGTGTTCCAATGAAATTTTATTGACAAATAGAGGTTATGGGCCAGATCTTCCCTAGGGCTGTAGTTTGCCCTCCCCTGCCTTAGTGGAGGAGCACAGATATGGGAGGTAAGAGATACAGGTGTTGATCCCAATGTTGCTCCTCTCTTTGAGACGTGCCTTGGGCAAATCCCATTGTGTCTCGGTGTGTACTGTCTCTTCAGGGGAAAATCATAAAAGCTCTTTCATATGTCTGGGTGGTGGAGAGAAGGATATGAAATTACAGTGATGGAAATCCTTTAAGGAGCTTTAAAAGCTTCATGCAGTCTAAGGAGACAGTATTTTATTGTCCAACTTTGGCATTAAAAAGTAAGATTTTGTGGGGCACCTAGATGGCTCAGTCCATTAAGAGTCGGACTCAATCTTAGCCTAGGTCATGATCTCACGTTCTTGAAATTGAGCCCTGCATCAGGCTCTTCACTGACAGAGTGGAGCTTGTATGGGAGTCTCTCTCTCTCTCTCTCTCTCTCTCTCTCTCTGCTCCTCTCTTTTTCTCTCAAAATAATTAAATTGTTAAAAAAAAAAACCTATCCTTAAAAAAGAAAAAGAGGAAGATTTTGTATTGAAGGGGAATGATTGCTCACTAGCTTCATGACCCCTTTAAGTCAGAAGCTTCCTCACTTTCTTTCGTGTCCCTACTGACGCTGTTTTTAGCCACAGATATACCAGCTTTTCCCTAAAGCCCCACAGCCAAAACATAAACTCTCCTGCCACAGAAATGGGAGAATTCACATTTGTGACCCCGTAGCTCCCACATCTTTCTCCCTCCCTTCCAATGCCCATTAGTCCTGTTGACAGGAGCAGGCATTTTGTATGCTCTGACGCGGTTGTTAGTGAGGAGTGGTTAAACTGTATTTAGAAATAAAGGGTAAAATAACAGTTGACAGGGGAGCTTTTTAGAGATCCCATTTCCTTCATGTTTAATGCTTTCCTGGCTCTTAGGGAGCAGCCAGGGGTCCATTATGCCTTGGAGAGCAAGCCTGGAAGCGACTACTTCCACTCTCTCAGCAAGCATTTTCATTTTAAATAAAGAGCCCTGTGTTCCTGAGGAGTGTGAGCTGCCTTTGAAAGGGTCCATGCTCCCCTAAGTCCCTGCTCTATCACTGGGCTCCTGGGTTGGCAGTGGGAGGTGAATACAGTTTGCTCTTAAACAACATGGTGGCTAGGGGTGCCAACTCCCTGTACAGTTGAAAATCCATGCGTAACTTTTGACTACTCCCCCCTCCCCAACATAACTACGAACAGCCTACTGTTGACCAGAAGCCTTACGAATAATAATAATTCAATTAGCATATATTTTGTATGTGCTATGCATTACATGCTGTATTCTTATCTAAAGAAAATGCTAAGAAAATCAGAAGACAAAATACATTTGCAGTACTGTATTTATCGATATAGTAAGTTTATATCATCTGCTTACAAGATGAATTGTCTGTCAGTACTTACATCAATATTGTCTTATATGATGCAAAACACCTAAATCTTGTGGATCACTAACACTAGACATAACAATGAAAAGATAGGGGCGCCTGGGTGGCTCAGTCAGTTTTGTGTCTGACTTCAGCTCATGATCTTGCAGTTTGTGAGTACTAGCCCTGCGTCAGGCTCTGCACTGACAGATCAGAGCCTGGAGCCTGCTTCAGATTCTCTTCCTCTCTCTGCCCCTCCCATGCTCATGCTCTCTCTCTCCTTCAAAATAAATAAACATTAAAAAAATTTTTTAAAAATGAAAAGATAATATGAAAACAATTCATATTTATAGATGTAACAATTCATGCATTGATAACAAAGCAGCAATATGATTGCTTTATGGTAATCTGGTGAAATCAATACAATTGCTTCCTGTAGCCTAGCCTATACAGTAATGCATGAATCTTAATAATTTTGTGGCATACAGTATTAGTCATATTCATAGTCTAGTTTTGGAAACATGTATTTAAAAAAACCCACTTGTTAATAGGCTAATATACAGTTTCTCTACAGTAATGCTGTACAGTAATGTAATTATTTGAAAGCAAAGTTATAAAGCAGTAAGAAAACGCATTAATTTTATATTAAATATCACTCAATATCTACTTAAGGATAGGCTGTCCACTTCCATAGAAGTCTTGCACAAGATGTTCTACACAATGAACACTAGGTGATGATGGCAGCACAATTGTCTCACACAGTTTGTGTACAGCTTTTGGATTTTCACATGAAGACCACATATGCCTTGAGAACAGATAGCTTCATTAACTGTACAGCAGGAAGTTTATCTACTCTTCTTTAACTGGAAATGGATCATCATAAAAAGCCTTCATCTTTGTTTTCTTCATGTCGTGTAGGCAGAGGAGGAGGAAGCTTTGGTCTTGTTGTCTCAGGTAGCAGAGACTGCAAAGTGGAAGAGGAGGCAGGCACACTCAGTGAAAATTTGTGGAAATCCGTCCTAATTTCTGTCTGACTTTTTTGGCTTTTTAATTTCTCTAAATGTTTCTACACAGTACCAATCCTTCTATTGCTGTTTGCTGTAGTTTCAATGCTCAGATCATGGAAGGGTCCATGTCCTTAAAGAAGTCAAAAATCAGTCTTGGATCATTGGAGCCCTTCTACCACATTGTCTGTCAGTTTGTTTTCTGGCATTGCTTCTTTGTCCTCTTCCTCATCTGGCACTATTCAGATGCACTCATCTCCAAGGTGTCTTCAATTAATTCTTCAGACGTGGTATCTATTAGCTCTTGAATTTCTCCAAGATCCAAATCTTGAAATTCTCTACTACCTACCTTTTCTTTGCCATATCCACAATCTCTTTCATGATCTCCTTGACTGGCTCTTCCTAAATCTTGTGAAGTCAGGTACAACATCTGTACACAGTTTTCTTCAGTGCAAATTTATGGTTTGGGCTTGATGGCTTTTTCTATAGCAATGGTGATGTTTTCAATGGTGTAATCCTTCTAGATTTTCATGATGTTCTATCAGTGTTCTCTTCCATAACATTGACAGACCTTTTTATGGAGTATTGCCTTTAATGAGCCTTAAAGGTCCTCATGACTACCTGATCTAGAGGCTGAATTAGAGATGTGTTTGGGGGCAAGTAGACTACTTTAGTGTTGAATTTGTGGGGTTATGGGTGACCAGGGGTATTGTCCAATATCAAAAGAAATATAAAAGGCAGCCCTGGATTGGTAAGATATTTTCTGACTTCAGGGACAAAGCATTGTGGAGCCAACCCAGAAAAAACGTTCTTGTTGTCCAAGCTTTCTTTTTGTCCAACCAAAAGACTGGCAGCTGGTGTTTATTGTTGGCCTTCAAAGCTCAGTTAGCAGCTTTATAGGTAAGGGAGTCCTGATCCTAAACCTGACTGCCTTTGCACAAAACAATAGAGTTAGCCTATCCCTTCCTGGCTTAAATCCTGATGCTTTCTTCTCTTCCTAACTTAAAATTATTCTTTGTGTCATTCTCCCCTCTCCCCCACAGTATAGGGAACATTTGTCTGCATTAAAAACCTGTTCAGGCAGATATCCTTTCTCCTGACGGTTTTCTTAATGGCGTCTGGGAACTTGTTTTCCAACTCTTGGTCTACAGGTGCTGCTTCTAAAACAAAAACAAAAAACAGGAGCTGCTTCTGATATCTTGAATTGTTTTTAAGTTTGTTTATTTATTGTGAGAAACCAAGAGAGTGGGTGAGTGGGGGAAGGGCAGAGAGAGGGAGAGAGAGAAGAATCAGAGAAGGCTCTGCGCTGTCAGCTCAGAGTTGGATTTGGGACTTGGGGCTCAATCTCACAAACCATGAGGTCATGACCTAAACTGAAACCAAGAGTCAGACACTTAACCAACTGAGTCACCCAGGCGCCCCTGATATCTTCAACTTTTTAAGCCAAACCTCTTTCTAAAATTATCACACCATCTTTTGCTGGTATTAAATGCTCCAGCTTTATGGGGCACCTGGGTGGCTTAGTCGGTTAAGCGGCCAACTTCAGCTCAGGTCATGATCTCGCCGTTTGTGGGTTCAAGCCCCGTGTTAGACTCTGTGCTGACAGCTCAGAGCCTGGTGCATGCTTCTGATTCTGTGTCTCCCTCTCTCTCTCTGACCCTCCCCCACTCACACTCTGTGTCTCTCTCTCTCTCTCTCAAAAATAAATGTTAAAAAATTTTTTTTAAAAATGCTCCAGCTTTATTTAGATCCTTCACCTTGCTTTGGCTTAAAGTTATCATATCATGAGTTTGTTTATTCTCTAATTATACGAGTCTATAGCTATGCCTTTGTTCTAGCAATCCTGCACACCCACATAAAAGCTGCTTTTTCAATAGGAGATGAAAAGGTATTTTACAAAAAGTGCAAGATGTTCTTGCCTGCTAGTATAGCCGCAGTGATAGCTTCACAAATTTCCATTTGTTCTTCCTTCCCCACCCCCCCACAGTGGTCCTTATACTGGATTCGCTTATCTCGAAATGACAGGCAACCCCCTCTTCAGATGTCAATCAGTGGTACATATCAAGCGGTTCGACTTTGTCTTGAAACATCATGACTTTCCTCTGCTTCTTGGGAGCACTTCCAGAATCACTAATAGCACTTTGTATGGGTCTCATGGCATTATTCAGGGTTTACAGTATTGCACTAAACCTGATGAAAAATATGTGAGAACCATGAGAGATCACTTTTTACTGCTATATGCAATTTACTAGAGAGACAAATTGCTCACGTGGAGATGATTAGTGTCACATGGCGTTTTAAGTGGATGCTCACAGCACTTGAACTCACTGCAACAGCAACAGTAGGTGGCTATGAAATTATTGCAATAGGACAGTATGTACTACAGTTCATCTTAGGCAGTTGTAATTGAGAACTGCATCTTTACATTTGTTTACATTCATCTTGGTGGCAAATGGTGCCATGTATGGTCTATGTATAAGTTTTGATAAATTTTAACTTATAATTTGTGTATAATTTATGGTAGTAAATGATAAGATAGACTAGTATCTATATATATTTCATGCATTCATAATATACCAACTTTTTCTGTCTTTGATAGGTCTAGGGTACACAATTCATCTGCAAGTTTTTTCAAATTGTTGCAAATCTCCAAAAAGTTTTTAATGTATTTATTGTAAAATAACACTGCAAGTGACGGGACCCACATAGTTCAAACCTGTGTTGTTCAAGGGTCTGTTATATATTGCTAGACTATGGGGAAGGAGCTACTGTTTACTAGTTGGGGACTTACGCAGACCTTGTACTTGCTGAGGCCCCTACTTCAGAAGAGGATGTTTGGAACTTTAAGATTATTTCCAACTCTTCAGGTTCCTTTGACTCTTCATCTGGCCACAAAGGAAAAAGAATGAAGACTCCATCTGTGCTTCCTGTCAGAGATTGATCCATTTCAAGACTCCTGTGGGAAGGTGAATAGAAAGGGAAGCTGATGTATCAATTTAGAAACACAGGGAACTCTGATGTACTCTTGAGGTTCTGAGAGTAGCTTTATTCACTCCTCATCTCTTGGCTAGAGGCCATAATAGAAAGGGGGTTGTTGGAATCAATGAAGTCCTTCCTTGCTATTGTTCTGGGACATCATGAGAAGGCCTGAACCAGGCTAGAAAATCAAGCATTCAAGTAGTACCTGCCCCACAGTGAGTGTTAAGTAAATATTTTCGGGGGGGGGGGGGAGGGTAGAAGAATCCTCCCACTTCTCATCTCTGTGGGTAGACACAGAGAACCACATGGCCTAAAGTCTTCCAGAGGGCCATTTGTTGCTTACTGACATCCTAGGCAGAGAGTGCAGGCTGGACCCTTCTCTGTAGGAATTCACACCTAGTTGATATCCACAGTCACCTGTATTTTGTTTATGTATTCTTTCTTTAATTTATTCCTTCATTCTGAATTCATAGATAATTTATTGTTTCAGGGAAGATGATTCAGTAATCCACAAGATTGCTACAGGGCTTACCCTCATGGAATTTATATTCTAGCTATATGGCTTTACCTATCTGGACTTTGCAAATTGTGGCCCGCTCAAAGGAAGGTGTTTCTCCCTGTGCTGTGAAAGATTACCATTATATTTTATTTTTAGGGGATAACAAGTGGCATTTCTTCTTCTGTAAAATGGGCATTATACTGCCTGTTCTATACAACCCACCAGATTAATAAGGGATAAAAATACCATTTGATAAATCTAAACAAGTGTCATGTAAATATAGGCATCATTCTCATATCTGCATTTAATTATTACTCGTTTCAAATGACTATTCCTTGACATACTTCACTCCATATACCACATCCACCTATGATTTTAACACACCCTTACAGGCAATGCCAGTGTCTCATTCTCCTCCTGTATCCTCCAAAGTAAATAACGGTGCTGGGAACATAATAATAGGCAATTGAGAATGCAGAAAGGAAGAGGAGAAAAGACCATCCCACCCAGGTTCTACCACAAGTAGATAGAACTCTCTTGATAGAACTTAGCACTATTCACTCTTTAGTCTCTCATGTTCCTGCTGCTTCTGGTATTTTTCACTGGGCTTCACAAACCTTTGTTATGTTTTCTTCCAGACTTTTCCTCACTTTATTCCCTGTGCTTGATTTCCAGTTCCAGCTGTAGTCCCTATTGCTGCAGGTGCTACGTCATTGTGTGAACATGATGGATTTTAGTCAACAAAACACCTTTCCCCCCACTTGAGTACAGAGAGAATTTCTGAAACTAAATTATTCAGATTCAACTTCCAAAATTCCATTCAATCATGAGCTTTGTGATTGTGTCTAATCAGTCAATGCATATTTTAAAAGAAAATGCTATAATACCATTCTACTTTGTGTCTTCTCCTCCCCCCGCCCCCCAACTTGGCTAAACTATAGCCATTTTTTAGTGTCACTAAGTCACATTTTATGCAATATTGGAAAAAAAAAAAACACTGGGTGGTTCAGTGGGTTGAATGTCTAACTCTTGGTTTCAGCTCAGGTCATGATCTCTGGGATATGGGATTGAGCCCCATGTCCAGCTCTGTAAGAACAGTGCAGAGCCTGCTTGGGATTCTCTCTCTCCCACTTTCTCTGCCCCTCCCACATGCTTTCTCTCTCAAAATAAACTTAAAAACAAAACACAACAAGAACAACAGTATACCAAAACTAATATTGTACTTTTGGGTTTGTGGTTTCTATAATTTACTATTCTAAATTAAACTGTAATGAGAAACTGATGTTATATCATTCATTCTTGCCTAATATTTTTCTTAGGATAAAAATTATTAATTTGACTGGATAAAATGTGTGCATATTTTATAGACCTTTTAGGTGCTCCTTACTGAATTATTTTGCAAGTACTCTGTTTTGAGTATTTTATTTCTTTTTCTAACTTAATGGCTGTTTGATTTTTAGTTATATCTCCAAATGGTAAAAAGTTCTTTTTTGTTGCTCTTCTTTATTTTTTAAATTTATTTTGAGATTGAAAGAGAGAAAGTGAGGGAGAGTCAGAGAGAGGAGGGACTGAGTGAGAATCTTAAGCAGGTTCCGTGTTGCCAGTGTAGAGCCTGACCTGGAGCTTGCACTCATGAACTGTGAGTTCATAACCTGAGCCAAAACCCAAGTCTGACACTTAACCGACTGAGCCACCCAGGTGCCCCTCTTTTTGTTATTTTTAAGCTTCTGAATAAGTGTTCTATCAGACATGTTCAAAGTCAACTGAAGAAACTTGAAGCAAAACATAGAAACACACTTTAAGCTTGTCACATTGATAGGAGTTTTAATCAAGTATCAGTCTATCCAGATAAGATCCCTTATCTTGTCACTGATGTTTGTCCAAATGACCATATTTTGTTTGAATCTCATTAGACTCATCAGTTGGAATTGAATTCTTTCTCCTGTTTTTGAAAATCAGGACAACATAACTTTGTGTAGTGTGTATGATTTTTTAAAATCAAATAGGCTTGCTTATTTTATCCTAAGTATCTCCCAAGGACAGGAGGAAGTTGGCGGGGGGCGGTGGTGGTGGTTGTAGTGACTAACTTGATGTCCTAGTCGTAGCATTTATATTGTTTTTATAATGCTCACTTTCCAGAAATAGGACAGAATGACTATAATATAATGTGTATTATATACAGTCATGTGTATATAGTGTTTCTCTTTCTGAATCTTCCTTTTCCCCATGTAGTTCAACAGTCTTAGATAGACAGGAAAATTGGATATATATTTTTTTATTTTTTTAATGTTTATTTATTTTTTGAGAGAGAGAGAGAGAGAGAGTGAGTGGGGGAGGGGCAGAGAGCGAGGGAGACACAGAATCCAAAGCAGAGTCCAGGCTCTGAGATGCCAGCACAGAGCCTGACGCGGGGCTGGAACTCACCAACTGCAAGATCATGACCGATGCCAAAGCTGGATGCTTAACCACTGAGCCATCCAGATGCCCCTGGATATAATTATTTTTAAAGAACTTATTCCATGATGGCTTCTGGTAACTACCCAATTTTTCAATTGCCCTCCCTTCTCTTTCCTCTGTTACCTTCTCTTTCCCTCCTTTACTTTCCTGATTGTTCCCCCCACTCCTTTCTACCCTCCCACCTTTCCTCTTTCTCTTCCTTCTTAAGAGTTTGCATACCTCAGCTTAGGACTTCATAGGGGACTTTGGAACAATCTGGGTCCATGCTTTTGTAATTAGAGGACCTGAGAAAACAACTTGTTATTGCTTTTAAGTTTATTTTGAGAGAGAGCATGTGTGTGAGTGGGGGAGGGCAGTGAGGAGAGGGAGGGAGGGAGGGAGAGAATCACAAACAGGCTCTGTGCTGTCAGCTGCAAAGCCCAAGAGGGCTTTATCTCATGAACCTAAAGGTGATATCATGACCTGAGGTGAAACCAAGAGGCAGATGCTTAAGTGACTGAGCCACCCAGGCACCCCAACGACATCTGTCTCTACTCACATACCACAGTTACTAGATTTTCATGGGATTAAATAGTAGCATTGAAGTCCTATGATATTCATTAGAGCTGGAAGGGATTATAAAATATTAAATTGTAAACTTTGTATTGATAATGAAATCTGAGAGGTAAGTTGTGTCTTAGGGAAACATTCCTCAGGTAAGTCAGTGGCAGACCCTAAAGTAAATTTCAGTTCATTTTGGGTTTTAGTTTAAAGCTTTCTTTTTATTCTCAATTTTCTGTTACTTGAGTGAAATAATAATTCATTATCCCTTATTTCTTTTAGAGGCTTATTTTTTCCCCTTCCTCCTTATTTTATTCTCACATTCTCTCCCCCATGCACCCCCACCTCTGCAATCATCTCAAGAAACTAAGAAGAATTGAAAGATGGAAAAGTGTTGGTTTCTGGGTTACATCATTGTCACTCGCTGCTCCTGTTACTTGTGCTCTTCTAGGCTAACCCACAGTCAAGCGTAGAACCTCTCCAGCCTTGGCAAACACTGCAAAACCCAGGCCTACTTTTGTTTTCCTGATTATATAGAAAACAATGGTTTTGGGGCACCTTGGTGGCTTAGTCAGTTGAGCGTCCGAATTTGGCTCAGGTCATGATCTCGTGGCTTGTGGGTTTGAACCCCGCATTGAGCTCACTGCATCAGTACAGAGCCCACTTGAGACCCCCTCTTCTCCTCCCCTGCTCACACACTCACTCTCTCTCTCTCTCTCAAATATAAATATTAAAAAAAAATTTTTTTAAAGAGAAAGCAATGGTTTTATTTACATTCCTCACCATTGAAAAGAACAACAGTATTTTTTCTCTTAGAAAATCTGCAATTTATGACCATCTCTATTTCATTGTGAATCATGGGGGGAAAAATTTATCCTCTCCTGTTGACAGTCTCATTTGAAAAGAGAAGATAGTGAGACTGGGGTGGTTAAATGACCCAACTAAGCCTCATCCTAAGTGAGCAGAAACCCAAACCTAAGGCAACTGGGAAAATTTTAATTTAATTACTAAACTATATTACTTTTCTATGGTTTGAGATTGTTTAGATGGTGATTGATCATTAACATGATACTGACTATTAAATTATTGCATTTACAGATACTGATTGAGCCAGGATAGATACATTAGTTCTACTTGTCAGACTCTGCTCTAGACATAGTGAAAGCTAAGAAGATAAACACTTGTCAAATTTTATATTCCAAGAGGGTGTATTTTTTCTGGTAGAGAAGATAAAATTAAACAAAACAACTCTATAGTGAGGCAAGTGATAAATGATAGAAAAGAATATATAAAATGCTATGAAATTCTCAAGTAGTGAGGGTTTTCATTTGGATAGTATGAACTTTTATAGTTAGTATGAATTTGAACAATAAAAAATGTACAAGACAATGGTGAAACTTAGCCTAAAAGAATCTGTAAGAGCCTTGGGAGGATATATTCTATCTAAAATATTACAGTTAAACAAACTTGGAGCCTTTTATTTACTTTAAAAGCTAATTATTAGATTTTTTAAGGGATGTGTACAGATAAAATGAGGTGGTATTTTGGAGGTAAGGAGGGATTATAAAATTTTTAAAGAATTCACGTCCAGGTCAGTGATCTTGTAATCAATACACTTAAATTAGCAATGACAATACCAAAGCCCTGGTGATATTTTAAGGAAACTTTAAAACTCTTTCCTATAGCTGTTGTTTTTTTGTTTTTAATTTTTAATGTTTATTTATTTTTGAGAGAGAGTGAGTGCGAGCGAGCACAAGTGGGGGAGGGGCAGAGAGAGAGGGAGACAAAGAATCTGAGGCAGGGTTCAGGCTCTGAGCTGTCAACACAGAGCCTGATGGGGGGGCTCAAACCCACAAATTGAGATCATGACCTGAGCTGATGTTAGACCCTTATCTGACTGAGCCACCCAGGTGCCCCTCCTATAGCTGTTTTTAATCATACCTGGAAATTAGTTTCTAGAAACTACAAACAGATGAAAATGTACAACCCAGAAGTAACTACGTTCTAATCCTGAGTTATTCCCCAGCACCATCATGGGGGAAGGGGCTATCTTTTATCAGGAGATATTTCTGGTTTCCAGAAAATAACTGACTGTTATTTAGAATCTGTAGCTCTTCAGGGTTAAGAGCAAGAAGAGATTTTTACTTGATGTTTTTGTCCTGTGAATACAGCACAATAAAGACACAACTATTACTTTTCAGTGTGGCAAGCCCACCCCACCCCCCGCTTTTTTTTAATTAGAGAGAAAGAGAGAGAGAATCGATCTTAAGCAGGCTCAACACTCAGTGGGGAGCACAAATGTGGTGAAATTTTTGACAGTTATATTTGACTGGAATTTGGATTTAACTTTCTAGTGATCTCTTCCTAAGGCATGCCCCAAATATGGGTTTGTACATGCCCATGTATCTCAGTCAAGCCTTTTTTATGGAGACACTAACGTGAGGCAGCCTAATTGTACTGATTCTGCTCCCCCACCACTCCCACACCTGCCTTCTTAGTGCCTCTGACTTCCCTTCACCAGCTTCACATTGACAATCTGAAAAGGGGAAGTTATATGAGTGGGTGTGATTTTACTAGCCAGTATGTTCTCTGGAGGCTCTATCAGCGAGATAGCTAATAGAATGGACAGTGAGCTTAGACTGCCTGGGTTAGAATACCAATTCTGCCTCTTACTAGGGCCAATGCCAAGTCTTACTGTTCTCTGAAGCAGTTAAGAGTGTATGTGATCTTTGGAGCCACTCATCTTCTCCAAGCTCATGGCTGTGGGGTCCTGGTAGGCTTTCGTTGGGTTAAGGCAGCACTTAACCCAAGATATGACTGATCTGCATAGATTTTGAGCTTGCTTTCCTCTAATCCAGCAAACAATGGTAGTGAGAAATCTTTTTTTGAAAAATGGAGTTTGTATATTCAGATGAGAACTTTGTGTTTATCAGCCTGCAGGTCCTGAAGCTTAGGACTGGTATTACTGAAAACTAGGAGAACATGAGAGTCCATCCATATCGTCCAGTCTTTGGTTTACCTCGGGACTGGCAATTCTAGAATAGTGAACAGTGAAGGTTAGGGAGTGTGGTAAAAGGTATAAGGAGAGAGATTGAAATTCTACAACTTTTCTATTTCTATGACTTTTCTCTTTGTCTTAAACTATTTGCAGATATTTGAGGCAAGAGTAAAGTCACAAAAAACTATTCAGTCATATAAAAACTATTCTCCACTTTTTGTAATCTCTGCAAGTTTAAGAAAACAGTAGTTTTCATTAAACAGCATTTAACTAGTACTACATTATAATTCTAGATGCCCCTAGTCTTATATTTTGCTTTGCCTTTGCATGGTTATACTCATGTTTCTGTTAGAAATTTATTAAATGCAAGTTATATCATAGCTTACTCATTCCTGATTTATACTTTGTTCAGAGAGAAAGAAAGTATCTCAGACAATCGTGATGGACATCATGGTGAGAAGTAAGTAGGTATAACCAATAATATAGACTATCTCTCCTAAGAAAATACCAAATACTTAACCAAAAACTTGTCTAGAGTCTGAGCTAATGAATAGAAGAGAGATGTACTAAAGAATGCATTCTGAGTGTTATGCAAAACAATTTATTCTGTAGATAAATTATAAATAAATACATGGGAGAAATATTATATTAAGAGGTTTTGTTATAACTACATGATTACCAAAACTTTTAATATGGGAATATGAATTAAAAATATTACTCTAATTTATTTCTGGGCCATCTTGCAGGTTGACTGTTCTCTAAAACACATTGGAAATAGCTTATTTAGAATGTTGTTTTGTTGTTGTTACATTCAAATTCATTAGTGGGGACCTACTCATCAACAGTGATTCCATCAGAGAGTGTCTTGAAATGAATCAAGAATAGTTTACTACCCAACAGTCACTGTTTGCTCTTTCTCCAACTTTCTTGCTAACTAACTATGCCTTTTTAAGGATATATAGTTATAATTGTGTTATATTCTGTCAAATACCAACTTGTCAAACTTCCCTTACGTTTAGGAGTGTCCAAGTGACCCAATGCTAGGCAAAGAGAAATGAAGAGACCACTGTTAGGAGGGTTCTGGGGAATACTGTAATTTCTAGTAGGAGACAAGTGTGAAGGAAGAGCTCTTAGATGTCCTCTTTCCCCTTCTTTTTGTCTTGAATATCTTTGGCATTGTGTGAAGCACCATCTTGGGAAGAACAGAATGAGCCAACAAGAAGGTAGAAGACAGGGCTAGGTTTACATCCTTGAGGCACTGCACTCATTTTGGAACCACTCTCTTCCAAATGACTTGTTACATGAATGATGAATGTCCTTAGGTTTAAACAGCCATATTTCAACTTCTCTGTGAGTTGGAACTGAAAACACTGATACATAATTTAATTCCTTTTAATCTTAATTTTTGTCACTTATCTCTAACTTATTTCTTTAATTTCTCCTAAGATTTAAAATGTTTGAAGGAAGCAAGAGTCTTTCTTTGAATATTTTCATAAGCATCCAAGTTTGTTTTCACTTGGTTTCTCTTTTTATTGACTGGTCAAACCAGTGAGGATTTTTATACGAGTTACACCCTCCCAATATGCCTCAAGGTGTTTGAGGTAAATCTTTGTTCTACCTTCTAACAAGAAACTTGCAAGAGAGAGAGAGAGAGAAAAAAAAAGATAGCCTACTCTATGCATGTATAGCTAATTAACTATAGCCCATATTCCCTGAATCATTGTAATTACTGCTGGGTTAAGTTGTAGGCATCCCTTTTGCATTTCAAATAGAATTTTAGTAGCAAAGACTAAGCTTGCCCAGAGCTTTTGAGGGACACATCCATTGAATTGATTGAAGTTTGTCTTTTATTCTCTTTGCTGTTATGCTGTCTTGCCTAACAGCTGGGCAGCCTGTTGGCAAGAAGGTTGACAGTAACTGGGTTGTGGTTTGCCTAGGTCCTCAAGGAATCACTACATAATGATATATAATTAGGATTCAGGGAATGCAAACAGATATGCTGAAAAGCAGTCACAGGCTATTTCAGGTCTTTTAATTTATGGCTATTTTGTGCATAGTGGCTAATGCATTCCTTGCTGCCTCTTAACTAAAATTAACTAATACTCTTATTCCCTCGAGCTGGCATAGGTTAGATTTTTTTTCCCCACTCAGTATACCTGGAAGGAACTTGAAGTAACCATATCTGTTCTATGAGAGTTTGAGAAGCTGGGAAATACAGAAGCAGAGCCACAGGTGAATTTCATGTGCCAATCTACCTAGTACCCAGTGGTATACCTAGTGTTTTTGACATCAGAATGCACTTTTTTTTTTAGCAGTCCCCTCTTCTAGGTGAAAATTATTTTATTAATCATTACTTGAAACGAGCAATGAAAACAATGGCCAAAATAGAAAGCAGAGAGTGTTTTCTTTTATTGAATGTTACATGTATCATAACAGAAAAAGAATCCAGAAAGGAAAAGGGGGAAATGAATGAATTAATAATTCTCTACCACATTAATTTATTTTTTTGTTTTTATTGAAATTCCAGTTAACCTACAGTGTAATAGTAGCTTCAGGTGCAATATAGTGATTCAACACTTTCATACAACACCCGTGTTGTTGATGTTATTTAGTTTTTGTTTTTGTTTTTTTTACTTTTTAAACTCCTATCTGCAAATGGATATGTGTTAACATGGAGTAATAACATTACAGTTTATTTTTTTAAGCTTTGGCTTCTGCACATTTGTCAATGACTGATTATTTCTGTTTGCAGGTTCCTTGTTCAATAGTCTATAATCCCACTTAGTATTCAGCTACCTTTTCTCATATTTAATCTGAGAGGCTTTTAAATTCAAAAGGTTTCTTGTACATGAAGTAACAAATATATAATTATGAAAATCATTAAACCTAAGGATAGGTTTGTTATGGATCAATAAAATCTCAAACTACAAAACAAAAGAATTTAATGTTTTTGGCTCTTCGAGATTCATTCTATTAACTTTGAAATGTATCTGCAGTTAAAAAGTCTCCACTAAAATGCCCTTACCAGAGAACTCGTAAGTTTATTTTTGATAACTGATGTAATTGGTCTTTCTGCAAATATTTATAGAAATGATGAAATAATAGCAAACATTGAAATCTGATGCATTTGTTTAGAATAAATGTCTAGATTTGGGGGTAAGTAGTCCATGCATACCAAAGTTGCTCATTTGGGATTTTTTTTTTTTTTTTGCCAGTGTGAATGATTACTTATTAGGACCTTTTAAATCATTGTCAAGATGTTGGTTCACAAACTCAGGAGTTACACAGATGGAATCTGAAACAGGCCCCTGTGCATGGAGGGCAGGGAGAGACCAAAGAAAGAGGGAGGCTACTCCAGGTTGCTAAGTGGCAGTTTTAACAAGCAAGGGAACTTACTTACAAGACTTGCCCTGCCTAGCTGCAACATGGGTAAGATTTCCATACCCTGTGGCCAAAATTTTAAGTTTATTTAGAGACCTGAACTGGGTTCAGGCCCATATAACATGTTGCTGTCTGAAGATTGCATCCTTGAAAATGGCTCTCACTTTGGGGACAGAGAGCAGAGTATGATTCCAAGGATGGAGTTGGGGGTGAGGAGCCTCTGATGGCAAAACCTGGCATTTGTTTATCTTCATTTCCACTTCTGGAAATTGCCCTCCCTAAGGAATATGGTGAGAGAAAACAAACAAACAAACAAACAAACCTCAAGATAAGGAAAGCAACCTGGCTATGTGCTGGTAGTTGACATTCCCAGGACTCTGTATATCTGTAAGTGACATCCCTCACGACTCTGTAACATGAGACCACCTAATCAGACCATGTGTCTTTATGTTACCATGTATGGGAGACAAAGACATAGAAAATTGATAAAAGGCTATGATTCACTATGCTGGGGGCTCAGTTATTTGGGTATGAACCCAACTTAGCCCATACCAGCATGAATGAAGGAAGGTACTTTCTGGATAGAAAGGCCTCAGTGTTCCATCCTTCTACGTGAGAATCCTGCTACACTGCACTCTTGATCCTAAAAGTCAATTTTCCAATAGTAAGTCACGGTCCATTCTTCTTTTATTTCTATCTTATTTATTTATTTATTTATTTATTTATTCATTCATTCATTCATTCGGATAGCTATGTGTGGAAATACATTTGGTGATAGTGGGGGGAGTATAGGGATTGTAAGAAATAAACAAAACTGTGGGACAGATAAAAACTGTGGAATACAAAAGCAGAATCAGTTTAGCAGTTTGTGTTACTTCCAATGATAACCTTAAACAATTAAATATTGTATGAACTTCAAAACTTTGGGTTTATTTCTAAGAAGCTTATATATTTGTGTGTGTGTGCGTGTGTGTGTGTGTGTGTGAGTGTGTTTCATTTTCTTCTTAAAAGAGATTTGACTTCATTGTAGGATATGCACATCTGCCATTTATTAGCTCCCACCAACACACAGATAGATCATTCTAAGTTAAAAGCTAACGTAGTTCTGCAGGCTTAATGCAATTTCTTTTTAGTGACTTTATTTGCATAACAATACCTGTAAACATTGACAGGTTACAAATTAGGAAGAGAAAGAAAAACAGGAAGAGACCTTGTTTGCCAAGGGGGTGGGAGGGTGGGGGTGAATTATTTTGAACTACTTAATAAAGTTGTTGTAGATCTGGAAAAATGGAATTTGTTGGGGTCAAATGGTCTATCACAAGGTTAATGAGATCAGTAAATCTATATTTATGTTGCTAAATAAGCTTTGTTAAGATATCAAAGAGAGGGAAAGAGAGACAGAGAAAGAGAGTTCTAAAACAGCATGATATACTAAAAAAAAGTAACAGATAAGGAAAAGCAGTCCTGGGTACTGGTTCTGGTTCTATCATTGACCAGCTCTGTGATAAGACCAATCACTGTACATCACTGAAAACCAGTTTCCTCAATATCATATGAGAGATCTGGACTGGACAAAATTGAGTCTTTTCCAGATCAGCATTCTATGTGAAGTGTTCAACTTTCCGGTCCTAAAAGTTCTAAGCAAGGCAATTGCAACCTTGCCTCTAATAGGCATCTCTCAACCTGTGGAGTCAATTAGCATCTTGGATATACCCAAGTAACTTAGGATATGAGATCAAAGGGCCTTGCATCATAAGAGAGAATTTAAAGTGGGCCCAATCTGTGTGTCTTCATCCGTTGCTCTATTATCTTGTCCCTGGTATACTTAAAACAAAGTGCATATTAAGTGTACAGAGTCTAGAGTCCTATGATCTGAACGGGATTTCAGGATTCCTCACTTAAGTATTTATTGTCAGACCTTGGTTATCTTATTCGACCTCTTGGGCTTAGGTTTTTTCCACTGGTGAAACGGGACCTACTTCATCAGGAAGTGGAAGATACCAACTGAGCCACACCATAGAAATAACCTCTTCTTCATGCTTTTCTATGGATACTTTGTTTCTAAGACCTATCCCTATAGTGATAACTGTGATCACATCACAAAGCTTCCTTTTGGTGCTCTGTGTTGGCTTCCATTGTAACAGCCTTGTGAGTTACTCTTTCAGTTCAGACAGGTTGTTAAACAGTAATCCATTTCTTTATTTCACAAACATTTATTCACTCCTTAGTATGTTTCTATGAGTTTAATGAAGAATTGAACTGAAGAATGTTTATGTCTGTTTCCCTCTTGCCTAATCAAGAGTTTATTCACTTGATTTCATGTTTATGGGTGGCAGAGTCCAAATACTCAGTGCATGAAGAGATGGAAATGAGAGAAGGGCTATGTGGACACCACACAGGCTATCCCTCTCCAATAGGGCTTCTGGGATGTTCACTGAAAAAAAGTGTAAGCTGATGATGTAAACATGGCTGAATCCTGAAGGAAAGCAGACTTTTAATTTATGCCAAAGGTATTTAAGGATGAAAGGAGCCTTGCCTTTCAGGGTTAAATATCTGTGGTTTTATTTCTTTTCTTCTCAACTTTTAGATCCTATCTCCCTCAGACCCTTAGATTCCCATCCTTGAAGGCTCTCAGTTTTGTTCCATTTACTGTCCTTCGTCATTTAAGTTTAATTACTATGTAAAGAATGCTCCAAAACATGCATTTAAGTTTTTATGTAGTACTTACTTTATTATACTAATAAATCTTCATTTTGTTTGCCAAAGGCCCATAGTGGATGTGAAGAGTTTATATGTAAATTAAGAAAACATTCTGTCATTTTAATTACATATAGAGCTCTATATAGGAGCAAACAAATGCTGAATGAAAGAGAAGGGGCTGGGAAGGTTATTTTTGTCCTTCAGTTATTTCCATAGGTCAGCCTAGAGTCGTTGGCTCATGGGTTCCAGTCTGGTGGGGCTCCTGCCCCCTCAGCAGGGAAAGAGGGGATCAGTCCTTTTCTACATGGGATTTATTATTTTTTTATTTAAAATTTTTTTTGAGAGGGAGAACATGGAGGGAGAGAGGCAGAGAGAGAGAATCTTAGGCACACTCCACATTCAGCACAGAGCCCAATATGGGGCTCAATCCGATGACCCTGGGATCATGACCTGAGCTGAGACCAAGAGTCAGATGCCAAACCAACTGAGCCAGCCAGGTGCCCCCTACACGGGATTTAAATACTCTTTCCTTCCCAACTGTGATAGAAGTAAAAACACAGATCATTGAAGCATATTTAAAGTTTTTCATAAAACATTGTACCCTTTCATTGGTATGGTGGTTCTCAAATCTAGCTTTATATTAGAATCAAGAGAGGAGCTTAAAACATTTCTGATGTCTGGGCCTCATTCCAGAAAATAATAAAGCATTAAAAATTGTTAAAAATAGGGACTTAACATCAACATGTTTTAAGAGCTGACAGGTGATGCAGTTTTGTAGATGAATACTAAACAAATTGCTTTCTGAGGAATATGTTTGATAACAGCAAGGGATAGTTAAGAAGCATTGGTGGATCAAGTAGAAATCTATCAATTCTTTTTTGTTGCACAAAAACTCAGAAATAGACATGTAGTTCAAAGATAGTTTTACTGGTAGATGCACAAACATGCTTAGAGACACACACATACAGCCTCAGGTATATCTGAGGTATATGACATAGTCATATTCTAGAATGTTCACTGGCACAAGACTATAGCATAAAAACACAGTTTAATGACAAGGCGCACAGACCCACACACAAATGCAGACAGAGCTATGCACAGATATAGGTATGTTAATATACACAATACAGAGACTAATGTGAAACGTAGACACACATACTAACACTTATTTGTGTAGACAAAGTTCTAAGCATGAAGACTTGCCCAGAATAAAAACATTCAAAGATTTACACACAGAATCATCCATACAGAGACCAGGAGGGGACTAAACAGGAAGCCATAAACAGACACAGAGAGAAACATTAATAAATTTATTTTAGGGGCACCTGGGTGGCTCAGTCAGTTAAGTGTCCAACTTTGGCTCAGGTCATGATTTTGTCATTCAGAATGTGAGCCCCGCATCAGGCTCTGTGCTGACAGCTCAGAGCCTGGAGCCTATTTCAGATTCTGTGTCTCCCTCTCTCTGCCTCTCCACAGCTCATGCTGTCTCCCTCTATAATAAACATTAACAAAATTTTAAAAAATTGATCTTGGACGTTTTTACCTATTTTCTTGGAACATCATTAGGGATTATGTGCTGTTTCTCTCTAGGGATATAATTGGGTCCAGCTCAGTGCAAGCCCCCAGATGCCTCACATATATGGATATTATGCAAGGTAGAATGGCAACTGTAGCCTCAAAGGAGGAAACCATTCAACATATCAATGAGAAAGGAAATTCTATTGAAAGCTTTCCCTCGAGTATGGAGTGCTGACAGACATGTGAATAGCAGACCAAATGAGCCCTAAAAATAATAACATATAATATTTGAGTGGTATCATAAATTTCCCACATACTCTCATACCTTCAAACTAATTTTATTATATCTGCATTTAATAGATAGCTTTACAGGTTTGATCTCAATCTCATTTGATCCTCTGAGCAATCAACTGGATGGGTAGACTTATTATCTTTGTATTACACTACGAGATTGGAATTGACATTAAGATAATTCTTACTTTATAAATGAAAGAAAAAGAGGTTCAGAGAGATTACTCTTCTCCGGGATATTGGAGGACAAGCCCAATTACTAGTTCAGGTCACTTCCAACTTGAAAATGAGTTGTATAGGTCTTGACCAGGTGTAGAAGGATAAATATGGCTTACATACTAAAAGCCCAGCTCTGGAAATAGAACAGCAGTATGTATGTCTCAAACAGATTTAGCATCAAGTGCTTACCCCCTAGAAGGCAATGGAGGTGTATATCTGAGATACATGCAACTTTTCTTTTTACCAAACCGATTAATGCAATTATAGTAAATTTAGAACCCACTGCATCCTGGGGGCACATGGGGAGTTCAGTTGGTTAAGTATCTGGACTCTTGATTTTGGCTCAGGTCATGATCTCATGGTTTGTGAGATTGTTCCCTACCTTGGGCTCTGCTCTGACAGTGTGGAGCCTGCCTGGGATTCTCTCTTTCTCTCTCCCTCTCTGCCCCTCCCCCACCCAAATAAATAAACATTTAAAAAAAAAAAAACCCACAGCATCCTGGCCTATTGGGTGTTGAAATAATTAGGACTTGAGGGGAGGTTTCTGTCTATTTGTAGTTTGCTGTAAACATGTCTGGATGGAAATACAATGGATGGGAAGGCATTTGGTCACTTTGATATGTGAAATAATCTTTAAACCTCTCCTCTACTTGGACTATGGAGGAAGCTATGTGTTCAAAGATATGGTTATAAGATGGTCCACCAACCAGCATGCAACTGTGGATTTATTGATCAGTTATCATGTGCTTTTCTTTCTCTGAGATTGTATCTGTACTAGACTAATGGAAATCTCTTTACTTGAATGGCTTCAATTTTTATTTAGTAGACAAGTAGTGATTAGAAATTACAAAATGGTTATACAAAGATAAAGACAGACCAAAGGACAATGAGATGAATTCAGTGTAGAAAAATTGTTTGGTTTTAAACAAATTGCTTTAAAATAAATCACTTTCCAACCTGTAAAGATAACTATTATTAAACTAAAAATAGATTCCTAACAATATTTATATTTGTATAATTTCAAAAGATTAGAGGCTCTGGCCCACATTTCCACATAACAAAGACTACTAGGAACTAGAAAGCAGTGTCTCTGCTTTCTGTTGTCTTAATTCAGTTTCATTCACCCATTTGGGTGACCTTCCTGGTGCTATAGGTCTATAGGTTTATAATCTCTGATTAAGCAATAATTAAATCCCAACCCAATGGTTGATGCCTTAGGAGTCCAGAGAGGAGAAGGTCAGTGAGGGCTGGAACAGTCAGAGAGAAAGCCTCACAAAAAGACATGAGAATGCAGTTGTCTTGTAAGAAATCAGAATTTAGACAAGTAGAAGGATACATGCAGGGTACTTGAGAGTAGTATTTCTGAAAAGCAGCAGATAAAAGTGAATGCAAATTAAATTACAGGTGTATTAAAGTTCAACAAATGAAAAACAACCCCTAAAACTTTAAGAAGATAACATAGGAGACTACCTTTATGATATCAGGACTTGAAAATACTTTTTTTTTAACTAGACAGAAAAATCACAAGCCATAAAGAATCATGCTTGGCCTGTTTTTTAAATTAAAAAAATATTTTGATCGAAATAAAAATCACAGACTTGGAATAATTATTTAGAATGAGTAAAACTAGCTAATAATTATGTAAAGACTTTACAAAGAATTTCTACGAATTGGCATACAAAAAGCAAGTCAACAAATGGGGCAAATTTAATGAAAATGTCATTCAAAAAACAGGAAACACAAATAGTAAAGATATGAAAGCATGCTCACTTCTCAAACTATCAGGGTTATAGAAATTTAAATAACAGTGAAATGCCACTCTGTAATAATTGTTATTCGCAAAATTTTAAGCAGATGGCGATGATGTGGAAAAACAACTCTTATAGACTGCTGGTGGGAATGCAAGTTGGTAAAATCCTTTTGATTGCAAGTTGGCAGTGTTTTGTAAAGTTGAGTATTCTTTATATACCTTTGAAGCAATTTTGTGTTTGTGTCCATTTATCCTAGGGAAACTATTTCATGTTTGTGCAAGGAACGATTTGGAGGAATGCATGTAAAACCCCAAACAGTGTTCTTTAGCAATAAGTAGCTAAATAATTGGTGGTATACACTCAAGGGGAAAACTACATTGTGGTGAGGAATTAATAAACTACATATTTCAACTTAACCAAATTTTAAAAGAAAAATAAGTTCTCAACGTTATATATCATGTGGTACCTTTTATGTCAAATATGAAAACATGCAAAATACAACAAACCAATAAAAGACCGAATGAATATTCTAGGGAGGAGGGAATAAATATTTTGGACTAGAAATAGGCTGTGTGGCAGAAGGTAGGATTATTGTCATCTGGCTCAGACTCAGAGGTGCCTGGAGTAGGACAGCTTGTGAAATACAGGCTCTATTGCAGGATGTTTGAGAATCACTCTGCTTTCATTATCTGATCAAGCAGCCACTGTCCTCGTTTCAAAGCTGTTACCTGGGGGAAAAATAGCTGTTATAGATTGATGTGTAAGACACCATTCATGTTTGGTTACAAAACATTATCTGAAGGAAGATGAAAGTCTGCAGTGCAGTCAGCTCTGGAAGAAAAAGGAAAGGAAGAGTTACAAACCATTTTTCATTCTTCTTTCACCTGAGGGGAAGGTTCAGAAACTCACTCATTGAGCTCATTCACTCAATCAAATAAATGCTACCTATTGTTTCAGTATTTTTCAGTGGGCTTCTAAACTGCTCTCTCTGCCCTTTGTACCTGCCTACAGTCTCTACCTCCATATCAGATGAATCTCCTAACAGGGCATAGCTCTGAAAATTTATGTCCAGTTCTGTCTTCTGAGAAAGGTCCAGATTTTGCATCCTCCAACATCTGGCTCCAGCTGCTCTTGCGAAGCTTATCATCTACTCACTTCACAGATGCCTGCTGAGAGCCTGTGTTGTTCAGCCTTCTTTGTGAGCACTGGGGAGAGGAAGAAGGACAAGGACACTTTCCTCAGAGTGCTGTCATTCCAGTGGGGGATACAGATGACAAACACTGACCCATAAGGAAGATGGTGTGCGATATAAATGCTATGCATTCAGGGAAACAAGGTAGGCTAGTCAGAGAAGACCCCTAGGAGAAGAAGGTATCTGGGCTGAAATCTGCGAGATGAGAAAGTATCAGCCATGCAAGCATCAGTGACATAGGAGATTGACGTCTCTGTTTTCTTTCTTGTACTCTGGCCTAACTGGCTTTGCCCAAAACACATTCTATTCTTCCTGATTGCTGTGCTTTGGCTATTTCCTCTTTGTAGGGCATATCTCCTCTGACATCCACCTGTGGGAACTCTGTGGCTGTTTAGATTCCACTTCTTCCAAATGCCCTCTATCGGACCTCTCCTAGTTTAAGTGTTAGTGCTGGGAAATTCTCTGAGGACTCTCCTGATTACATGTGACAGAAGCTTAGTTGGAAATAAGAGTAATAAGCACATGATAGTGAAATTTACTAATTTAGGGAAACCATAGAATTAGCAGGGTAGTCCCAAGGATGTCTGTGTGTTGGGACTTGTCCAAAGGATAAGTGCTTCTCGGGGTTGGATTTTCTGTTCTTAGTTCCTAAAAGCATCATCCCAAAAGTGCTTCTTGGCCTCAGCAGCTGCAGGACCCTCATGTGGCTGCAGCAGAATCCTGTTTAGTTTCCTCGGCACATAGGTTCTCCATGCCTACCATACCATTCCTCTCACGCTGACCCCCACGTGCCCCTAAACACCAGCTGCCTGAAAGCCTGTTCAAAAAGTCTAGGTCCTGGGTCCTTGTCAAAACTTTCTTTAGTTGAGTGACTTTAGCACTTGCATGGCAAGCCAGCCTGTCTTCCAAGGTCTGGGTCTCAGTCCCATGATGCACCTCTCTCAAGGAAATGCATTTCAGCCCTCTTGTTTACATTTCCAGGGTGTCACATTACGGCTATTTAAAAATCTATTTTCTGTTAGTTTTCTGTGTTTCCACATTTTCTACAAAAGGCTTTGCATTATTATTCAGGAAGTAAATGAAAATAAAATACAGGCATTCATAGATACTAAGGAACTTTCACAAGGTTCAAATTGCTGTAAGTTTTCAAATGAGATTCAGGCCCAGCCCTCTTATTTCCCAGCTCTGTAAATTTCCTATAGGAAGACCTAAAATCACATCTGCCTTAGTTAATAGCACTTACTTTATACATATTCTGTGGCTTTAAATGTTGAAGCTTTGTGTCTTGTTCACCCAGAATAAGTTCACTTATTCAGCGGTACTTATGGAAGACATGGTGAGTATGTGTGCCTCAAGGGAAGTATGCATGTTCCACAGCTCTTGGCCTTGAGAGAGCACAGGACACCGTCCTTTAGGTGTTATCTCTTTGGACCACCTGGGTGCATTTGACTCCTGTTATGACTGGCTAACTGGCCTGTTTTTTGTTTTTGTTGTGCCAGATCCTTCAGTAACTGCCAGTCTCCTCCTGAGACATTGCTTCCCCATTTGCTTTATTTTCTTGCGGGCTTGGCCTTGTTTAACCATCAGCCTTATGCATCCATCTTAAAGGAGACCTAGCCTTCCAGTGATGATTTATACCCAACTCTTTTCAGATAGTTTTAAACACAGTTTTGCAAGGTTAAAGTTTAGGATGAAAGGCTAATCAGCACTGAACCTAAAAGTAAAAGGTCAGCAACTTGTTATCATTTAAAAAAATCAGCTATTGAACTTCTGTTAACAATTTTATTATCAAGTGCTAATAGGTTTGGCAAAGGTGCCGTTTTCCATTAGTTTAATTGAATAAATATGGTGATTAAATTTTCTCCTCTGTTTAGGCTACCTTGGGCTGTCATTTCAGACACTTTTTTTTTTTTTTAATAAATTGAGATGCCCATGGGTTCAAAGGAACTAGTTAAGAAGACAAGACAGGTATAGAAGTCAATGACTAGGACCCATCAGGGCATTTTCAAATAGTCTCTCTCCTGGGGGCAAATTTTTTAGCTCCGTCTTTGATTTGGAAAGTAGTAGCCTCATATAGTGGCTGTCCTGTGGCACCCAGTGGTACCGTCCTTTCTGGTCACAAGAAACAGGTGATCCAGGAGCTCCTGGGTGGCTCAGTCCATTAAGCTGTGCTGACAGCTCAGAGCCTAAAGCCTCCTTCAGATTCTGTGTCTCCCTCTCTCTCTCCCCTCCCCCGCTCAAGCTCTGTTTCTCTCTCTCTCTCTCTCTCTCTCTCTCTCTCTCTCAAAAGCGAGTAAATGTTTAAAAAAGAAAGGAAAAGAAACTGGCATTCCAGAGACATCCCCTGTGTGGGCTCTGCGTGCCCTTCTTCTGTTGTGGTTGGGCCATGACTGCTCTGAGCATTCTGAGAGGTGGGGCCTGGCCTCAGCCCAGCTGTCTGCATTGACTGGCTGTGACTGCTACAGGTGCACTAGGGGACAGAGCTTGCCCTGGTGTGACTGACTGAGGGCTAGCTGTAGCTAGTGCAGGTATACAGGTAGGTGGGGCTAGCTCACCCAATTCCCAGCCAGGAGGTTTTCTGGAGGGGCACTAGTTTTGGCTGTGGCTACTTGCCACACAATAGCTCTTCTGGGGGCTTGCTGGTCCTGACTGATGCTGCCTACCAGGTGTGGTGAGGCAGGAGCCATTTGGTGGTGTGCCTGCCGGGCAAATCCACAAAGGAACCCCTGGGTGGGGCTAGCAGTGGTAGCAACATAGGTTGGGGGGTGTCATAACTGACTGGCACCAGTGTCTTACTAGCTAGGTTGAAAAAGGGCAAGCAAAATGACACTGGCTTATATCTCCATTCCCAGAGAAGACTCCTACAGATCCCTGTCCCCACAGCACACTTCCTAAAAGTAGTTAATAAATCTAAGTGCCTACCCCAAGTGCTGTTTAAACTGCTGCTTTGGGTCTCAGGTTGAATGAGGAAGCATACTGGCCCTTTGAGAGCAGAGACTACATTTCCTTTAGCCTTCTGGCTCTCCCAGAGGTAAGCCCCACTGATTTTTAAAACTGGAGCTAAGCCCTGCCAATTTTCAAAGCCAGACATTGTGAGGATCCATATTCCTGGGGCAGTTCCCCAGGACCATATTTGCCTGATTTGGGGCTTGATCCCCTCCTTTCTCAGGGAGCACTTGACATTCATGCCTGTGACATCCCTCCTGCTGTGGGCTGCTGCTGCACTGGGGTGTTTGTTCCCTACCATGTCTTTTCCCCTCCTGCCCTGTTAACAATTAACACATTGTTAAATGTGTTAAAATAAATTTTTTCCCCAAAAACTCAAACTTAATTTAGGGGCAAAACTTTTTTTTTCAGTTAGTACGGAAAGGGAGATTGTCTTATAAATCAGATTCTCCCCAGGACTAAGTGAGTTGAAAAGTCGGCCTTCATTATAAGGTAAGGACCAACTTGTCTGAACTGAGCTGCATTGATTCCCTATACAAGTGCTAGTTTGAGTGGCTGACATTTGTTTGTGATGAGGAAAGCAATCAAAAGACTATATGTGTGTATATATATATATATATATATATATATATATATATATACAGCACAAGCTTGTAGTATACCATATTATCTCTGCAAGTGCCTCTAGGAGATAGAAATCAGACTTCTCTGATTTCCTGCTGGGTTTTGGGTTTCAGTCTGTAAAGATAATACACTAGGTCAAAGTCTGATATTTATTTTTCTGACCAATTTGGGTTAAATGTCAAAAAAAAAAAGGAAATAAATGATTCTGGATTTATAATTTTCTACCTCTACTGGGCATTTACTGTGTTCTACGCACACTTGAGGACATCCAAGTCTTGTAAGTAGAATGGAAAGGTGGGCATAGCATTGCCCTTTTAAAATTCGAGGTTCTGAAGTTAGAATACTTGGGTTGGAATCCTGGTTCTTCCACTTTACGTAATTACCTTATTTGATTCCCCCCCACCCCCAAATAAACCAGCGAGTAGGTAACATTATCCCCGTTTTCCAAATAAGGAACCTGAGGCTTAGAAAGTTTGTGTAGTTCATCAAATTGCATAGTCTGCAATGGTTAGTGGTGGAATTGAACCTGTGTCTGAGTATAAAGCCTAGCATCGAAGCCATGGTACTATACAAACAATGAGTAATGATCAGTCCTTTGTCTCTACCATCTATGCACATTACTGCTTGATAAAAACTATAATTCTGCCTAGGGGTCCCTGGGTGGCTCAGTCAGTTAAGTGATCGACTCTTGATTTTGGCACAGGTCATGATCTCACGTTTGTGAGACGGGGCCCCATGTTGGACTCTGTGCTGGCAGCGTGCAGCTTGCTTGGGAGTCTCTCTCTCCTCTCTCTGCCCCTCCCCTGCTCATGTTCTCTCTCTGTCTCAAAATAAATATTTTTGAATTAAAAAATTATAATTTTGCCTAAACCTCTCCACAGTAAGCAAAATTGAGAATTACAAAGATCCCTCCAAGGGAGTTTAATAAACTACTGAGTTTAAATAAGGTCAATTTCCAAAAGATTAAAAAAAAACAATTCTTTCGATTACTATAAACTTGTTTATTTGGATTCATCTATACATCAGCTAACATTCTAGTGCAATTTTCTAATGATTTAAACTTAAATAAAACTACTATTGTTGCCTTGGCTGCTGTTTTATTATCTCTAGAATCCCCCTGCATTTCCACTTTCACGGTTCTATAGTACCCTTCAAACGTTCTAATTTTTGCTGTACCGAGTTGGATGTGCACTGATATAAGATCTTCCTTATAGAATTACTTTTGTTTCTTAAGCCAGTTTTCTTAATATGTTTATTAAGTTAACATTAATCTTGGGGCACCTGGGTGGCTCAGTCCGTTAAACGGCTGACTTCAGCTCAGGTCATGATCTCACGGTTCCTGAGTTCGAACCGCATGTCGGGCTCTGTGCTGACAGCTCAGAGCCTGGAACCTGCTCAGAGTCTGTGTCTTCTTCTCTCTCTGCCCTTCCCCTGCTCACGCTCTGTCTCTCTGTCTCTCAAAAATAAATAAACTTAAAAAAAATTAATCTTATCAATAAGAACTGGGCTATGCTTCCAACTTTTACACCAACATAAAAAATTCATTTTCAAATTGAGTGTTGCACTCTGCTCTTTGGAATTAGATACTAGTTAATATTTTTTTCTTGCTCATTTATTTGAAATTATCCTTTTCTCACATCAGAGCCTATGAAGGCATGTGTATTTCATTAATGATTCTGGAACAAAGCGGCAGTGTTGCAAATTATGACAGCTCAATATTTGGCAAAGATTTAACATGGTAGGGGTGTTATTAACTTGATAATAATTTAAGATGTCTGTAGCTGCCTTCAGATAAAGGCATTGTGTTTTAATAGATTATGAATTGAGATAAATCTTTTAAAGATTCTTTCCAACCTAGAGATTCAATACAATTACAATTTTAAGAACATGAAAATGGATATATCTTTTTAGAATGTTGGATAAAATTTTATAATTTAGAATGATTTAAGGGAAAAAAGTTTGTTGAAAAGTTTGTTTCATCTTTTATCACTTAACAAGGGTGGTATTTTGGTTCCATTTTATAGATGAGGTGGTGAGGTTTAGAGTGGTTAAGTGAGCAACCAATGTGGATTAAAGGGAGAACTGTAAGCCCATATGTGCAAAGACTTAACCTAAAAAAGAGGGGATTAAAGTTGGAAAGATGAGAAGAATTGTCTGAGCAGAGGATTGTGAGATAACAGGGCTGATTAGGTATTTTGGGCTCCAATCATTATATATTGCAAAGATCAATCTTGCCACTGCATGATATATGTATCAGAAGATGCAAGAGTTGGAGCCTATTTAAAAGGCTCTTGGAGTTGCCAAAGGAACATGATGATGGTTAAGAATTTGGAAGCTCGTAAAGTGGGAAGAAGATAGCTTTGACAGAGATTTTACAAATAAAATGGTACAACTAATTTATGGCTGTATGGAGATGATGGGGAATGCTGATGAAGAATGTATCGGGCATGATTCCTGGGTATAGGCTTGCAATATTGGGGTGGTGGGAGATGTCAACATTCATTGAGATGGACAACACTAGGAAGGACCCAAATATTTAGAAAAAGATTGTCAGGGGGCACCTGGGTGGCTCAGTGGGTTGAGTGCCCCACTTTGGCTCAGGTCATGATCTTGCGGTTTGTGGGTTTGAGCCCCATGTTGGGCTCTGTGCTGATAGCTCTGAGGCTGGAGCCTGCTTTGGATTCTGTGTCTCCCTCTCTCTCTGCCCCCCTCCTGCTTGTGCTGTCTCTGTCGTGCATGCTCTCACTTGAAAATAAACATTAGAAAAAAGATTGTCGGTTTGTTTTAGGTCATATATTATGATTGCCTTTGAGACATCTGGAATAAGTACGTAGATATACAGACTTGGAATTCAGAGAAATTATTTGGATGGAGATTTGAGAGAGCGAAGAAAAGTCAAGTATCGATTCCACTGATTCTCAACAAAACTTTGCTCAATTTCAATCAAAATCCCTTTTGTTTATCCTTCATCCAATGTGTTTTAGACCATGTGTATCAGAATCCCTTGAATAATAGTGCAGTACGAAGCATGCAAGATGGAGAGTCACACTGCTGAAGTTTCAATACCATCTCTCTCATCTCTTAGTATAACGTTAGAATTTAATTTAATCTTCCTGTGTCTGTTTCCTCATCTGTAAAAAATTGGAGATAATAGCTAAATTTTGATGTTTCTGTAAGGGCAAATTAGTAATTCATGTAATACTCCCAGAAAAGTGCTTAGCACATCTGAAATGCCTAATAAAGGTTAACTAAAATTATTAGTTGTGGGCTGGTTAAGATGGAGATAGGATATCCATGCTCACTAAGTTTGGGAATCTTGGAGTTCCATTGTAGGTATCCATTTATCAGCTAGTCTGAATGTAACCTTGCTTGGAGATGAATATTGGATTTGAATTAAGTGGTTCTGGTTAGTGTGCATCTCTAACCAGAGGTATGATCTGAGGGAATTTTTTTTTTAACACCTATTTCTGGTTACTACCAGACCTCTTAAAGTGTGACCTATGACTCAAGAGCCACAGGAATATGAATTTGAAAATAAACTTCGTATATACTTAGTGATAGGCTGACCCAGAGCCTAATTTATAAACAAATGACTTTATTTAGATGAACTCTTGAAGTTCCTTTTGTATTGCAGGTGTCTAGATGCTAAGAGAATGTGATTCCCTCCTTTAAGCGTAAGTTTTGCTGACAGTAGGCTTTCCAAGCCCCTTTGCCTCTTTTTGTTTTAACGTTTTTACTTATTTTTGAGAGAGAGAGAGAGACAGCATGAGCAGGGAACGGTCAGAAAGAGGGAGACACAGAATCCGAAGACAGGCTCCAGGCTCTGAGCTAGTGGACAGCACAGAGCCTGACGTGGGGCTCAAACCCACTAACCGAGAGATCATGACCTAAGCCCAAGTCGGACGCTCAACTGACTGAGCCACCCAGGCGCCCCGCCCCTTTGATTCTCAATGTGGCCATAGGATTAGATCTTGCGATTGGAGTATGAGTGGAAGAAATAGAACTTCTGTGGCATAGCTGTGAAGTAATAGCTATTCATATTCAATATTTGCTGCCCTGCTGACTAGATGCAGAGGATAATGAGGACCTAAGAGATACTGGAGGCAAAAGATGGAAGGAACCTGAGTATTTGAACAACCATGTTCAGGAAGAATGCTTACCAATCTGAAATATTACATTAGGCTGTATAAGGTTAAAAAAATTAAGTTTCTAATTCATTAAATCATAAAAGTAATGGGGCATCTTTGTTAGAAAAATTTTCTGTTACCCTCAATTTTCAACATGAGGCTTAAGTCTGCAATGGTTAAATTTTATGTGTCAACTTGGCTAGACTGCTGGGCCAGTTGTTTGGTCAAACAGTCTAGATACTGCTGTAAAGCTACGTTATGGATGTGATTAACCTCTACTATCAGTTGATTTTAAGTAAGATTACCTGTGGTAATGTAGATGGCCATTATCCAATCAGCTGAAGCCCTTAAGAGCAAAACAGATATTCTGGAAAAGGAATTCTGCCTCAGGACTGTAACATAGAAATCCTGCCAGAATGTCCAGTCTGCTGGTCTGACCTATAAATTTCAGAATGGTTAGTGTTCACAATGTATGTATATGTATATAAATGTATATCTATGGATGGATAGATCAGACAAATAGATGGATAGCCTATTGGTTCTGTATTATCCAGGGTTCTCCAGAGACAGTCTGTAGCTTCAGAAGATGCAGGATGAAATGTGTCTGTCATAAACATGAACCTGTAGTTCATACACTATATGTTGAGGATGGTGCTAGACCCTGAGGATAAAAAAGAAAAAAAAATCAATGTTTTGGTGCTTACAGTATAACTCAATTAAGAATAAATGTTAACATTTTAGTCATTTTGGTTTTACATTTCATATGACTCAAATATTAGTCATTTTTAAATATACATTGTGGAGAGCCACTTGAATATTCCACAGTGCTTCTTAATATTGGTACCTTTATGTTTGCTATCACTCCTCTTCCTTTTTAGTATAGAAAAATTTTAGTGGTTACTTTTTCCTAATTTTTTTTTTATTTTTAATTTTTTAAAAAAATTTTTGAGAGAGGGCTCACAAGTGGGGAAAGGGGCAGAGAGAAAGGAGCACAGAGGATCTAAAGCTGGCTCCACACTGATAGCCCCAACGTGGAGCTCAAACCCATGAACTGTGAGACCATGACCTGAGCTGAAGTCTGATGCTCAACTGATTGAGTCACCTAGGTGCCCCCTTGTCTTTTTTTTGTTTGTTTGTTTATTTATTTATTTATTTATTTATTGAGAGAGACAGAGTGTGTGTGTGAGAGAGGCAAAGAGAGAGAAAGAGGGCAAGAGAATCCCAAGCAGGCTCCATGCTGCCAGCTGTAGAGCCCAATGCAGGGCTGCAACTCACAAATTGTGAGATCATGACCTGAACAGAAAACAAGAACCCATCACTTAAGCAGCTGAGCCATTCAAGCACCCTGTTTCTTGTCTCTGATTTAAGCTATTCTAATAGGTGTGAGGTCGTATCTCACTGTGGTTTTAATTTTCATTTCCCTGATGATTAGTGATGTGGAATATCTTTTTTTGAGTTATTATTGTTTTTATTTTAATTACTGTATAATTAACATATAGTGAGTGATGATCATCTTTTCATGGGCCTGTTGGCCATATATATGTTTTCTTTGGAAAAATGCCTATTCAGATTTTGTCAATTTTTTAAAATTGTACTATTTGGTTTTTTGGGATTGAGTTGTAGTTCTTCATATATTTTAGACACTAATGCCTTATCAAATATATCATTTGGATATACCTTCTTCCATTCAGTAGGTTGTCTTTTTGTTTTCTTCACGCTTTCGTTTGCTGTACAAAAGCTTTTTATTTTGATGCATGTTAATAGTTTATTTTTGTCTTTCTTTCCCTTGCCTTAGGAGACCTGTGTAGAAAAATATTGCTATGGCTCATGTCAGAGAAATTGTGACCTTTGATATATTCTTCCCTCCTTTGTCATAGATTAATTGGCCATATAATTGACTCTCTATTCTGTTCCATTGATCTATGTGTTTATTTTTGTACCAGTACCATACTGTTTTGATTACTACAACTTTGTAGTATATATTGAAATCTGGAATTGTGGTACTTCCAGTTTGGCTCTTCTTTCTTAAGATTGCTTTGGCTATTCAGGGTCTTCTGTGGTTTGATACAAATTTTCTTTGTTCTAGGTTTGTGAAAAATAATGTTGACATTTTGATAGGAATTCCATTGAATCTGTAGGTTGCTCTTGGGAATGTGGACAATATTTTGACAATATTTTTTCTTTGACAATATTAATTTTGTCAATATTATTTTGACAATATTAATTTTGACAATATTAATTCTTCCAATCCATGAGCATGGAATAGCTTTCTATTTGTGTCATCTTCAATCCCTTTCAACAGTGTTGTATAGTTTTCAGGGTCCAGGTCTTTCACCTCTTTGGTTAAGTTTTATCCAAATATTATATAATATTTTGTGAAATTGTAAATTGTGTGTGTATGTTTTTAAATGTATCCTTCTGGGACTTTGTTGTTAGCATAGTTAGTTTTCTTTGAAAAGGAGATGGATCTCTGTTTTGCAGCTCCATAAACAGCCAATTACTGGGTTTTAGAAAATGCAATAATGTACTTCTAAATCACTTAAAATAAAAAAACAGACAAATGAAATAAACATAAATATTCATAAATGATATTAAATTCATTAAATTTACATAGCAATGAAAATTGAAGTTTATGAAATGCTAGTTTTCTCCTCATGCTAATGGCTTAATTCCGATCATGTTTTATAGATGAGGTCCCTGGACAAAAGGCTATAGTTTTTTTTCATCTGACTGAGAACATGTGATTCCTATCTTCATGCAGACCACACAGAATTAAATTACAAGCTAGCTTCAAGCTAGCTTCAACCCAAGAGATGGGTTGTAGAGAGCCTGGGGCATAAGGGATATTAGAATTATTGAAGTTAATTCACTTGACTTGAGAAACTTCCAATAAATTTATCTCCTTTTAAAAGAAAGGCTTTTAGTTCTTGAGGCTATATGCCTTGTGCCACCTTAGCTCCATCTCAGCTGTTCTTAGAAAAAGATGATAATCTCTTGCCCCAGAAGTTTATTACCCAAGTTTGTGGGTATGCACATGCATATGCACACACACACACCCCTTTTGGCAAGGCTTTTTCACTCATGTATCATGGGCAACCTCACTCTTATTTTAGGTTCACTTTTGAATTGCTTTCATTTGGCATTGGATAACAGGCACTATGATTTTCTTTCATAATCACATTATTTAGCACAGCCAGTTTACTGGGCTACTTTGATCCCTCAGGGAATAATTAAAGTCAATAATGTGCCCACCCCCTGAGATTTAACCCCCAACTTCCAATTCACAATAATTTTCCATCCTCCTTTTTGTTTTTCCTGCCTTTCCTGCCCCATTTGTGTAAGTTTGACCAATGACCTGACTTTTATGAACATGAGTTTCTTCAACTACTAAAAAGGTGCCGTAATGCCAATGTAAATCCTGTAGTCATTAACCGAGATGACAGTCTTCCTGTATCTCTACTATATCTGCTGCTTTTCCTATCACTATTACTTAATTCCAGGGAGGGCCAACTACAGACATTTTTAGACATGTAAAGTGGCATTTACAGTGGGACCAGTTCAAACTCACACTGTAGACTAAGAGAAAATTTTGGGAGGTTAGAATATGGAAGAGGAGATTAATGAAAAAAAAAAAAAAAGCTGTCAATAAACAAGTCCTATGCAAGATAGCTACCAGAGTAATTGATCACTTTAGTAGTACTGAAAAGAGGGCTCATGGACTATAAGTTGCACCTCAGGTGATTCTTAACATTTCAAATTCCTTGTTCTCACTTATGTCACCTTAAATCAAAACCTGGGGTGAAGGGGAGCTAGATTTGGAAACCACCTTTTTTTCCCACAGACTCTGAGAGTGATCCTGAAGGACATAGAGATTTGAGAACCACTGGCGTATGATGTCACTTTGGTACTTTTGAAGTTAATACAAATACATGATAATTCAGCTACCTGTCATGAATTTTTACTTTAGAAATAGTGATTGGATAATATTAATCCCCACCCCCCTCACTTCTCCCACACCCACAAGTGCACTTGGATAGGATGAACAGGGTTAGCTCTGGCTCCACCCAAAAGACCTGGGATAGTGGAAAACACAATCTTGTTGCAAAAGCAACTATTCCTTAAACTACGTTGAATATTTTTGACAAATAGGCTATTGCTTATAAACAAAGTAGATAAACCTCAAAATCAAGTATATTTTAGAAGCCTCAGGCCTCTGATTCTCTGATCCATGGGCATCCTGCTTGAGTCTCATGAAACAGTGCTACATTATTGATTTTTTTTAATTGGATAGTAATCATGCAACATATGTGTCCATAAATTGAACCCAAACTCCTCAGTGTCAGGAGTAAAATATTTTGCAACACCAAAATGAGAGTTGCTTATTTTTTTTTGATGTTTCTACTGTTGTACTGAAGATGAGAGGAAAAGTCTCAATTTTTCCCACTGACTTTATATGTGATTTTGTAGCTGTGTTTATACACACAGTATCACATACACAAACACACTCTTCCTGTGCAGAATCTTATGTACTATTGTGGGAAAGAAAAACTTGTGGCAGCACTATCATGCTTGGTTTTATAAAATAATAGGTGAAACTCTGGTGGTATTCCTCACTAAACTCTTCTGCTTTTCTTTCCTTGAGTTTTGTTTTATTATTTCTTTTATTTCTTTCTGTGTTTCTTTTCTTGCTTAAGATTAAGAGTTTTTCTGTTGTTGTTGGTTTTTAGTTTTTGTTTTGTTTTTGTTTTTTGCTTTTTGTGGGGTTTTTTTGTGATGTTTGGTAGGGATTTAAAGCAATGGAGGTGCTATATCTGAAAAATAGAATGGATGCATAGTTTGGTTGACTCTTTGCCCCTCTGTTATTACATCTCTGATTCTAAAATCTGTTGTTTTTTTTTTTTTTTGAGAATTTACTGTGTGTCAGGCCCCAGAGTAAATACATACATGTCCATTGATCTCACAACAGCCCAGTGAGGTACGTATATGTGAATATGGAGAGGCTGACTGAATTGCTCCATTCTCCCAGCTAGAACAGCAAAAACAAATTTATTCATTCATTCATCTTCCAGACGTTTATAAAGCACTTACTATATGCCATTATTTTAGGTACTGGGGATATACTCATGAACAAAACACACAGTCTCTATCTTCTTGGAGTCAACACCCTAGTGGGGAAGAACAATGTTTTTTCAATAAAACAAGATATATATGATAAAGAATTGTACAGAGAGTAAAGAGATAAAGAGATGAAGAGTAGTAGAGTGGACTTATTACTCTAGATGTAGTGGTCAAGGAAAGCCTCTCTGTGCACCTGACTTGTTGCACATGAATGAAGTAAGGGGGTAAACCATGGGGACATGTGGAGAGTGAAATTTATCAATACGGCATATAGTATCCTCTAGGAGCTGGCCCTGGCCCTCTCTGAACTCCCACACCCTTCCTCTCTCCCTTGAAGCTCCAACCCAGCTTGAACATCTCTTGTTTTTCAATGAGCTCTGTGCTTCCTATTTCAGGGTTTATTCATATTCTTCGCACTTTGTTCTGCTTGAGTATCACCCACCCAAATTCTTTGGGTTAGATCTAATTGTGATAATTTCCTAGTGCTGGACAAGTCTCCAAATATTTACCACAATCAGGATAGAAAAGATGCAAGTAGGACTCCTCATTGACATGGCAGGTTGGAAGAATGGTGGGGGCATGATAGGAGTTGCTCAGGATATACTACTGATATTTGTAGACGTTATGTTCTAGTCAGTACTTGCTTATACATTTATCCTGATCTTACTTTAGTGGAAGAAATGTAGTACTTGTTTTTGATAGTCTCTAAATCTACAATCAAAGCATTGCCCCATTATGTCAGACTATGGTTCACTTATTTCTGTGTTTGTGTGTTCTTGTTTGTATGTTTGGTCAGGAGTGATTAATGAGAAAATGCCTACCTTTAAAAATATAAGGGCTCTCCCCAGTTACTTGCAATTTCTCATCATCTGTATAGATAGATCAATTGCTTTCACATTTATTATTTAAAACTTTATTGAATCAGGTAATGATTTTGACTCTATCACTTCTCGGCTGATATTCTTTGGCTGAAGTGATATTTTCACTCCTCTTTGCACTAAATCTCTCTTGGTCTTGAGATTGGTATCTTGGGAACATCTTTTTCAATCTGGTAAGCAGGAAAGAGCACTAGAATATAACTCAGGAAACAGGTTCCCTGTTTCCCTATTCCCAACTTGCTAGATAACTGTGGGAGAAATCCATGTGTTTTTGAACCTCAAGTTCTTTATCTGAATAGTAGGATAATAAATCTGACCTATGTAACTCAAAGAGTTATTATGAAGCTTCACTAGATTAATAATTGTAATTATGACTTCATTATTCTGTAGACTTCAGTGCTATTGCTTCTTAACTTTAATTCTTCTCTACAGCACTATTATTATTATTATTAATTATTATTATTGGTATCATTGTTAATATCCTCACTAAAGTAATATGTCCATAATAAAAACAAACCCAATAGTACCAAAAGCTCTATGATGAAAAGTTCCCACTCTACTGAACCCTAGCTATAATCTCATTCCCTGGATATAACCAATTTTAATCATTTATTTTTGTATGTTTATATAACATGTTTCAAAAATATTTCTATATCCCTGTCTTGATTTTTTACCTTATTCATTTAATTTATAGTCTGTACTTATATCTCTTTTTCAAAATGCTCCTTTTCTCTCTATATCAAACCAAGAAACTGAATCTGAAGAAAACAGACATTTCCTTTGATTTCTGAGATCCAGGTATCCTGTCCAGGAACAGCATTGCTATGACAGCAAAGGGCAGTCTCTTTGATTTTGGGTTCTCTGAAAGAATGTTTCCATTGGGTTGTTGATCCTATGGTGGTGAAAAAAAGAAAGAAACATGCAGAACATTTTGATGAAATATATCCCCAAATCATAAGAAATGTGCTGCCCTACAGAGTCACAATATAATGGTTTTTGAGCTTTAGTGAGTTTGAGTCTTCTTTGAATTAATTTTTTTTCTTTATGTACCTTTACTTACCAATATTGCCATGCATAATTGGACTTGAACTTTTGCAACTGTCAAAATAAATGAGATGAAACACAAATTTCATTATCTTTCCCATTGCCTCTGGGTTTGTTTTACAAACCAATTATTCACAAAATGAGGCATTTCACTTACTGCTTTAGGGTTGTGAATAAAGAGCATAAATCAATGCCTTATTCTCACCTGGAATTGCATAGGAAGAGGGTCCCTCAAGAGGATTAGAAGTATTAGAGGAGGAAAAAGACATTTCTCATAAGAAGAAATGAAAGCATGGCTTAAATTACACAAGAAAAGATTTAAGGGAAATTAATGATCAGTGTGGAGAAAGTAAGATATCCCTGTTTACTGAAGATCACAAAACAGAAAGAAATAAATATTTCATCTGGGTGAAGTGGGGAAAAAATACTTGAGGAACAGAATTTAATTCACAAGAGAAATGGTTAGCAAAAACAGCTCCCTCAGATTAAATGAATAATTTAAGACAAAATAATACTTAAGGGATAAATTAGATGGTATAAAATTTGCCCCTTCAGCTACCTGTTAAAAAAAAACTGTTTTTGTAATAAGGATTTAATTTCTCTAGGATTTTATAAAGAATGTTGATGACAATGTTATGCAGAAGAGGAAGCATATAGTATCAAAAACAATGCTCTCTTACTTGAAGAGTTTTTATCATTTTCAGTGAGCTTTGATATTTGCTTCCCAGTTTGAATTTCATGACAACTCCACGAAATAGGCAGATATTAGTGTCCATATGTTGTAGATGAGTAAAAACAGCTTCACAGACTGAATGAGTTGTCCATAGTGACAAGTGAATCAGCAGCTAAGCCTGGACTAGAATCCAACTTTTTTTTTAAATTTCTAATCTCTATGCTATTTTGAAAAGAAATAAAATTCTAGTTGGAGCTAGAAAAACATAGCATCATATTTTCTTTTTTTTTTTTCCTTCACCAATCCTTTATCCTTCTTAAAATTTACTTGATGTCTCATTTCTCCAAGAAGTTCTTAATAAATTCTCTTATTTTATCATTATATCTTCTGTGACTGATGAGAAAATTCTGGGTCACCTTGTTATCCTATATTGATTATCTAGTTTGGTCTTCTTGTTCTTCCTTCTTTGTCCCCTATAGGTTGTAAGTAAGTATTGGGTAAGGCAATGTAACTTAGGTATTTAGACCTTGGGTGTATAATTGAATCAGACCCAGAATCAAATCCCATTCTGGAACTTGACATGGATGACTTTCACTAACTTACACAAACAGTAAGCTTCATGTTCTCATCTATAAAATAATACCTACCTATAACTGGCATTAGATTTTTAAAATTCCCCCCACTCAGTACTCATTTCTAGTGGGGCTGCCACTCATGAGACTCCACATTATGGCCTTTAAGGTTGAGTACAGGACCTGGACTGGCCTATAAGGGGCTTCATTCTTTTGCCTATGGTAATTGGTTAATTGATAGATATATGACCCAATCAATGTCAGTCAAGACATTACCTTAAAACTTCCCTGCTTGAAAATGCACTGGTGTTTCTCCTTGATAGCTATAACTGTCCACCTTCTCTGCAATATGGAGGAATTAGTTCTTAGTGTGAGAGAATAGTCAAAACATAGAGAAGTGGGGAAAGAAGAGTAGGCACTATATAATATATACATATGTATATGTATGTATATATATATACATCTGTATGTGTGTATATATGTATACATACATATACCTATATAATGCCTGATCAATTTTCACCCATACTTGCCAAAGCCTTGAAATGTTAAAATCTTAATTATCTGTTTTGATTATATTTCACTTAATTTAGTTAGAATTGTGCTGTTGTTTGCACTTGACTAAAGTTGTTAAGATTGTGGTGGAAATTGAATGAAGTAGGATGTAAAGTACTCTCTGTAATGCCTGACATATAGTAAACATGAAGTTGGTGTTAGCTAAAAAGATAACTATAAAATCATTGATAATGTTGATAATTGTTTTTGTTTTTTTCCTGAAAAACTTCCAGGACAGCATCCTGTATGTAGGAGATTCTCACTGAGTGATGTCTGAATGACTTGCTTCCTTTTCTTTGTAGGCAATTAGACAAATGATGAGTTAGAATAGAACTTTATTTCACATGTACAAAATGACCTTTTATATTTTGTCAAACATAACTATCTGATTTCTTCTACTTTAATTAATTCTTAAAATGGACAATTATTTGTTTTAATGTTTATTTTTGAGAGAGGGGGAGTGGAATGGGCAGAGTAGGGGGGGGGGAGAGAATCCTCAGCAGGCTCTGCATTGTCAGTGAAGAGCCCAACACAGGGTTTGATCCCATGAACTGGGGTATCATGACCTGAGCCAAAATCCAGAGTTGGATGCTTTAACGACTGAGCTCCTCAGGTGCCCCACAGTGGGCAATTTATTATATCAAAGTCATAGGACACTAGATTAATATAAAAAGGCAACTTCTCCCCTATATAAAAATAATGAACAATTAGAACTTGAAATAAATAACCTTTTAAACAGTACTAAAAATAAAGTAGTACTTAAATATCAATTTAACAAAATAAGAACAGAATCTTTATACAGAAACCGTAAAACTTTGATTAAGTTGATCTAAATAAATAGGGAGATATTCCATATTCATGGATTTAAAGACTCAATATTTTTAGGATATTAATTGTTCCAAATTTGATCTATGGAGTTCTCATAATGGCAATAAAAATTCCAGCAGTCTAGTTTGTCGATCGAAGCAAACTGATTCTAACGTTTACAGGAAAGACAAAAGACTTAAAATAGCCAACAAAATACTAGGAAGTAAAAAGTTTGAGGACACACACTACCCACAGTACCTAATTTCATGATTTTTATCATAAAGTGATCAAAATAAAGGAAGCATATTAGTTACAGAATAGATATACAATCAATGGAACAGAATAGCGTACCCCAAAATAGAGTCACAGGTCTGGTCTACTGATCTTTGACAATAAGGCAAAGGTAATTTCATGGGGAAAAGATCCAAGTTTCATTAAAGAAATGCCTGATTTTACGGTTATGGCAGGAAATATGCAAAATAAGGCTGAAGCATCTTACAGTGCCAGAAAGTAATAGAGTACTTAAAAACAAAATCATAATGATGGGAATATATCAAAGGGACAGAGTCAAATGAAAGAGCTTCCAGAGACCAAAGTTGGGACTATTTGAACAATAAAACAAATTAAGTTGTGTTGGATTATAACCCAAAATAATGAAGTAAATATCTGATTCCATAACGGTATAAATGACTCAATGAGTGAAATGAATGGATGAATAAATAATTGAAGGAGAATAGGCAAATTTCCTATGCTGATGAGTTTCTAATTATTCATGTGGATATTCTACCCTGAAGTAGATGAAGCATACCTGTCAATTTAAGTGTAAGCTGTGAGTAGTGACTTCTTTTTAAAGATTACAATATAGAAAACTGAGAGAGTAAAGTGTAAACTTACAATGAAGAAATCTAATACAACCTTGGCCAAGGGATAAAAGTCAACATCAAAAGTGATCATTTATGTAGATAGTATATGTACCCTTGGTATGATGTAATTTATATGGCACCTTACCGCTGTTGTCTTCCTCTCAGTAGACCCCAGTCTAATCATGAGAAGTAGATTAGACAATACCAATAAAATACCTTATCAGTTCTGTTCAAAACTATCAAGGTCAGCAAAAACAAGACAATTCTAAAAAATCTGCCATAGCCAGGAGGATCCTAAGGTGACATAACAACTAAATGTAATGGTAAGTAATGGTAACAACTAAATATATATCGTGTCTTTGTTGGGATTCTGGAACATTAAAAGGACATTAGATAAATACCAAGGACATCTTAGTAAAATGTGGACTTTAGTTAAGAGTAATGTATTAATACTGGCTTACTAATTGTGACACATAGATCATACGAATACAAAATGTTAATGATAGGTGTAACTGTGAGATACATGGAAAATTTCTGTAATGTCATTACAGGTTTCTTTTTTGTAAATCTAAAACTATGCTAAAAAGTAAAACTTATTTTAAAAAATTGACTTGTAAAACTTAAAAGGCAGCCATAAGATTTCAATAGTCACTTCACCAAAGAAAATAGACAAATGACAAGCATATTAAAAGATGCTGAACATCATTAGTCATTAGGGAATTCAAATTAAAACCACTGACATATTATTATGTACTCATTAGAATAACTAAAAAGTAACCAGCAAAGTCAAGTGTTGACAAAGATGCAGAACAACTGAACGTACTACCCAAAGCAACTGCATATTCAATGCAGTCTCAATCAAAATTGCACCAGCTTTCTTCTGAGAGCTAGAACAAACAATCCAAAAATTTATATGGAACCACAAAAGACCCCAAATAGCCAAAGTAATGTTGAAAAAGAAAACCAAAGCAGGAGGCATCACAATCCCAGACTGTAGCCTCTACTAGAAGGCTGTAATCATCAAAACAATACAGTATTGGTTAAAAAAAAAAAAAAAGACACATATTTCAATGGAATGGAAGAGAGAACCCAGAATTGGACCCACAAATATATGGCCAACTAATCTTTGACAAGGCAGGACAGAGTATCCAATGGAAAAAAGACTGTCTCTTTAGCAAATGGTGCTGGACAGCAACATGTGGAAGAATGAAACTCGGCCACTTTCTTACACCATACACAAAAATAAACTCAATGGATTAAAGACCTAAATGTGAGACAGGAAACCATCAAAACCCTAAAGCATAAAACAGGCAACAACCTCTTTGACCTCAGCTGCAGCAATTACTTGCTTGACACATCTCCAAAGGCAAGGGAATTAAAAGCAAAAATGAACTATTGGGACTTCATTAAGATAAAAAGCTTCTGCACAGCAAAGGAAACCATCAACAGAACTAAAGGGCAACTGACAGAATGGGAGAAAATATTTCCAAATGACATATCAGATAAAGGGTTAGTATCCAAAATGTATAAAGAACTTCGCAAAGTCAACACCTGAAAAACAACCCAGTGAAGAAATGGGCAGAAGACATGAATGACTCTTTTCCAGAGAAGACATCCAGATGGCCAACAGACACATAAAAAGATGCTCAACATTACTCATCATCCGGTGAATACAAATCAAAACCACATTGAAATCCCACCTCACACCAGTCAGAGTGGCTAAAATTAACAACTCAGGAAACAACGGATGTTGGCGAAGATGTGGAGAAACAGGAACCTCTTGCACGGCTGGTGGGAATGCAAACTGGAGCAGCCACTCTGGAAAACAATTTGAAGGTTCCTCAAAATTAAAAATAGAATTACCCTACAACCCAGCAATAGCACCACTAGGAATTTATCTAAAGGATACAGGAGTGCTAATCCATAGGGGTACATGTACCCCAATGTTTATAGCAATGCTTTAAACAATAGCCAAATTATGGAAAGGGCCCAAATGTCCATCAACCGATGAATGGATAAAGAAGATGTCCTTACAAATACAATGGAATACTACATGGCAATGAGAAAGAATGAAATCTTGCAATTTGCAACAATGTGGATGGAGCTGGAGAGTATTATGCTAAGTGAAATAAGTTAGAGAAAGATACCATATATTTTCACTTATGTGGAATTTGAGAAACTTAACAGCAGACCATGGGGGTGGGGAAGGGGAAAAATAGTTTCAAATAGAGAAGGAGGCAAACCATAAGAGACTCTTAAACACAGAGAGCAAACTCAGGGTTGATGCAGCAAGTGGCAGGGGAGAGGGGAAAATGGGTGATGGGCAGTGAGGAGGGTACTTTTTGGGATGAGGACTGGGTGTTCTATGTAAGCAATGAATCAAGGGAATCTACTCCCAAAGCCAAGAGCACACTGTATACACTGTATGTTAGCTAACTTGACCATAAATTATATTAAAAAAAAAAAAGGAAAAAGAGCTTGTAGTTTCTTAAATGTAAACACACCTCTAACCTAAGACCCAAGAGTCACATTCTTAATTACATAAGATAAATAAAATGATTCACACAAAGGCTCATGAATTTTCATACAAATTTATTCTTAATATCAAAAAATTGGAAACAATTCAAATGCTGATTAATTGGTAAATAAGAAATCAGTGACATACTGACAAGAAAATCCTATTCAACAAGGAAAAGATACTGTTACATGATGGATGAATTTGAAAAGAATTTTGGTAAGCATAAAAAGCCAAGCACTGAAAATTAAATACTGTACAATTTTATTGATAAATTCTAAAAAATAGCACAAGTTTAATATCAGAAATAGATAAATGGTGTAAGGGACTGGGATTCAAGGGAAGAGATTCAATACAAAAGGATATAGAGGCACCACAGTGGCTCAGTTAGTTGAGCATCTGACTTCTGCTCAGGTCATGATCTCCCAGTTTGTGATTTCAAGCCCTGTGTAGGGCTCTCTGCTGACAGCTCAGAGCCTAGAGCCTGAAGCATGCTTCAGATCCTGTGTCTCTCTCTCTGCTCTGTCTTATGCTCTCACTCAAAAATAAACATTAAAAAATATATAAATGCAAAAAGACATACAGAAATCTTTGGGATTGATTAAGATAATCAATATCATGTTCATGATGGGGGATTATATAACTGCATGTTTGTCAAGTTTCATCAATTGTATACTTAAAGATTGGCGTGTTTTATTATATGTGAATTATACCTAAATAAACCTGACCTTAAAAAACAAAGCTAAAAGTAAAGACACAAATAAAATTTCTAGAGAAGAAAACGATGTCTGAAATGGAAAATACACTGTAGATGATTAACAACAGATTATATACTACAAAAGAAAAGATTATTGAACTTAACCAGCAACTAAAACTATCCAAAATAAGCCACAGAAAAATAAGACTATAAAAAATGAGCAGAGCTCACTGATGATTTGTGACTTCAAACATTTTAATATGTTAACCTGAGGCTGACGGAAGAGGAGGAGATGTTTAAAGAAATAATTGCATAATATAATTATGCAAATTTGTGATTAAAGTATGAATCCATAGTTACAGAAATCTTAAGGAACCCCAAACATGAGACCCTGGATGAAAATTCCCTGAACCTTGATGGGAATCTCACAGTAAAATAGCGTAATACCAGTAAAGATAAATTTTAAAAACATCCTCTAAAACAAATGAGAAACGAAAACAGTTCATAAGCCAGCAAAAGTTATATAATAAAATTAAATGCTTCAATTTATCTAAAACAATGAAGAAAAATTGGGAAAATGGAGGAAAAAACAGAGGGACAAGAAGATCAAAAGCGTGGCTTTAAATTCAACTATAGTAATAATTACATTAAATGTAAACATTCTAAAGAAAAACATAATTTAAGTGAGGAAATTGTCAGGTTTTATTAAAATCAAGACTCAATTTTATTCTATTTACAAATAACCCACTTTAAATACAAACATATAAATAGCTTTAAAGTAGATGGAAATAATCTCTGATGCTAACACTACTCAAAAGAAATCTGTAGTAGCTCTAACAATATCAGTAATTCGATGTTAGAGCAACAAATATTATCAGGAATACATAGTACCACATATTAATGATAAATGCATAATGTATTAAAACCAAGGGAGTTAATACTACAAAGTGAATGTTGATGAAACATTTGAAAGCTAATTGTTGTAATTCATCATATTAACAGATTTTCAATAAAAATCTAGTGGTTCAATAAATGCAAGAAAAACGCTTTTGACATAATTATAGATGTATTCAGTTATTTTAAAAAACAGAAAACTAGGAATAGAAGGAATGTCCTCAAACTAATAAAAGGTATGAATGAAAAACAAAAACAAAAACAGAAAGTAGTTACCATCACATGATACAGTGAACATCAGATAGTTTTTCTATAAATTTAAAATTATAGGAAAGATTTCCAATCACCTCTTCTATTCAACATCCTACTAGTGGATATAGTAAAATAAAGCAAGAAGAGAAATCTGCATCCAAATTGGAGAAGGGAGAGGTAAAGCTATTGTTTATAGGACATCACACACAATCTCTAAAACAAATAAAAACTTCTAGAACTCATGTGAGTTTATCTAGTTTACAAGATCAACAGAGAAAATCTATCATATTTCTACATACTAACAACAAATATATATTTTATGTTAAGAGATATTTTGAAATAAATATAAGATATGAAAGGACTATGCACTGAAAACAAAAAAAACTGCTTAGAGAAATTAGGGAACATCTAAGTAAATGAAGATGGATGATGTTTTCATGAATCAGAAAACTCAGTATGAAGATATCACTTCATTCCAGTTGATCTGGAAATTCAATAAATGTTAATAAAAAATTTCAGTAGGCTTTTTTTTCTTTGAAATTTCCTCCCCAGAGATATATGTCAGCTAGAAATTTCTTAGAACACTATCAAATTAGAGGTGATTATTTACAGGAATAAAATAATGTAAGCTACATCCTTGATAACTTAGTTTGTCTGACATAACAAAGTTTTCGGTCACTAGTTCAAATTCAAATGTATATTTTCATTATAATTTGATTGATTCCATACTTGCCATTCACTTATTGTGTTCAGAAATATCACCTGAATGGAGTAATCAAATAACTATTTCTGGCATGAGAAAAAATCTGGAAAGCCATCTTGAAGAGATATGCTATGGACTCTATGTATTGAGTTTAATGTAGTTAATTTTTATCATCTTAAAATTTATTTTGTCAATTAAAAAATTAATGTACACTTTTTAATATTTAATATTGTAAAATTCTATAATCCCAATGCTAACCTAGGAACATAGGACTAGGTGAAAGTTTCTTAGGCATGATACCTAAGCACTACCCAAAAAGTAAAAAAGAATCATAAATTTGGCTTCATCAAAATTAAAAATTTTTGCATTGAAAAAGACATTATTAAGATGAAAGAACAAACTATACACTGGGATACATTCTACATAACACATATCTGGCAAAATTCTTATGTCTAGAATATATAAAGGAATTTCAAAACCCACCACTAAAAAAAATCCAAAGATAAATGAACAAAAGACATGAAGAGTTATTTCACCAAAGAAAATATATTAGAGAAACAATCTATGCATTATTGGAGTCCCGACAGAAGAGAGAAGAACAAGCAAAAAGCTTATTTAAAGAAATATGGCTGAGAATTTCCCAAATATGGGGAGAAATTTGGACATCCAAGTTCATGAAGTTCATAACTACTCAAAGTTCTCTGAAAGAGATCTTTTTGAAGACTTTTTACAATAAAACTATACAAAATGAAAGAATTTTTAAAGTAGCAAGAGAAAAAGGAAATCTTCATATACAAGGGAAATACTGCAAGGCCATCACTGGATTAGTCTGCATAAACCTTGCAGGCAAAGAGCATGAGATGACACACTGAGAAAAAAAAATCTATACATCAAGAATACTTAGCAAAGTTATTCTTCACAAATGAAGGTAAGATTTTCCCAAACAAAAGCTGAAAGAGTTTATCACCATTAGATTTGCATTACAAGAAATGCTAAAGTTCTTTAAGTGGAAACAAAACACTAGCAACATGAAAACCTATCAAAGTACAAAATTCACTGTAAATATAAGAATATAGTCAAATTCAGAATACCATAATATTGTAATGGTGGTAGGGAAATCATTTTTAACTTGTATAAAAGTTAAATGACACAAGCATAAAAAACTATAGCTACATTAATATGTTAATAGATATACCATATATAAAAGAGGTAAACTGTGACCATCAGTAGCAAAATGTATTGTGAGAAGTTAAAATGCAGGGATTTTGTAAGTGGTTAAAATTCAGTTGTTATCAACTTAAATGAGACTGTTCTATTCATAAGATTTTCATGTAAGCCTCATGGTAATTGCTAATATAAAAGGTATAGCAAAACATAAAAGATAAAGATTGAAGGACTAAGATTACCACTACAGAAATTGCCTAATTAGAAAGAAGTCAGTAAGAAAGGGAGAAAGAAAAAATCTACAAAAAGAAAAAAATTAATAAAAGAAAAATAATAAATTCTTACCTATCAATAATTACTTTAAATGTAAATAGATTACTTCCCAAATCAAAAGAAATAGTGGCTCAGTGGATTTAAAAAAATCCATTTATGTGTTACCTACAAGACTATCATTTTATATTTAAGGGCACACATAGGCTGACAGTGACGGGATGGGAAAGTTATTCCATGCAAATCATAACCAAAAGAGAGTAAAAGTGGCTATATTTAAATCAGACAAAATATCAAGTCAAAAGCTGTCATAGACAAGGCCACTTTATAATAATAAAGGGGCAAGTCATCAAGAGAATATAAAATTATAAATTTATATATACCAATATTGCAATACACAAATATATAAAGCAAATATTAACAGAAATAAAGAGAAATAGCAATACAGTAACAGTAGGGGATTTCAATACTTTATTTTCTGTGTTAGATCATCCAGACAAAAAATCAGTAAGGAAACCATGAATTAGAACAAAACTATAGACCAAATGAACCTAATAGATAAAAACAAAACATTCTATTCAACAGCAGTGGAATGAATAATCATTTTAAGCACACATTAAACATTCTCCAGGATAGATCATCTATTAGGCCAAAATCTTAACAAATTTAAGAAGATTGACATCATTTCAAGTATCTTTTATGACCATAATAGTATGAAACTGTAAATCAATGACAGGAGGAAAAATAGAAATGTCATGCATGGAAATTAAAACAAAAACAAAACCAAAATGCTCTAAACAACCAATGGGTGGAAGAAGAAGCCAAAAACTAAAGTAATAAAAATTTGAGATAAATCACAGTAGGAACATGATATATTAAAACTTCAGGTATATAACAAAAGCAGTCCTAATCAGGAAGTTTATTGCAATAAAATGCCTACATTAGGAAAAAATAAAAATCTCAACCTAACTTCATACATCAAGGAATTAGAAAAAATGAACAAATGAACCCTAAAGTTAACAGAAGGAAGAAAATGATAAAAATCACAACAGAAATAAATGAAATAGGTATTAGAAAACAATAGAAATGATGAATGGAACTAAGTTTTTTTTAATAAAATTGGAAAACATTTAGACTAAAGATGAAAGAGTGGATTCAAAATTGTAAATGAGATAGTACAGCTGATAACACAAAAATACAAAAGGAGAATTAACATTGGTATCAACAAATGGAACAACCAAGAACAAAATTTCTAGAAATATAAAACTTACCAATACCTGACTTGAAGAAAAAGTACATCAAAACATACTAATGAGTAAGGAGATTGAATCAGTAACCAAAATCTCCTAAAAATTGAAGATCAGAGGCCTGATGACTTCACCGGTGAACCCTAACAAACATTTAAAGACAAAGCCAGCGTTATCCTCACACCAAAGTGCTGGAAGCCATTTCTGAAGTAAGGCAGGTTTGCAAGGCTGGGGCCTCCGTTGGCCGATGGCTACCGATGTCTACACCCACTCAACTTTTGCTTGAGCACCGACCCCCAGGGTGCCTGGCTGACTGATACCAGGAGTGACTGCCTTCTTATGCTAAAAATATGCGAATTGTACTTTATGAAAAAACTTAATATAGGAGTTTCTTCTTTTGTGATTATAGGAGCAAATATTACATTTCCTGAGAAACCTGTTTTTCTTCCCCTCAAGAAAACAGGCTATTGACCCCTGCTCACAAAGAACTAACCTTTGCTTTTGCTATGCTAAAAACATTGCCTTGTATTTGAATGCTAAAGATACCTTCCTTCCCCATGTGATGAGCATCTAGTCACCTACATCAATCACTATTGATAAAGATTATGCATGAATCTTCTACCAATCTATGTTCTGGGAAATTTTTACATACCAAAGAATTTGTCATCAGAAATCATTGTCTAAGGCAATTGCCACTTGAGTTTTGTACCCCATTCATTTTTTTTCAATAAATAAAGCTGACTCTCCGGTCAGTGCAGAGATGCCTGCCTGGTGATCAGAAAGAAGGCAAGGCTCTCACTCCTTGGGAGTCCTGGACCTGCTGGAGCTGGACTCCAGCACCAAAGCAAGATAAAGGCACTACAAGAAAAGAATAGACCAGTATCCCTGATGAATGTGCATGTAAAAATACTCAAAACAGTACTCCAAATTCAATAGCATGTTAAAAGGATCACACATCATGATCAAGAGCAATTTATTTCTAGTATGTGAAGATGACGTGGTGCATGCAAACCAATAAATATTATCCACCACGTGAACAGAATAAAGAATACTAACCTGGTTGGTGGGAGCAAAACCAACACCTGGCTCTGAGTCACATTCCTCCCTGTAGCCGTGGAGGGCGTCTGTGGCCAGTGTTGCTCCCACATGCCTACCTCATGGGCAATATCTTTACGAACTTCTACAGGACGCTTTTTGGCAAAAAAGAAATGCACATTTTTGTGGTGGGCCTGGATGATGAGGGGAAGACCACCTGTACAAACTAAAGCTGGGTGAGACCGTCACAGTCATATCCACCATAGAGTTCATTGTGGAGAAGGCAGAGTACAAGAACAAGGGCTTCACTGTGTGGGACATAGGAGGCCAGGACAAGATCCGGACTTTATGGTGCCACTACTTCCAGAACAAACAAGGTCTCATCTTTATGGTTGACAGCAACGAGAGAGAGTGTGAAGGAGGCGAGATCCGTGTGTGAGGAGCTCATGAGGATGATGGTGAAGGATAAGTTTAGGATTGCAGTCCTGCTGGTGTTTGAGAACAAGCACCAGGCCTTCAGTGCAACAAGAGGGGACAGACTCTATGAGGGGCTGGACTGGCCAAGCAATCACCTCCGAAACCAGAAGTGAGCCGCCTCCTCCCGCTCCCTCCCTCCTTCCACCCGACCCTACTCCCTACCCCACTTTACTCTCCTGTGGCTTGAGTGCCTGAGCTGTCTCCATGGTCGGTTACAGTATATTTCACTACACTATGCTGTAAATGTGCAGATGCAGCCTGCAGCCACGTTTTCATTTAATGTAAATAGGTTTTGTTACCAACCAGGAAGTTTCTGAACTCCTATGCAATATTATTCAGTTATTATTATTGTTATTATTATTATTTTGTAAAACAAAAACCAACCCAGTGTTCAGTACTGAGAATGGATGGATTTTAGGCAAATAGAGCCTCCAAGAGTCAGCGTGTGACCAACTTGGTGTTCCTCCTCTAGGTGTTAGATCTGTGTTAAGATCCAGTTTGGTGGTTGGGTTTTAAACCCAACTCCGTGCCTTTTCAAAATAGTTAAAAATACAGGACAAAGAGAACACTTGAACACACAGAAGGGAGAGACGTGCTTAGTGCAAGTTCTGCAGTATGGCCTGAGTCTGGTCCACCAGTGGTCTGTTTGCTGTTGGGCATGTGAGACCATGCAGACCAGCCAGGATCCATTCTGTGTGGTCATGATGGGGTCACTGTGATTCACTATATTGCGCATCCCACATCCCTAGTATTTGTGCTTGTGCTTAAACAGCCATCGGGAGATGGGCTGGGGCTGCGGCCACTGCTCATGGACTCCTCCAGGGGGCACTCTGGCCTTCCTTCGGGTCACTGTGGGCACTCCGGGTGCTCCAGGCTGTCGGGGGTTAGACAGCAGGAGGTTGGGCAGGTGAGTAATTCTAAAACCTTACCCCCAGAACTCCTGTCTTCATGTCCTTTCGTTGGCTCAGCCTGCAAGGCTCAGATTTACCATCAAAAGGATTACCTCTACTTTTTTCTTTCATATTTTGATAAATACTGAAGAGGGTGAAACTATTAAGCTTTATCTTGGAGAAATCCTCAGAACTGGTTTATCTGGTATCTCTGGTATCATGGAACCTCTTACTGCTTTCCATACACAATTACTAATCAATGGTTTTGCATATCTGTTTTCAGTTTTCATTTCTACAAACAAGCACTATAATTATAGCTACTAGAATAAAATTTAACTTAAAAATATTAAGAGATGCAAAAAAATGGCAAAATCTAACACCCTGTTATGTTTATCATGTAAAATGTTACTTTTTTCATGTAAAATGTTTAACTTTTCTAAACAAGTTTAGAAAAAAATGTACCTCAATGTAACAAAAACCATACATGGAAAAACTCACAACTAACATACTCAGTGGTGAAAAGCTGAAAGTATTTCCCTCTAAGATCAGAAACAAGACAAGGATGACCACTGTCGTAATCTGTATTCAATGTAGGAAATCCTAGCTAGAATAAGTAGGGAAGAAAAAGAAAAAAAATCCAAATTGTAAAGGAAGAAGTAAAATTGTCTGTTTTCAGATGATATGATCTATATAGAAAACTGTAACAATTCCACAGAAGAACCCAGTAGAGCTAGTAAATTCAGGAAAGTTCCAGGATACAAAATTAACATATAGAAACAAGTTGCATTTCTATACATTATGTGACCTATCAGAAAAAGAAATTAAGAAAACAACCATTTATAATAGCATCATATATAAATACTTAAGAACAAATTTAACCGAGGAGGTGAGATTTCTGTACACTGAAAACTATAAAACATTGATGAGATAAATTGAAGAAGACGTATAAATGGAAAGCTATTCTGTATTCATGGAATCAAAGAACTTTTTATTTAAAAGTCTATTCTATTAAAAAAAACTATCTACAGAGTCAGTAAAATCTCTATAAAAATTTGAAAGGCAATTTTCACAATTATAGAAAAAACAAACTTGAATAACAAAATAATCCAAATGGCTAAAGCAATCTTAAGAAAGAACAAAGCAGGAGACTTCACACTTCTGATATCAAACTGTATTAGAAAGTTATAATCAAAATTATATGATGTTGGTGTAGAAATAGGCACATAGATCAATGGAGCAGAATAGAGAGCCGAGAAATAAACGCATGCACGTACAGTGAATTAATTTTCAACAAAGAAGTAAAGAATATAGAATGTGGAAAAATAGTCTCTTCAATAAATGATAAGAAAACTAGATATCCAGCTTCCACATTCAAAGAAATAAAACCGGACACCTACATTGTATATATATATATAAATCAACTCAAAACATATTGAAGACTTACACGTAAGACCTGAAACCACAAAACTCTTTGAAGAAAACCTAGGGGATGAGCATGTTAACATTGGTCTCAGTAGTAATTTTTTAGATTTGCATCCCAAAGCAAAGGTAAAAAAGACAAAAATAAGTAGGACCATATCAAACTAAAATTTGCTGCACATCAAAAGAAACCATCAACAAAATAAAAACAAAACTATGAAATTAGCAAATATTTGCAAACCATATATCTGATAAAGTATCAGTATACAAAATATTTAAACAACTTCTACAACTCAATAACCAAAAAGCAAAAAGTGCAACTGAAAAATGCATGAAGTACCTGAAGAGACATTTCTTAAAAGAAGACCTACAAATAGCCAGCAGACACATGAAAAGGTACAATCAGCATCATTGATTTGTAGGAAAACGCAAATCAGAAACACCTACTGGAATGGCTGTTACCAAAATGGCAAGAGATAACAAATGCTGGTAAGGATGTGGAGAAAAGAAATGCTACTACATGTTGATGGGGATGTAAACTGGTACAACATGGGGGTTCGCCAAAAACAAACAAACAAAAAAACCGTATGATTCAGCAATACCACTTCTGGAATATATTCAAAGGAAGTCAAGACCTCAAAGTGATATCTGCACTCATGTTTATTGCAGCATCATTCACAATTGTGAAGGCACAGAAGTAATCTAAGTGTCCATCGATGGATAGATGGATAAAGAAAATGTGAACACACACACACAAACACACCTCACACGTATATTATTCAACTATAATAGAGAAGGAAATGTTGCCACTTGTGAAAATATGGAGAAATGTAAATCACTACATTTCCCACTAGGAAAATGTAAATCATAGCCACATGAGATAATCACTAGATTTTTCATACGTTGCTCTTACATGTATAAAACTACATAGCTACTGTTCATATAGCTTAGCAGTTTTATTTAACACTGAATATTTACTATATGATCCAACAATCTTTTGGCATTTGTCCAAGATAAATAAAAATTTATTTGGATGTAAATATAAAAATGTGATTGTTCAAGCCATGTTATTACCACAGCAAAAAACTGTGTGATTGTTTAAAGAAGCTTTATTTGTAATAACAAAACCTGTAAACAACATGAATGTCCTTCAAAAGGTGAATGGTTAAATAAATTATAGAATATCTATACAATAGAATACTACCTAGCAATAAAAAAATTAATTATTGATACATGTAAAAACCTACGCGGATCTCAAAAACATGCCTAATGAAAAAAGTCCATCTCAAAAGGTTTCATATTATATGATAACATATGTATCATATTCAGGAATGACAAATCTATAGATATGAAGAAGAGATTACTACTTGCCAGAAAACAAGACCGGAGTAGAGGGACAGGTAGAGCACAAGTGTCTTTGTGATACTGGAGCAGTTCTGTATCTTGATTGTGGTGATGGTTATGTGGATCTATTCATGGGACAAAATTGCATAGAACCATGCATGCACACAAACCAATAAATGCATCTCAAAAAAAGTCTATAGCTTAGATTAGGTAAGATTTGGTTAGATCTATAGCTTAGTTAACAATACTGTGTCAATATTAATGTCCTGTTTTTGATACTGTTTTACAGTGATATAAGATTTCACCCTTGAGAAAATCTGGGAAGGACTGTGTACTATTTTTGCAGATGCCTGGTCTATAATTACTCCAAAGTAGAATGTTAGAAGGAAACCTATTAAGATTTTTATAATATAACATTTTATAACCTTGATACAATTAGTTTTATTTTGATATCACTCTCAGACAATGCACAAGTGTTTTGTTGTTATAATTGATTATAAAACAGTTCAATGGTTTATCTTCAAATTTTATTGTATTTTAAACATTTACTCAGAGTAATACTTATGAATTTGATTTTCATGGAAACCTAATATGTAATCACATTTATGTAACATCAAAATAAATTTGGAAAATTATTGGAATTTTGCTATTTGGAATTGATTGATACTTCGAAAAGACATCTGAACTGCATTTTAATATATGTTCTCTTAAATTAGTAGACGTTTTTTATTTTATTAAGTTTGTTTATTTTGAAGTGTGTGTGGGAGGGAGGGAAGGGGAGAGAGAGAGAGAGAGAGAGAGAATCCCAACCAGGCTCTGTGCTGTTAGCTTGGAGTCCAACATGGGGCTTAAAACCATTAACCAGGAGATCATGACCTGAGCTAATACCAAGAGTCAAACATTTAACTGACTGAACCACCTAGGTGTCCCTAGACTATATTTTTTAGAGTAGATTTAGGTTTACAGAAAAAATAAGCAGAAAGTAGAGTTCTTAATATACACTGTCCCCTCCCAGTTTCCTCTATTATTAACATCTTGCATTAGTTTCATACATTTGTAAAAAACAAGGAACCAATATTGATATATTATTGTAAAATGATGTTCATAGTTTATATTAAGGTTTGTTTCATGTTGTACAGTTGTATGGGTTTTGAAAAATACCATTAGAGTATTTTAAAGAGTAGTTCACTGATCTAAATACACTCTGTGCTCAACCTATTCATCTGTCACTCCCTTCCCCTACACTCTGGCAAACTTTTTTTTTAAGTGTTTATTGACTTTTTGAGAGAGAGATAGAAATAAAGAGAAAAAGAGAGAGAGAGAGAGCATGAGCAGAGGAGGGGCAAAGAGAATTCCAAGCAGGCTCCGCACTGTCAGCGCAGAGCCCTATGAGGGGCTTGAATTCATGGACTGTGAGATCATGACCTGAGCTGAAGTCAAGAGATGGGCTTAACTACCACCTAGGCACCCCTGGAAAACTCTTATCTTGTCACTTCTCTAGAGCTTTGCCTTTTCTGAAATATCATGTAGTTGAAATCATACAGCATGCACTCTTCTCAGATTGGCTTCCTTCACTTAGCTATATGCATTGAAGTTTCCTCCATTCTTTTTATGGCTTGCTAGTTAATTTTTTACATTACTATATAATATTTTTTGTACAGATGCACCATAGTTTATCCATTCACCTATTGAAGGATATATTGGTTGCTTCCAAGTTTTTTTTAATTTTTAATTAAAAGTTTTTTAAAATATTTATTTGAGAGAGCGAGAGAGCAAGGAAGCAGGGGAGGGGCAGGGAGAGAAGGAGATGCAGAATCCTAAGCTCCAGGCTCTAAGTGGTCAGCACAGAGCCTAATGTGGGGCTCAAACTCATGAACCATGAGATCATGACCTGAGCTGAAGTCAGACAGAAGTTGTTTCCAAGTTTTGATAATTATGAGTAAAGTTGCTATAAACATTAATGTGCAGGTTTTTGTGTGCACATAAATTTTCAATTCATTTGGTTATGTAAATATCATGGAGTGTGATTGCTGGATTGTAGGTTAACACTATTTAGCTTGGTCTTCCAAACTGTCTGTATACCATTTGCAGTACCACTCACAATTAATGAGAAGTCCCATTGTTCCACATCCTGGCCAAGTTTGGTGTTACTCATGTTTGCATTTTAGCCCATCCTAATATATGTGTTACAGCATCTTTTATTGTTTAAATATCACATATGATGCTGAGAATGTTTTAGTATGCCATCTTTATATCTTCTTTGAGGTACCCACTCAGATCTTCTGTCCTTTTTTAAACTGGATTATTTGCTTATTGTTGTATTATAAAAGTTCTTTGTATATTTTGGATATACATCTTTTATCAGATTTGTGAAAATAATGTCTCCCAGACGGTGGCTTGTCTTTTTATTCTCTTAACAGTTCTTTTACAGGCACCAGTTTTAAATTTTAATGAAGTCCATCTTAAGTTTTTATTTTTCCATAGATTGTGCTTGGTGTTCTTTATAGTTTGATCATTCCTTAGAAAAAATTTTAGGAATGATATTACTGGACAAAAGTTTTGAGCACTAAGTATGACCAGTTAAATTGATAGGGAATCTTCTCATATATTTTAGATTTTAATGGGTGTCATGTGAAGAGAGAAAGACCTTCATTATTTTCTTCATTTAAAAGAAAATAAACCTGGGGAAATTTAAGTGAATTATACAAGGATGTGGGCATTCAGTGCCAGAACCAGGTCCAGAATAAATATCGTCATGTCCTGAAATTGGCACACAAACTCAGTAAAAATAAGTAGATTTTTTTATTGTTTGCTCATTTTATTTCTTTTAAAAGTGATCACTGATTACTTTGTAATTTTTATAGTATTTCTAAATTTAAAATTTTAAGGGAAGATATCAAAGGAGGAGAAAATAGAAATTTATTCACCATTTTTGAGAATGATAACATATGTTGGTAAAACAATTAAAAATGAAAATAATATGGCTAGTATGTGTTAAGTACTTCTTATAATAGGCACAATGGTAGAATGAATTTAATTCTTATATAATTTTTAAATAAGTTACTACAATAATTCTCAATGTTCAAATGAATTACTGAGTTTTAGAAAAGTCAAAAAGCTAGTAAGATTAATACCATACAGTAATTATCAGATTTGACATTTAAAACAGGGTGCTCTCATCCTTAACCACCATATTTCTCTTTCTTCCTATTGATACAAAATAGGGCAGACAACTATGGGATAGTCTAAGATTATCAGTAACAGATGCTGAGTGATGGGTGTCAATTTTTATTCATTTTAACAAAATAAGCAGGTAAAAATTGAGATTAATATTTTCTTGAATTTCTCCAACAAATCTCTGGTTCTATGTCATGGGTCAGTGTTTAAAAATCCATATCTTGGAATGAAATCTTTCCATTCACAATGACATGAATGGAGTTAGAGTGTATTGTATAAAGTGAAACAAGTCAGAGAAAGACAAATACCATATGATTTCACTTGTGTGTGGAATTTAAGAAACAAAACAGATGAACATAGGGGAATGGGTAAAGAAAAAGAAGAAGAAAACCAGAAAACCATAAGATTATAGAGAACAAACCAAGAGTTGATGAGGGGGAGGTCGACGGGGGATAGCCTAAAAGGGTGATGGGTATTAAGGAGGGCACTTGTGATGAGCACTGGGTGTTATGTGTAAGTGATGAATCACTGAATTCTATTCCTGAAACCAATATTACACTACATGTTAACTAACTAGAATTTAAGTAAAAACTTGAAACAAATAAATTAAAAAATCCATATTTTTATTGAAGAGCATCATGTTCTGTAGGCTTAAATGGGCCCCATCTTCTTTCTCAAATATGTATGAAAATGGATGATGAGCCTATTTCAGCTGTGGACCAATATGTGACCCACTGTGTCTGATAATAATTTTATTATTTTAATAATTTATTATTTTAATAATTTCTAGGCATATCTCACTTTCTTTCCTTATCAAAAATGGTTTTGTTAATATTATTGTGCTAACATGCCATCCAATTAGAACTCGAGTTATTCAGGGGAGACATTTAAAAAAAAAAGTACTTTCTCTTTGCTCTGTTACAGATGGCTTCATAATTGGTTAATTGTTTTTGCAGATGTGTAAAGAAAACTTCAGGGTGCAAGCCACCAAGACATCAAAGAAGGTAATAAAAGTGAACTTTTTCATTGAGTATTCATTATGTAAAAACAAATATATTCTATATCAACTGCAGGTATGGTAGACTATGAGTCAAGCATATAGTGTGTGTGTAAACTACAAGTCAATTATTTGGGATAGAACTGGATCATTTTGCTTTTTTGGGGGTGGGGTGGTCTTTGGAAATAAATTTAGTAATATACACAGGTCACATTTGTTTTTTACTTAGCATTGAGAAAATTCATGTAATTACATTCTCTTGTATTTTTATATTATCTCATGGTTTTAAAATTGTTTGACTATCACCCTGGGAAGAAAATCAGGTAAGTACTATTATCTTTAGAACCATGTTAAGGAAGCTGAAGTTTGGAAAGGGAAAGTGATTTATTATAATGTCATTCAGCTCTCCAATGGACAATAGATTTGGCCTTCTGACTCCTATTCTGATCTTCTACATATTATTCTGATACCACAGAATAACTTGGACACAGGATCCCTGAAAAAGTTGCAGGTTAAAAATGTTCCAGTTCTTTAGAACACCCAAGTCTGTAGGTATTCGAAAGATTATTCTAGTATGTATTTACTTTCACTTTTTTATTCCTTTAGTTCTTTTTTTTATTTGGCACCAACATATTTTGTTTTCATGAAAGGAAGCAAGGAAAGTTTTCACTGGAAAATTTTTAATTTTAGAATTTGAGACAGACCCTAGAGGCCATGAAATTCAACAGCCCATTCCAGCTAAAAATGTTTTATCCACATTACTGGAAAATGTATTTCTGTAAAATGAATTTTCTGCCTTTGACATGTTTATTCTAAAGATGAGGTTATATATTTTCATTTTTAAAATTTTCGAGTTTAAGACATCTTATTAAAGGGAGTATTTATTTCCCTCCACTTCTAATAGTTCTCAAGTTTGCCAAGTGCATGGGCGGATATGTTTGTTTTGTGGCAGAATAGTTTATTTAATAGGTCTAATATTTCACTTTGACTCCATAATCTTCCCATAAACCTTTATGTATTGATACTACCATCTTATCTCTGCTAGATTTTTTTCCCCTAAAAATACATTAATCCTATAATCAATTAACATATAAAAAGTGTCCAGATTTCTCATCAGGCTGGTCATTTTCAGTTTTCAGTAAATTTGAAATTCTTCAAGATCATCAACCCATAACTATTCTCAAAAGTTCTGCTAATAGCCAAGGATACTTATGATGGGGAGGGATATAACCTATTTAGGGTAACCATTTAGGGAATGAAAGATATGAGATTCCTATTTCAGCATGTTTTTGGTTCTGCTGTTTTGAATAATGGAAGAAATGGTAAAATTGTGATGAAGATGTAGAATAAATGTATGGAGAATGGAAACTGCTTTTTCTCAAATTATTAAATAGAAGGTTTTAATCAGTAATGGAATTGATTGTACTGAGAAGGGACAAATTTCATGGTTAGTTAATAACATAACAAATTGAGACATTGTATTTAGGGAAACTATATAGTTAATTAAACTGTTACGGGGAAACATACACAATAATATTGCACAGTAATTGCCTTCTTAGAGCCACAAGAGCCCAGCAGGAGTCCAACCAAATATAACTGAGGAAAAAACTCATGTTGATCTGTTTGTGCCCACTTCTGCCTAAGTGACCCACTGTCCCTGATCATAAAATAAAGATAAAAATTATAAGAAATGTGGCAAACCATAATTAGGAGTGCTTCAACATGAAGACCAACTCGTTTCACTTGGGGTTAAAGTCCAGGATAGAAAGTGGGCATGTTTAAACAGTACATAAAGATGAGATCACAAGGGGAAAATTTTGGATTATGAAGAGTTAACCTGAGCACATGGGTTAGTGATTACTAGGGTGTTAAAGAACTATTGAAACCCCTTCTGACATTAGTACATAAAACAGTATTTCAGCCTGATACCATTGCTGCATGAAAGGAAATTCATGAAATTTCAAGGATTCAAGGAAATATTTTTATTAAAAAATAAAATACATAGTTGGGAAATTTTATGATAAAATGGTATTTGATGCTTTAATAATCTGTGCCTTTGCTAGAGCAACTAAATATCACTGATATTAAAATTCCTCTGATGCTTGATACTGGCAGATAATGTCCTGGAGCAGGGACTGGAAAGTTGGATTCAATTGAAGGCTCTGACACTGACTTGCTACACATTTTGCCCAAGTTCCTTGACCCCTCTCCCTTAGTTTTCTTATTTGGAAATGGAGGAAAGAATAATTTCCACCATTTGTATTTCATAAAGTTGCCATTAAAATAAATGAGGTCATCATCCAAATCCTTTTTCAGACTTTATCTGCCTATAAAAGGTCTAAAAGATATTTAAACCCCTATAGTATTATTTATGAAAAAACAGAGGATTCATGTTTTGATATATTTAAAATCTATGAGTCTATATTTAGAAGTAGTTTGTGATTTAGAGATAGATGCTAAAATTTTGTGTATAATTAACTACAAAATATAAATTATAATTTTCTCCATGATTTAAATGAGCATACTCAAGTAAGTTTAATATATGCTAGGTCAGAATTCAGTAAATAGTCATGCTTTCGCTCAAAGGTATAGATGTTTGACTTTAATGGTATGTAATATTTGCTTTGAATGTCTTGGAAGAAAGCCCTAATTTTTAATGAAATGTGCCATCACCTCTGAAATGCCACATTCAAAGTTAATTTAAGATTAACTTTCAGCATCTGTCTGGATTCTCATATTAATTTTATATGTATCCAATAATGCACTGAAATTGATATTAGCCTAAACAAAATATAAATTGTTGAGTAAATCAATGAATAAAAAGCAAAATTATAATTTCCTTCAAAATATATAATAAAACCAAATATGACTAACCTTTAATTTTTATCACTGCACTAGAATGTTTTCATTTGTTTAATTGAACTTTAAAGTTTTGAAGCATCCTAGGACATCTCTCTCATTCTAACCTGCATATTGAGACAGAAAAAGGCAATAAAGAAAATTAAAGTGAGTAGGTGACTGATATGTGGTCCAGTGTATTTCAACACAAGATTTTGCCCCTTGGAGAAAATTGGATTAATTTTTTAAAGTATTTTTTCAGTTTATGCTGGCAACACACAACACAGAGCACTATGTGGGACTCGATCTCATGACTGTGAGAGCATGACCTGAGCCAAAACCAAGAGTCAGACACTTAACCCACTGAACCACCCAGGTGCCCCAAAAGCTGATTAGTTTTTATTCCAAGGGAATAATTAAGCAAGTTCTTGATGGTGTATGCATGAGAATATTTCATTCATTTTAGTCCACAATACCAGAAAATTGGAAATAACATAATTTGTCCTAAGTATGAGATTTGCTAAAGTTGACTTTTGATGAACTAATTTTAAGGATATCACCAAGATGGTAACATAGTAAGATACTGAGTTTCTGTACACTAAAAATGAACTGTCTAAAAAACTTTAAGAAAATAATCCCTCTTGTAATACCTTAAGAAATACTTAGTAATGTATTTAATCAAAGAAATGAAAGATTTGTACACTGAAAACTAGAAAATTGATGAAAGAAGTTAAAGACTTATCTAGAAAAATGTTTCTGTATGTAGTGCCTGCGTGGCTCAGTAGGTTGAGAGTCCAGTTTTGGCTACGGTCATGATCTTACGGTTTGAGTTTGAGGCCCCCCTCGGTGTCTGTGCTGACAGCTGGGAGCCTGGATCCTGCTTTGGATTCTGTGTCTCCCTCTCTCTCTGCCCCTCCCTTGCTCATGCTCTGTCTCTGTCTCTCTCAAAAATAAATAAACATTAAAAAAATTTTTTTTAAAGAAAAATGTTGCTATGGCCAATATCAAAGACATTTTGCCTATGTTCTCTTCTAGAAGTTTTTAAGTTTTCAGGTATCATGTTTAGGTGTTTAATACACTTTGAGTTTATTTTTGTCAATGGTGTAAAAAAAGTGGTCTAGTTTCAGTTTTTTACTGGCTGTCTATAGTTTTCCCAGCACCATTTATTGAAGAAAGTGTCTTGTCTCCTTTGTCATAGATCAATTGACCATATAAGCATTATTTTATTTCTGGGATCTCTTTTCTGTTCTATTGATCCATGTATCTGTTTTTGTGTGAGTATCATACTGTTTTGATTACTACAGCTTTGTAGTACATCTTGTGGGATTGTGATACCTCTAGCTTTGTTCTTCTTAAGATTGCTTTGGATATTCAGGGTCTTTTGTGATTCCATACAAATTTTAGCATTATTTGTTCTAATTCTGTGGAAAATTGTTGTGTTGTTGGCACTTGAATAGGGATTGCACTGAATCTATAGGTTGCTTTGGGTAGCATGGACATTTCAACAATATTAATTCTTCTCATTCATGAGCATAGTCTTTCCATTTGTTTCATATTCAATTTCTTTCATCTTCAATTTCACTTCATTTGTTCCATCTTCAATTTCAATGTCTTATAGTTTTCAGAGTACATGCTTTTTAAAATCTCCTTGGTTAAGTTTATTGCTAGGCATTTTATTCCTTTTGTTGCAATTGTAAATGGAATTGTTTTCCTACCTTTTTTGCTACTTTGTTATTAGTATGTGGGAACACAACCAATTTCTGGGTATTAATTTTGGATCCTGCAACTTTACTGAATTCACTTATTCTAACAGATTTTTGGTGGAATCTTTAGGGTTTTCTAATGTATAGTATCATGTCATGGGCAAATAGTGACAGTTTAACTCCTTCCTTACTAAAATGGATGGTTTTATTTCTTTTTCTTATCTAATTGCTGTAGCTAGAACTTTCAGTACTATGTTGTTAAATAAAAGTGGCAAAATTAGACATGCTTGTCTAGTTCCTGATAGTATAGAAAAAGCTCTGTTGTTCAACACTGAATGTTAGCTGTGGGCTTTTCATATATGGCCTTTATTAGGTTGAAGTATGTTTCCTCTAAACCCACTTTGTTGACAGTTTTGATCATGAATGGATGTTGAATTTTGTAAAGTGGTTTTTCTGCACCTATTGATTATATGTGTTTTATCCTTTGTTTTGTTGATGTGGTGTATGGCATTGATTGATTTATAAATATGAAACCATTCTTGCATCCCTGGAATAAATCCCACTTGATCATGATTAATTGCCCTTTTAATGTGTTGTTGAATGTGATTTGCTAATAGTTTTTTAAAGTGTGTATTTATTTTGAGAGAGAACATGAGTGAGCAGGAGAGTGGCAGAGAGAGAGGGAGAGAAAGAATCCCAAGCAGGCTCTGAGCTCTCAGAGCAGAGTCTGACCTGGGGCTTGATCTCATGAACCACAAAATCATGACCTGAGCCACAATCAAGAGTTGGATGCTTAACTGACTGAGCCACCCAAGAGGCCTTGCTAATATTTTATAAATAATTTTAGCATCTATGTTCATCAAGGATATTGGCCTGTAGTTTTGTGTGTGTGGTGGGGAGGGGTATCTTTATCTGGTTTTGTTATCAGGATAATGCTGGCCTCGTGGAATGCATTTGGAAGCTTTTAATCCTCTTTTTTCTATATTGAAATAGTTTTAAGATATTATTCAGCCATGAAAAAGGATGAGATTTTTATCATTTGCAACATGAATGGACCTAACAGGTTTTATTATACTAATAGAAATAAGTGAGACAGATATAAACAAATACTATATGATTTCACTTATATGTGATACCCAAAGAAAATAAAACAAAGGAATAAACAAACAAAAAGCAGAATCATTTTTTATTTTTTTATTGTTTATTGTTTATTTTTTATATATTTTTTTCTTTTATAGTTTGTCATCAAGTTGGTTTCCATATAACACCCAGTGCTCATCCCCACAAGTGCCCACCTCCATGCCCATTTCTCCCTTCCCCATCAGCTCTCAGCTTGTTCTCGGTATTCAAGAGTCTCTCATGGTTTGCTTCCCTCCCTCTCCCCAACTATTTTTCCCCCTTCCCCTCCCCCATGGTTCTCTGTTAAGTTTCTCCTGTTCCACTTCTGGGTAAAAACATATGGTATCTGCCCTCTGCCTGACTTATTTCACTTAGCATGACACCCTCGAATTCCATCCATGTTGCCACGAATGGCCAAATTTCATTCTTTCTCATTGCTATGTAGTATTCCATTGTATAGATAAACCACGTCTTCTTGATCCAATTATCAGTTGATGGACATTTAGGCTCTTTCCATGATTTGGCTATTGTTGAAAGTGCTGCTGTGAACATTGGGGGTACATGTGTCCCTATGCATCAGCACTTCTGTTTCCCTTGGGTAAATTCCTAGCAGTGCTATTGCTGGGTCATAGGGGAGTTCTATTGTTAATTTTTTGAGGAACCTCCACACTGTTTTCCAGAGGGGCTGCACCAGTTTACAGTCCCACCAACAGTGTAGGAGAGTGTTTGTTTCTCCACATCCTCACCAGCATCTATAGTCTCCTGATTTGTTTATATTACTCACTCTGACCAGCATGAGGTGGTATCTCAGTGTGGTTTTGATTTGTATTTCCCTGATGATGAGTGACTCTGAGCATCGTTTCATGTTTTTGTTGGCCATCTGGATGTCTTCTTTGGAGAAGTGTCTATTCATGTCTTCTGCCCATTTTTTCACTGGATTATTTGTTTTTTGGGTGTAGAGTTTGGTGAGTTCCTTGTAGACTTTGGTACTAACCCTTTATCCAATATGTCATTTGCAACTATCTTTTCCCATTCCATCAGTTGCCTATTAGTTTTCTTGATTGTTTCCTTTGCCGTGCAGGAGCTTTTTATCCTCCTATTGATGAGGTCCCAATAGTTCATTTTTGCTCTTGATTCCCTTGCCTTTGGGGGGGGGTCAAGTAAGAAAGTGCTGCAGTTGAGATCAAGGAGGTTGTTTCCTGCTTTCTCCTCTAGGGTTTTGATGGTTTCCTGTCTCACATTCAGGTCCTTCATCCATTTTGAGTTTATTTTTGTGTATGGTGTAAGAGAGTGGTCTGGTTTCATTCTTTTGCATGATGCTGTCCAGTTCTTTCAGCACCATCTGTTAAAGAGGCTGTCTTTTTTCCATTGGATACTCTTTCCTGCTTTGTCAAAGATTAATTGACCATAGAACAAAAAGCAGAATCAAGCCCATACATACAGAGAATAAATTGGTGGTTGTGATGGGTAGATTGATGGAGGATAGGCAAAATGGGTGAAGTCGAATGGGAGATACAGGCCTCCACTTATGAAATGAATAAGTCATAGGAATAAAAGGTACAGAATGGGGAATATAGTCCATGATATTTTAATAATGCTGTACGGTGACAGATGGTAGCTATACCTGTGGTGAATAAAGCATAACATATAAACTTATTGAATCGTTAATTTTGTACCTCTGAAACTAATATGGCAGTGACATTGTCAACTATACTCAAATAATTAAAGAAACGAAGACATAAATAACTGAAAATTTATTCCATGTTTGTGATTTGTAAGAATTATTTTTGTTAAAATGTCCATACTATCCAAAGCTATCTACAGATTCAATGCAAATCCTATCAAAATTCCAATGGCATTTTTCACAGACATAGTAAAAGTATTCCTAAAATTTAAATGGGCCTATAAATGACTCTGAATAGCCAGAGAAATCTTGAGAAAGAAGAACAAAGCTGGAGGCATTATACTTCCTGATTTAAAACTAAATTACAGGGGTGCCTGGGTGGCTCAGTTGGTTGAGCGTCCGGCTTCGGCTCAGGTCATGATCTCATGGTTTGTGGGTTTGAGTCCCGTGTCAGGCTCTGTGCTGACAGCTCAGAGCCTGGAGCCTGTCTTCAGATTCTGTGTCTCCCTCTCTCTCTGACCCTCCCTTGCTCTCTCTCACTCTCTCTCTCTTGAAAATAAATAAAACATTAAAAAAATTTAAAACTAAATTGCAAAGCTATAATAATGAAAACAGTATGATATTGGCACAGAAATCGACACAGGTCAATAGAATAGAACAGAGAGCCCAGAGATAAACTCATGTGTATATTTGTCCATTAATTCATTTAAAGGAGCCAAGAATATGCAATGGGAATGGATGTTTTCTTCAACAAATGGTGTTGGATTTTATTTTATAAATACACTACAGTACTGTGAATGTATTTTCTCTTTTTTAAGTTTTTATTCAGACCTTTTTAAAAAATTTATTTATTTAGAGTAAGAGAGAGCAAAAGTGGTAAAGGGGTAGAGGGAGAGAGAGAATCTCAAGCAGGCTCTGTACTGTAAGCATAGAGCTGGACGTGGGCCTCGATCTCATGAACTGGGAGATAATGACCTGAGCTGAAATCCAGAGTCTGATGCATAACCAACTGAGCCACACAGGTGCCCCTGTATTTTCTCTTCTTTATGATTTTCTGAAAAACTTTTTTCTATAGTTTAAGAATACAGTGTGTGTATGGTTAAAAAACACACAAAATATGTGTTAATCAACTGTTATTGGTAAGGCTTTCAGCCAAGAGTAGGTTCTTAGTAGTTATGTTTTGGGAGACTCAAAAGTTATATGCAGATTTTTCACAACACAGGGGTTGGTGCCTCTAACCCCCATGTTGCTCAAGGGTCAACTGTACTTGGTTCTATATGTCTGCTGCTGAGGGATGGTTTATTTATTCTGTTTACAATAAAAGGATCTTCCTTGACAATACCATCTCTCATCTTAAAACATTAGAACAAACGCTCCTAAAGTAATAGAATGTTTCTAGGAACTGAGTTTTTCTATAAAAAATATTGTGCTACCAGTGATTTTTTATTTATATCTATACAGCATAAACTGTATAAAAATGGAATGAAATTGCAGGGTATTAAGACATTCAAAATTATACAACTAAAGAATGATAATTCAAACTGTAAAAATTATTATTGCTTAAAGCTGACATTTTTGGAATTCATGGGATATGGTTTGCTTTTCTATCACTTGTTCTACAATTTCTGCCAGGTTTTGTCAATCTATTTTGTACCTGAATTCTCAACATGCCAGCTGAAGCTTTGTAGAGTATCTTTTAAAAATTTGCATTCTCATTACTCTTCCAAAGCTTTTATATGACATCAATCAACTTCTCATCTTCCCCCCCCCCACCCCAGCTAGTAGGAAAATAAAATGAGCATCACATCTCAGAGATTTTCCATGGGAAAATTTGAATCTTTTTGACTCCATTCTCACTATTGTAGATGGAAACGCTGCCCTTTGGCTTAGGGAACTTAACTTCTTCTTTTTTGAATGGGATTGTTCTGAGTGCAAGGGTTTGAGGCTGACTGATTCTGAGGCAACTATCCCACATGAGCCCTATGGATTTTCACAATTGTAGCTCTTTCCATCATCAGTTGGGCACAGAGAAATTTGTTGTCTAGAGCCTCAGTTGAGTTGTGCCCAGTCTGGTACCTACTCCCTTGACAGTAACCTTCTTCTGGATTGACCTCTGGAAATTTTCTCACAGTACCTTGCCGACCTGTGAGATCTGACTCCATGCCTCTTCTTGAAATTTAGCACTACTTCTTACGATCATTATCTGCATGTTCTTTGAGATTGTCTGTAGTGTTGGGGTAAAAAGGAAGGTGGCCACACTACATCATGGTTGTAAGTTTAGTGTGTCAAGAAGGGAATCAAAATGCTAGACCCTTCTGATGATTTTTCTGCATCTCCAATGCCTGAGGTGCTACATAATGAAGTCTGAATTGAAGTGTTGTCATGTTACCTTGGTCCATTGAGGCACATCCAAAGACATAAACTTTACCGGGGAATCCACAAAATTATCTTTCAAGAGCAGATTCTTTGGTGTGAGGTCTCTGTTGTGATGCTTAATGCTTGAAATGTACCATAGAGCCAGAGCTGTTTGCTTTGATGTTTGATTGTTTTCTCGATAATGTACTGGTGCTGGCTGACCCTGTGAGATAGCTCTCCTTTCCATCTTTCCCATTACATTTGAGTCATGGCTTGGGGCTGGATTCATAAGGAAATGGTACATTAACAAACACTCCATTAATATGAACTATATTATGGCATGTGGCATGATTTGTGTATGGTTATATATCATTTCTGGCTTTTAAGAGATCAAGAAGAATTTTCAATGTATGAGAATTTTTGGCTGGATTTTTTTTTTCACACAGACTTAAATTGGATCACTAATCCAGATCTTAGCTTGATCACAATATGTAATAGTCCTCAAAATGTTAGTTTCCTTGATGACTTTTTCCATCTAACACCTTTCTGATTTGCTCCTGGGATCTCATCCTTAAGAATAGAGATGATACATATTTTTTAAATTTTGTCTTTAAATTTTTTTTATATTCCTTGAAATAGTTACAACAGACCATTATTTGTACACACAGTAAAGTGCTATAAAACAATATAGAAATTTAGATGTGATGTGCTTCCTCAGCTTTTTAAACTGTTTGGTTGAATAATCCATCTGGTCTTTTCTGGTCAGGATATCTTTTCCCTCATTTATTAGTTTCATAATCTTTAATTTATAATTTTGCATTAGAACCACAAAGTTGTCATCTCCTTCCTTCCTTTCTTCCCTCCCTCCTTTACATTATTTCTTACAGTTATTAAACATAGGGGTGTGTTAAAATTTCTAAATTTGTAGAAACATACTACATAGAGAATAATAGAGCTCAAAATTTGCTTTTTATAAATGAATTTTATATTGATGTCCTTAACTGATAATATTGTCTAATTTAATGGTATTTATCATATTTAAAAAAATTAAGGTTATTTATTTTGAGAGAGAGACCGAACAAGAAAGAATGAGCAGTGGAGTGGCAGAGAAAGAGGGAGAGAGAGAATCTCAAGCATGCCCTGCTTTCAGGAAAGACCCTGACATGAGGATTGAACGCATGAATCGTGAGATCATGACCTTAGCTGAAATCAAAAGTCATATGCTTAACCAACTAAGTTGCTTAGGTGACCCAGTATTTATCACATTTTAAATACAGGAAAGGTATGAGATTAATCATGCTTCTCAGGAAACAAGAATTTATTAACAAGCGAAATAAGAGAAAACTATTAGTATTACTTTTCAAAATATTTTCTGTTAATTTTTGTTGAATAAAAGTGTCAGATTTAAAGAAACACTGCATCTGCCAATGAAAGGAATAATAAAATATTTGTTTTAATGGATTTACAACAATCACTCTGTGTGAGTATGGCCCATCTATTACTGAATGGGTGCAAGATATTTTGGTGAAAAATTGGTTTCCCTTTCTGGTTTTATTCTTGGCTCACTTAAAGAATTACTTTAACATCTTCAATATACATTCACACCCTAATCCATACTAAGTGTTAAATGAGAATAGTAACAACTGACCATTACTGAATATAATATGCTCAGAAGTGTGCTTAATTGGCTCGAATGCATTAACACTTTTTTCCCTTTTTTCATCCCAGCTTTACTGATATAATTGACATATAACATTCTATAAAGTTAATGCATACAATATAATGATTCTGTATATGTATATATTATGAAATGATTGTCACAGTAGGTTTAACACACCCATCACCTCACAAAATTAGAACTCCTTTTTTTGATGAGAACTTTTAACATCTATAGTCTTAACAACTTTCAAATATTATAACAGAGTTTATTAACTATGTTTACTATGTTGTATGTTATACCCCCAGAACTTAATATCACTTTTTTCAATTGAGAAAAATGACAAATGGTGAAAGGCAAAGAGAATAATTTTATCATTCACTGAGTTTTTGATAAATGTTTATACATATAACCTCCACTCAATCAAGATACAGAAAATGTCCTTCACCCTAGAAAGTTCTCTCAAACCCTTCTAGTCATTCCCCATACCACATCCAAACTGTTTTGATTCCTATAACTTTATATTACTTTCTCCTAATTCATATAAATGGAATCAAAGTGCTCATAATATTTTAGCAATATTTCATCATAATAATTCATCAAGAATTTCCAAGTTTCACCATTATTATAGAATTTGTTGCTGACTTATTCTTTTTTAGCTGCTACATATTTCATGAAATAAGTGTACTAGAGTTTAATAATTCTCTTGTTGATACATGTTTCTTCACAGGCTTTGGCTACTATAAATAAAGCTACCATAGCATTTATTCCACATTTCTTTTTGTGAACATATAGTTTCACTTTTGTTAGGTAAATATTTAGGAATACTAATAAAAGAGTATAGGGTAGAAGTATATTTTACCTCTAAGAAACTACCCAACTTAAGTTGAGTTGTTCCATATCCTCAATAATATTTGGAATTGTCCTTTTTTAAAAAAATCTAGCCACTCTAGTCGGTAGGAACTTGTATTACACTATGGTAGTAACGTTTCCTGTATGAATACTGATCTTGGATTTGTTATTTAACAGTCATTTTCTTTGCCTAAAAAATGTGTTTAAAATGTCATGTCTTACAATGTTGTAAGGATTCAATGAGATACATATGTACAACCAGTGTCTGATACCTAGTAAAAGGTTAATAAATCATAGACTGAAGAATGACTCTTCAGACTCAGCTGTAGCTCTGTGACCTCCTCCTCTTATTTCCCATGGTTTAAGGTTTTTTTTAATGCTTAGTCTACTGAGAAAAGCACTGATTTTTTTTCTGTGCCATTTGTAGCTTGAAAGTATAAGAAATACCTTTTGAGGGGCACCTGGGTGGTTCAGTCAGTTAAGCATCTTACTCTTGCTTTGGCTAAGGTCATAATCTCACAGTTTGTGGGCTTGAGCCCCCTGTGGGGCTCTGCACTGGCAGTGCAGAGCCTGCTTGGGACTCTCTCTCTCCCTCTCTCTCTGCCCCTTCCTCCTCTCTCTCTCTCTCTCTCTCTCTCAAAATAAATAAACAAACGAAAAAACAAACTTAAAAAAAAAAAGAAATACCCTTTGAAAAGAGCATGATATTACACTGTGTTCCAGGGTTGCTCCTCTGCTTTATTGCTTATTTGATATTTACTTTTGAAAATTCAGTTGAGTTGAGAAAGCTTACTTGGGCAACATTCTCAATATTTCAGTTATGAAGAATTTTTTTCACCAAGAAACTTTTATTCAAATATTTCTGAAGGTAAGTTAGTATAATGTTTCCATGTATCCACTGCACTTAATCTATCCTGTGATTCAGCATCCTGAAATATGCTATAGGCTACATATTTCATTAACTTTGTGTTTCATTATTTGTGATCACTGCTTTGGCCATTGTAACACCATAGTTTTTTAAAACTTTGTTTCATATTTAGTGGCTTTGTGTGTTATGAATTTAGAAATCAAGCTCTCTCTCCCTGAGTCTAAATGGAGATCCTAGTGAATCTTTCATTAGAACAAGGCTTTCTCTCCAGCATTGCTGTAGCTAGTAATTGAGAGGTGATGGGTGAGAAGCAATTAGAAGATGGGGAGAGAAGCAATTGAGAGGGGAAAAATGCAATGATGGACAAAACCAGAGGGGTAACTCTTGTTAAAGGGGACAAGGAGATGACAATGAAAGAACTGGAGAATAGAACAGAAAGAGCTTTCTGATCATTTAAAGTGAGTACAAGCAAAAGGGCAGAGTATAATTGTTTTAGTGACAGTATATAGAAGAGAGTGGACAGCTTTGTAATCATATACTGGAATCTCCTTCCCATGACACAGTACTATTTGGAGCAGAATTCAAGTCAAAATGGGTCCATTTGGCATCAAAGGGAATGAAAGAAGGAGACAGTGGTAAAAGTATATGGACCACAATACAGTATTGTGATTACAAGTCTGCTTCCAGAGTCACTAGTTCTGCTACTTTCCTGCCCTGTGACCTTAAGGCAAATTACCTCTGAGAGTCTTGGCTTCCTATTGAATATTGAGGGTAATATTAATTTCTACCAAAAGAATTTTTCTGCTTAATTAGTATGAGAGAAGTTAATGCATGTAAGTAAATTAGTATATGGCTTGGAATATAGTAATTGATGCATCTTAGCCATTGAAATTAATATATATTTGAGGATCTATTCTGCCCTAGATTCTGAATAGCTCTTTCCATATATTTTACTATTTAATTCTCTATTTTATTCTCTGGATAGAAACTAAGAAATTTTTTGACTCCAAAGTTTGGTTTGAATGTCTTCTCACCATATTCCAATTTGCATCATATATAAAATAAAGCTTTATTACAAATTTTATAATTATAGTCCTGCCTATTTTATGGAAGGCAGTATATCATCAATTTAGGTTAGAAATTTGAAGTAAAGAAAAACAAGGATGAGAGGGTACTGTGAAGTGTGTGTGTGTGTGTGTGTGTGTGTGTGTGTATGTATGCCTATACATGTATGTATATGTATATACATATAGTTAAAAATATATATTTAAGCAGAATAGTCTCTAGATGCCATAAAATGCCATTCTATTTGTAGGAAGAGGAAGCTCTGCAAACTGGTTTATTGATGAAGGGTCCAATGTTCCGTTATTATTCAAGTGTCCTTTGTCTAAATACAAATGAGAAATCAAAGGGACCCAGGAGATTATTTCAGCTTTGCACTTAGACTTATACTTATCTATGTCATTCAGAAAAAAGTTGTTTTTCTCTACCTGTGAATATCTCCAGTAATGAAAACATTTATTAAAATATGTGTGGCTTCTGATCCATTTCAGATATATGAAGTCACAAGAGATTTGCAATGATAACATCCTAGATAAACTTCAAAAACATGGATTTTTAAAAAGCTACCAGAGAAACAAGTATATAAAAAAAAACTAAATGAAAGTAACTCTGTAATAGTAACTCTCCTTTCTAGAGAGAAGAAACCTATGGCTATTTTCAACCCTGCAGACATAGCAGGAGGTGGCATGATCCCAAAATAAAGGATGTTAAGGAGAATCCATCCAAATACCTAATGTTTGTACATATTTTTAAATTTTAAACTTTAAACATAAACTTTTATCTTTAGAATAGTTTTAGACTTACTGAAAATGTACAAAGATAGTCCAGATTTCTTTACACCTCCCAACCTTGTACTTTCTATGGTATGTTTATCACAACCAAGGAACGAGCTTTATTCGAATTAAAAGAGTTTCCTAAAATTTCTGTTCCAGGGTCTCATCCGGAATAATACATTATATTTAGTTTTCATTTCTCCTAGCCTCCTCTCGACTGTGACAGTTTCTCAGACTTTCTTTGTTTTGATGACCTTGACATTTTCAGAAGTACTTACCAAATATGTTGTAAAATGCCTCTTAATTAGAATATGTTTGATGTTTTTCCCTTGATTTAAGCAAGGATATGGATTCCTGGGAGAAAGACCATAGAGATGAGGTATTATTCTTAACACATCGTATCAAGAGTACATGACTTATCACTGATGATGCTGTCCTTGATCACTTTGGCTGAGACAAGTGTTCCAGGTTTCTCAACTCTAAAGTTACTCCTTTTCATGCTCTACTTTTTTTGGAAGCAGATCACCAAGTGCAGCCCTCATTAATCCTAGTGTGTATTGTGGAGTTAAGAATCAACTACTGGATAGAAAAGAATCTATATAAATTATTGGGAAATCTGCATGTGAAATTGCCTCTTCTCTTCCATTCATTTACTTATTCAATCATTTGTTTATATCAATATGGATTCATTGATGTTTAGTTTATACTTTGGGTTATAATTCAGTACTACATTATATAGTTTGGTTCTCATATTATGGCAGCTGTGGGTGCACTTTTATCCATCCATTGGATGTACTTTCAGGTAGACAACTGTAATCCTTTGATATGCTCTCATCCTTTGGTTTCTGATCAGTTCTTTACTTTCTGGCATTATAATGTTTTTAACATTTTATTTTGAAATATTTTTAGATGTTTGGGAAAAATTCGAGCTTTCTGTTTTGTTAACATTTTACATAACCATGGTACATTATCAAAACTAAAAGATTGACACTGGTATTCAGATTTCCCTAGTTTTTTTCCATGGATGCTTTTCTTCTTTTCCAGAATTCAAACTAGTATATCCTGTTGTAGTTAGTGTGCATGTCCCCTTATCTGCTCCACTTGGTGACAATTTATCTGTTGTCTCTTGTCTTTTATACTTTCAGTACTGTTGAAGATTAGTGGTCAGTATTTTGAACCTTGAATTTAGTTTGTCTGATATTTATTTACTCATGACTAGACTTAGGTTATAGATATGGGGGAAGAAGACCACAGAAGTGAAGTGGCCTTCTCGTTATATAAGGGAATATATGTCAGCATGACTTCATAATGGTGATGTAAGTATTAACTTTGGTCACATGGATAAGGTTTTCTTAATGTGCTCTATTTATTAGAAGTAAGTTCTAGGTTCTGTGGACATTCATCAAGAGGGGAATTAAGCTCCATATCCTGAAGGTAGAGATATCAAATAACAACCACCACAGAATTTAAGTTTGGAGAGAGATTGCTGCTCTTCCCTTTTCCCACCTTCTCAAAATTGAGACCTACTGAAGCCTCTTACCCATAACTACTGGTGACTAATTTGAAATATCTTCAGAAACTTTGGCATGTGTTAAATATAACAGTAACTTTCCTCTGAACAATGAGTTGAAAATATATGCAGTTGGGTGGTGTCCCTGGTATTTGTCAGATCAGTGGACTATTTATCTGCTATGCAATCTTCTCTCTCTCTTTTAAACAAGGTCTATTCTTCTTTTTAATCTTACAAGTGGTTTTATTTTTCTATTTAATTATATATATAATTTAGTATAGTTGACACACAATGTTAAACTAAATTTCAGGCATTCAACATAGAGATTCAACTTCTATACATTATACTATGTTCACCACAAGTATAGCTACCATTTGTCACCATACAGGGCTATTATAATATCATTGACTATATTGCCAATGCTATGCTGTGCCTTACTCATTCCATAACGGGAAGCCTATATCTCCCACTCCCAACAAGTTCTATTCTTAATCTCTATCCTAAAGGAGATTTCTCATGAGAGAAATAAAAACATAGAATTCAAAATGCTTTGGAATCTTCCTCTGTTTAATTGAATCACATTTACTCTAAAGTTGTACTATAATTAAGTCGTCATTACAATATCCCTCTCCCTCTATTGTCCCTTTTCGATTTCCTTTTAGAATTCTCTCTGCATTGACATTTGCTGACTCTGCTCTTCATGTAACCTATGAGTGGGTGTGGATAAACAGCTTTACCTTCTACAGCAATAACTTTAAGAATATGTCTTGTCACAAATGGCTTTCTAATAGTTAATTTAAGTGTGGATCTTTTAACCTACCACTATAGTTTCTGCCCATTAGTATAAATATCATGATAGAAAAATATAATGGTTATAAAAGACTATGACGGTCAACAGTCTTTGAGGAAAAAAAAGAAAATCTTTTTGGGTTGATATTAGACTTTGGCAACAGCATAAAGTGCTGCCCTGCATAAAGGTGACACTTTATTTCATTTAAAGCCCCACATAAGGGGCTGAATATTTAAAACACAGCTCCCATATTAGAGCAAAATTTCAATGATAGCAAATTAGAGTTAATAGGTTAGTGATGTGTTTAACATTTACTGGTCAGTTGTAAAATAATTTTTTTCATTTGCTTTGCTATCGTGTATTTGCTTGGTTTACAAGCCAATCCAATAAAAGCCTTTTGTTTGACATCATCTGCTTTTTTTTTTTTTTTTTTTTTTTTTTTTTTTTTTTTTGGTGAAATATAAGCCCTGGCTGGATAGAACCCTATATTTCTTCAGGCCCTAGAAGGTTTTGATAGCTCTTTCTTTTGTAAAAATTCTTTTTATATGCTTCTTTTTCTTTGTCCCTTTGGAGAGTGTAAATCCTTTCCTGTGTGGGTTTGCAAGCAAGACTTAGGGGTGATATCCAATTGTACCATCACCTGCTAATGCTTGTTATGCTTGGCTAAGTTTTCAATTATGTTTCTCCATCCAATATTGTGATGGGGGCCCTAAAATGACATGATGTTAGTGACCTCACCTGCTTCAAGAAAGGACTCCTGATCTTTGAATATGTAACAAAAAGTATCTTTTGATAACATTTAGGCATGATAGTCCCTGAATTTTTAGGAGAGTAGACTTTTGAAAAGCTCTGTCTCCAAACCTCAATTACATGCTCTGAATCGTTAAGAACTTTCATGTGTGAAAGTGAGTATTTTTTAATCTTCCAAGCTTTAGTGAAATTGAGGCCATGAATTGGATTCTGATTCATAAAATGAAAGTTCAAAAACTCTTTCAATATATGCAATAAAGTGGTATAATGAAATAGCTTAACAGCTTTGTGTTTTTCCTTTATTCTTTGCATGGTTTCCCTTAGCTCGAGTCTGGCTGCTCTGTTTGACAGGCAGCACACTTTTGAGAAGCAGAATGTGGTAGAGGTTAATAGTGGAAACTCTTATGCTAGGTGGCATCAGTTCAAATTTTGTTTCTGCAGCTACTTAGCTGTGTAACGTGGGATCAGCCCTTAAGCTCCCTACACATAAGGGTCTTTATCTGCAAAATAGGGATAATGAGGGTTGTGGTGAGTGTTAAATGAGTTAATATCAGTAAGTCTTAGACCAGGACCTGGCACAAAGTGCTGTTTACATATGAATATTATTATAGAAACATTTGCCAGTAGTAGTTCCCTGCCACAATAATATGTAGTGGACATCTGATGTTTTGTCTGCCTGGCATCCCTTCGTTTTTCTATTGGGTATTATTGGTTCAGTCTGGAGACCAGTCTAATAAAAGCCTCTTCTCTGACATAATGAGTTTTTAAAATTTACATCTGAAGATCGGCTCTCCTCTTCTCTATGTCTTGGTTAGGCTGTCATATGAGGTGTGCTGCCCCTTTCTAGCCATGAGAGTTGTCACTTTAAATGAAATCACACTTTTAGTCACACTTTTTAAAGAAAGCAATACATTCAGATCCCTACATTTTAAGAATATAACCCTTAATTATGATCACTTACCTGATTATAAGCATTAGATTTAAAATATTGTGACAGAGTATCTACATTAAAATTCAAATCATTTAAAAATGTGACAAACTTCCAGTTGGCAATAGTTCTGGTATTAAAAATTATGGTGGTTTCTTATGTTGATGTAACCTGCTTAGTACTAAGTCCATCTTCTATGAGGAACTTTGTAAGAAGGGTGTGATTGGGGTGCCTGGGTGGCTCAGTCAGTTGAGTTTACGCCTTCAGCTAGGTCATGATCTCACAGTTCGTGAGTTCGAGCCCACATTGGGCTCTGTGCTGATAGCTCAGAGCCTGGAGCCTGCTTCAGATTCTGTGTCTCCCTCTCTCTCTGACCCTCCCCTGCTCACACTCTGTCTGTCTCTCTCTCGAAAATAAACATTTTAAAAAATTTAAAAAAACAAGGGTGTGATTATCATTTACCCTTTATATCTACAATCTGTGACAGCAGATTTTTAAAGGGGCTTTATGTAAATTATAATTTTTCTAAGCATTTAAAGAAGGATAACAAAAGTATGTGCTTATATACTCATTCTGTTCAGAAAAATAGGTCCAAAAAATGGATGGTATTCATTAAGCTTTAGCTGAATGGAGAAGTTCCTTATACAGTTGACACTTGAACAACATGGTGATTAGGGACACTGACCCCCACAGAGTGAAATATCCATGAATAACTTTTGACTTCACTAAAACTTATCTACTACTAGCCTACTGTTGACCAGAAGCCTTACCAATAACATAAATGCTTGATTAATGCATATTTATATGTTATATAGATTATATACTGTCATTTTGATCACAAGCTAAAGAAAAGAAAATTGTAAGAATGAGAAAATACATTTTACAGTGTTGTAAGGTATTCAGTGAAAAAAAAATCCAGATAAACGTGGACCTATACTGTTCAAACCTGTATTTTTTTCTTTTTTCCCCTATTTATTTATTTATGCTTATAGCATTTTAATTTTTTTTAGTTTATTGTCAAGTTGGTTTCCATACAGCACCCAGTGCTCTTCCCCACAAGTGCCCTCCTTCATGTCCATCAACCCTCTTCCCCTTTCCCACTCCCCCTACAGGCCTCAGTTTGTTTTCAGTATTCAAGAGTCTCTCATGATTTGCCTTCTTCCCTCTCCCTAACTATTCCCCCCTTCCCCTCCCCAAGGTCCTCTGTTAAGTTTCTCCTATTAGACTTATAAGTGAAAACATAAGTTATCTGTCCTTCTCTGCCTGACTTATTTCACTTAGCATGACACCTTCAAGGTCCAACCACGTTGCCACGAATGGCCAAATTTAATTCTTCCTCATTGCCATGTAGTATTCCATTGTATAGATAAACCACATCTTCCTGATCCATTCATCAGTTGATGGACATTGAGGCTCTTTCCATGATTTGGCTATTGTTGAAAGTACTGCTATGAACATTGGGGTACATGTGCCCCTATGCATCAGCACTTCTGTTTCCTTTGGGTAAATTCCTAGCAGTGCTATTTCTGGGTCATAGGGGAGTTCTATTGTTAATTTTTTGAGGAACCTCCACACTGTTTTCCAGAGGGGCTGCACCAGTTTACATTCCCACCAACAGTGTAGGAGGGTGCCCGTTTCTCCACATCCTCGCCAGCATCTATAGTCTCCTGTTTTGTT
>CM053561.1:61890177-61908799 GCA_028646485.1 Cryptoprocta ferox | reverse complement strand
TTATCCAATATGTCATTTGCAACAATCTTTTCCCATTCTGTCGGTTGCCTATTAGTTTTATTGATTGTATCCTTTGGAGTGCAGAAGCTTTTTAACTTGATGAGGTCCCAATAGTTCATTTTTGCTCTTGATTCCCTTGCCTTTGGGGGGGGGGGTGTCAAGTAAGAAGGTGCTGCAGTTGAGGTCAAGGAGGCTGTTTCCTTTCTCCTCTAGGGTTTTGATGGTTACCTGTCTCACATTCAGGTCCTTCATCCATTTTGCGTTTATTTTTGTGTATGGTGTAAGAAAGTTGTCCAGTTTCATTCTTCTGCATGTTGCTGTCCAGTTCTCCCAACACCACCTGTTAAAGAGGCTGTCTTTTTTCCATTGGATACTCTTTACTCCTTTGTCAAAGATTAATTGGCCGTACATTTGTGGGTCAAGTTCTGGGTTCTCTATTCTATTCTATTGGTCTATGTGTTTTTGTGCCAATACCATACTGTCTTGATGATGACAGCTTTGTAGTAGAGGCTAAAGTCTGGGATTCTGATGTCTCCCATTTTGGTTTTCTTCTTCAATATTATTTTGGTTATTCAGGGTCTTTTGTGGTTCCATAAGAATTTTAGGATAGTTTGTCCTAGCTTTGAGTAGAATGTGGTGCAATTTTGATTGGGATTGTATTGAATGTGTAGATTGCTTTGGGTAATAATGACATTTTAAGAATGTTTATGCTTCCGATCCGTGAGCAAAAAATGTTTTTCCATTTCTTTGTGTCTTCTTCAATTTCTTTCATAAGTTTTCTATAGTTTTCATTGGACAGGTGTTTTACATCTTGGTTAGGTTTATTCCTAGGTATTTTATGGTTTTTCATGCAACTGTGAATGGGATCAGTTTCTTGATTTCTCTTTCTGTCAGTTCATTATTGGTGTATAAAAATGCAACTTGTTTCTGTACATTGATTTTGTACCCTGTGACTTTGCTGAATTCATGGATCAGTTCTAGTAGGATTCTGATGGAGTCGTTCGGGTTTTCCATGTGGAGTATCAAGTCATCTCCAAAAGGGGAAAGTTTGACTTCATCTTTGTCAATTCTGATGCCTTTTATTTCCTTTTGTTGTCTGATTGTTGATGTTAGGACTTCCAGCACTATGTTAAACTACAGTGGTGAGAGTGGACATATTTTTCATGTTGCTGATCTCAGGGGGGAAGCTCTCAGTTTATCTCTATTGAGGATTATATTAGCTGTGGGCTTCTCATAAACGGCTTTTATGATATTTAAGTAAGTTCCTTCTATCCCGACTTTCTTGAGGGTCTTTATTAAGAAAGAATGCTATATTTTGTCAAATGCTTTTTCTGCATCTATTGACAGGATCATATGGTTTTTATCTCTTCTGTTAATGTGATGTATCACATTGATGGATTTGTGAATATTGAACCAGCCCTGTAACCCAGGAATGAATCCCACTTGATCATGGTAGATAATTCTTTTTATACGCTGTTCAATTCAATTTGCAAGCATCTTGTTGAGGATTTTTGCATCCGTATTCATCAAAGATATTGGCCTGTAATTCTCTTTTTTTGCTGAGTCTCTGTCTGGTTTGTAGAATGAGTCTGGAAGTTTCCTTCCATTTCTATTCTTTGGAATAGATTGAGAAGAATGGGTATTAACTCTGCTTTAAATGTCTGGTAGAATTCCCCAAGGAAGCCATCTGGCCCAGGGCTCTTACCTGATTCGATTTCTTCACTGGTTATGGGTCTGTTCAGATTTTCTATTTCCTCCCGTTTGAATTTTGTAAAATTTTGTAAAAAATTATTTTGTAAACATAATGCATATATGTTTACAAATTTGTCCATTTCTTCTAGCTTTTCCAGTTTGTTGGCATATAATTTTTCATAGTATTCCCTGATGATTGGTTGTATTTCTGAGGGATTGGTTGTAATAGCTCTATTTTCAGTTGTGATTTTGTCTATTTGACTGCACTCTCTTTTCTTTTTGAGAAGCCTGGCTAGATGATTACCAATTTTGTTTATTTTTTTTTAAAAAAACAGCTCTCTGTTTTATTAATCTGTTCAACTGTTTTTTTTTCTATATTGTTTATTTCTTCCCTGATCTTATTATTTCTCTTCTTCTGCTGGATTTGAGGTGCTCTTTCTGCTCTGCTTCTAGTTCCTTTAGGTGCGCTGTTAGATTTTGTATTTGCCCTTTTTCTAGTTCTTGAAATAGGCCTGGATTGCAATATACTTTCCTCTTAGGACTGCCTTTGTTGCATCCCAGAGAGTTTGGATTGTTGTATTTTCATTTTCATTTATTTCCATATATTTTTAAACTTCTTCTCTAATTGCCTGATTGGCCCAATCGTTCTTTAGTAGGGTGGTCTTTAACCTCCATGTTTTTGGAGGTTTTCCAGACTTTTTTCCTGTGATTGATTTCAAGTTTCATAGAACTGTGATCTGAAAGTTTGCATGGTATGATGGTAATTCTTTTATATTTATTGAGGGCTATTTTATAACCCAGTATGTGATCTATCTTGGAGAATTGTGTCATGTGCACTCGAGAAGAAAGTGAATTCCCTAGCCTCAGGATGTAGAGTTCTAAATATATCTGTCAAATCCGTCTGTTCCAATGTGTTGTTCAGGTCCATTGTTTCTTTAGTCATTTTCTGTCTAGTTGATCTATCCATTGCTGTAAGTGGAGTATTAAAGTCCCCTGCAATTAGCACATTCCTACCAATAAGGTTGTTTCTGTTTGTGATTGTTTTATGTATTTGGGTACTCCTGAATTTAGTGTGTAGACATTTATATTTGTTAGCTCTTCCTGATGGATAGACCCTGTTATTATTATATAATGCCCTTCATCTCTTGTTACTGCCTTTACTTTAAAGTCCAGTTTTTCCATATAATAAGTATGGCTACTCCAGCTTTCTTTTGACTTCCAGTAGCATGATAGATATTGCTCCATCCCCTTACTTTCAATCTGAAGGTGTCTTCATGTCTAAACTGAGCTTCTTCTTGTAGACAGCAAATAGATGGATTTTTTTTTTTTATCCATTCTGCTACCCTATGTCTTTTGATTGGAGCATTTAGTCCATTTACATTCAGTGTTATTATTGAAAAATATGGGTTTAGAGTCATTGCGTTCTCTGTAGGATTCATGCTTGTAGTGGTTTCTCTGGTACCTTGTGTTCCTTGCAATCTTTCCCTCATAGAGTCCCCCTTAAGATTTCTTGTAGGGCTGGTTTAGTGGTGATGAATTCTTTCAATTTTTGTTTATTTGGGAAAAACTTTATCTCTTCTTTCCTTCTGAATGATAGGCTTGCCTGCCTGATAAAGGCTTGCCGGATAAAGGATTCTTGGCTGCATATTTTTTCTGTTCATCACATTGAAGATTTCCTGCCATTCCTTTCTGGCCTGCCAAGTTTCAGTAGATAGGTCTGCAACTTCTCTGATAGGTCTCCCTTTTTATGTTAGGACCCTTTTATCCCTAGCTGCTTTCAGAATTCTCTCTTTATCCTTATATTTTGCCAGTTTCACTCTGATATGTTGTGCAGAAGATCGATTCGTTATGTCTGAGGGGAGTTCTATGTGGCTCTTGGATTTCAATGTCTGTTTTCTTCCCCAGATTGGGGAAGTTCTCAGCTATGATTTGTTCAAATACACCTTCAGCCCCTTTCTCTCTGTCTTCTTCTTCTGGAATTCCTATGATACGGATATTGTTCCGTTTGATTACATCACTCAGTTCTCGAATTCTCCTTTTGTGCTCCTGGATCAATTTATCTCTCTTTTTCTCGGCTTCCTCTTTTTGTATAATTGTGTCTTCTAATTCACCTATTCTCCTCTCTGCCTCTTCAATCTGTGCAGTGGTTGCCTCCATATTATTATACCCCTCATTTATAGTATTTTTTAATTCATCACAACTGTTTTTAAGGTCCATAATCTTTGTAGCAATAGCTTCTCTGCTGTCTTTCATGCCTTTTTCAAGCCCAGAGATTAATTTTATGACTATTGTTCTACATTCTTAGTCATTGATATTTCTTATATTCTAAATTCTTGGTCAGTGATATTTCTTACATCTGTTTTTAGCAATTATTTAGCTGTCACTTATTCCTGGAATTTCTTTAGAGGAGAGTTCTTCTGTTTTGTCATTTTGGCTAGCTTTCTGTCTCTTATAAGTTTTAAAAGCTTGTTATGTGCTCTGCACTTGTGAGTTCTGCTATATTAATGGAGGCTTATTGACTGTCCAGGGCCTGTCCATTCAGGAAGTGTTCTTTTAATGGTGTCCCTTGATCTCTTTTGTTGTGCCTTTGGTTATTTTATTTACCTACTCGTAGTGATATTTGGGACTCTCCACCATGTGTATTTTGTGCATTACTCTGTGTTCTGTGCTTCTTTAATCTTGCTGTTTATTACATGAAGTGTGCTTCTCATTCCATATATTGTACCTTTGCCAGGTTCATTTATGCAGGTGGCCCTGTGCTTATGCTGAGGATAGGGGAGGAGGAAATGGCATGGAACAGATCCTTTTTTCTAGGAGTCATCTCTCAGTGAAACTTGTCTCTCCAGGATGTGCTCCAAGATGAACAAATAACCTCCTTACTGTGTGTCCAAGAGGCTTCCAAAAATCATTTTTTTCTCTGCTGTGTGTCTGCAGGTTGTTTGCCTGCCTTCTCTCCAGAATAGCATAATGTTCTCTGGGCTCTACTGCAGTCAAGCCTGCTGACCTTTAAAACTCTAGGCTTTAAGCCCCACTGGTTGCCAGAAGTCATATAGTTTGGCCCCTCTTGCTTTCCAAGCCAATTACTCTGGGGATTCCTTTTCCCCATATTTTGCTCTCCTGTGCTATTCTGTTTCTAGCAACTGTAGCTTCCTCTCCATTTCAGTGACCACAGTCTGTTTCTCTCTCAAACCCCTTCTCTATGTTTTCTACCTTCTTTGATGTGGTCTCTTCTCTACACTTAGTTGTGGAGTTTATTCTTCCAGGCTTCAGGTCAATTTCAAGGGTATTTTTGGTGATTTGGTACTTACCCAGTTGTGTTCATGGGATATGGTGAGCCTAGCGTCCTCCTACTCTGCCACAATCTTCTTAATCTCTTCAAAGTTTTCATATATTTAAGGCTGCTTTTTTTTTTAAGGCCACAGCAGAACTGAAGAGAAATGATTGGGAATGGGGCAAATTCAGACACAACAACTTTACTGTTTTGAGTCAAATTCAGCCTTTTATTAAAAAAATAAATGCTACTCAGATTCTTACAAGCATGTATTAATTTTCATTCTCAAATATTTCATTTCAGAGATTTTGACCTATGTTCTTATTGCTTTTATGGAGCAGCAGATTTTTCACAGGAAATAGATTCCACTATTTTAGAAGTATTTCCTGGACTATGAAACTCTTAGTTTTGAGTTTCAGTATCACTTTGACTATTTGGGGCACCAAGTCAAAACCAAAAGGCCCAAAGTTCTGTTAGTCTACCTGATGAGTTTTCTGAAATCCTTAGGACAATAGACTTACTTCTAATTAATTAAACATAACAAATTGCCTTAAGTATTATTACAGCTATTCTGACTCCTCCTATCTTTTGAGTGCCCCATGAGAAAATGGCAAATTATCACTAGGAAAAATATTGGTTAAGAATATTATAGCAACTTATGGAAAAATTACAAATCCTCCCATTTCTACTTGGGAATTATATTTTAACTAGCCCTACCACATTTCTTCCTTGTATTAATTTTGTTACACTAGAGAATGTGATTGCTAATGAGCTTTTGAGATAAATAATTCTAAATTATAAAAGCATCCTACCCTTCATTAAAAACCCATCAAGGTCTGGGCTCCTGCTTTGGTAATTATACCCTAATATGTACTATTCATTATAGTAACAGTCCCTTCATTACCTTTGCTTATGAGTTCATGAATATCCATTGATATTACAGGGTTGACTCCCATTTAATTGTTGTATGCTTACATTACATAACACATTACATTCCAAGATGTCACTAAGCATGGTGAAATATTTTTTCATGAATCTCTTACCTGTAAGTGAGATGCAGCCTAGGATAAATAATGTTAGAACTTTAACAAGAGTTTGACTTTAATAATCACATGCTGCACAAATAAAATAGGAGTAGAAATGAATTATCATTGATACATGTGTCTCTGATACAGATTGGTTTTTCAGAACCCTCCTTGAAGATCTTTATAGCCTTGAGTAGAATAAAAAAACAATAAAATGTATTTTCAAAGATAACATTAAAAAATTACATGGCTTCATTGTTGTTTCAATTTGTATTGACTATTTAGAACTTGCCAATCCTTGCTTTGTAAATGTCCTTGTGTTGTTTAATATATGTGTCCACGTTCCACAAACACACTGTAAATTTATTAAAGCACATCTCCAAGTTCTTTGGTGTTTGAATTTTTTCAAGAGTAATTAGAACATTTTATAGGCCCAAACTTATTTCTGCATTAAATAGAACTTTAGGAAAACAATCTTAAAGGGGCATCTGAGTGACTCAGTCACTTCTGAGGGCCATCAAGGCTCATTATCTGGTTTCAATTGTTGGCCTCACTGCTAACTGGGAAAAATGGTGAAGTGAGAGAGTAAAGAAGGCCGTTGTAATTAGAGATTAACTAGGAAAATCTTCCATCTCTATCCATCAGTGTCTTCTAAATATCTATAAAGATTCAAATCTTGTAATAGCACCATTTAGTTTCTAGTGGCAGAATAATTGCCCATGATCCCTGTCTCTAAATCCTGCTCTGTGATCAATTTTTCCTCTGTGATCTGCTGACCAACTTCCAGACAAAACAAGAATAAACAAAGTAAGAAAGTATTCTATTTGACACTTGACACCACAGAGCTATATATCCAGTTCAGTGAAAACACAGAAAAGGAGAAAAAGGAGGATTTTCATAAGATAATATTTGTGAATTTTCATAGAGAAGATAGTTGAACAACATCTTGAAGAATAAGTAGGAGTTTATCTGATTTGGAAGAAAGAAATTTGGAGCATCAGAAGGGTATGAGAAAAGTGCAGCTAATTGGTAAACAACTAATTTGATGTGTTTGGGCATCTGTTTGTGACATAGGAGGATATAGGAGTAGTAAGCAGTTAGAAATAATAATAAGGAAGGCAGAGGGGCATTTAATGGAGCTTAAAATACCATGGATGAGGTGCATTATTAAATAAATAAGTTGAAACAATGAGTAAAGAGGGAGAGAGAAATGAGAAGAGTTGATGATGAAACTATTCAATCTCAAGGTTAAAACTGATTTATAATTAAAATAGGGAGTCTTTTAAAACCATATCAATTCTAGGACATGTTTCTGTCACTTATATATTATGTGTAGTGGGAAAATTAATATCTGTGAAAGTTTTTTTCTCCATTATTATTGGGGAAAAATAATGGTAACTCTGCACAAGATTATGGTGAGTCCTTGATATAAAGTATACAAAATAGCTATCTCAGTGTTTAGCACAGAAGAGACAAAGAGAATTTGGCACTTAAATAACTTGCTTTGCCAGTTGATTTTTTTTCTAATAATAATAGGGGTCTTTAAAAATATTTCTACCAAGAGAAAGAATAAAGTACATAAAACTTCAAAATGTTTGTGAGTGATTCTTACCTAATTTCAGACTCATTTCATGGCTGCTGTGAACAGGGATACAGCATCTGCCCCTGCTGGAGGAACTTTTGCCATTTCACTTAGCATATGGTTGCTTTCTTTACTACCATCATGAAACTTAGAATGAAAGGTAATGTCATTAATGCAGGCTACTTGATTTTATTTATTTGAGGGTGGGGGGGCTACTTGATTATTTTCACTATCCTTGTTCCTTCAGTAAATGAAATATTCACCAAAAAAAGATAAAAATTGTGGGAACATGCCTACTGGAAGTGTGTGAAATTCCCTATGCTTACACATTTATATTATCACCAATGTGTGGTCGAAGGAAACAGAGCAAACACTCAAAGGCAAGCACAGTTTTCTTAGAGTAGTGCAAAGTTTAGGATAACACAGTGTTGTGCTTTTCCATCGACAATTCTTTCCTCCTTATGAAAGATGTCAAAAATCAAGGCAACGTCTATTAAAACTTTATTGCCTAAAAGAAACTTTAATTTGTTTCTAATGCATGAAATTGTCGTAATTTATGAAGTGACTGCTAATTATATTTTTGTCTTAGTCTAACAAACCCTTATTTTTTACAGCATAAAAGTGAATTTGCAAATCGCTAAATCAAGAATTTACTAAAACTGTATTTTTCATTGTTTTTTTTCCAGTATAAGTGGCTTAAATTTATTAAATGCTTGAAATAAAGCCCATAAATTTTATTTGCTTAGTAAACACAATTAACTGGGTTACAAATTAGAAGAGCTTTTGGTTTGCACTTAAACCTGTTGGCAAGTTTAACATTTTGTAGAAATGGATGTCTCATTTGAGAAGAAAATTTTATAGTGATTTGAATGAGAAAGTGGAAAATGTGGGGAAATCATTAGGTGTTCAGTTGGTTATGTAAGAAGGCTGATCCTGATTTTATAGACTGTGGCTCATAAAGGTCAAGTAGTGTCAGCATCATTTTTTATGGTGAAGGTTTTTACTTTGTCATTTTCTAAGGCTTATACTTTAGACAACTCTTAATCATCACTGTTGATGAACATTGATCTGTAGAATCTAAATTAGTGAATTAATTTGGACTCTATTAATCAGACTATGAAAATGTCCATTTCCTCATTTGTAATACTTAATACTTAGGATTTCTTATAAAAATGATACACATTATTTAGGACCCAGGAAAGTTTCCATGGCAGGAGAATCTGTTCTACCCAACTAAGCATTTGATACTGTGCTCAGTCATTGCTTGTACATACATGGGTGAACATTTGTCTTCTGAATTGAACAGAAAAACTACTAAAAGACAGATGTTGATGTCACTAGATGACTGATCTTAGCTTGTATTAAGACTGGCATCCTTGCAAGTTTCAGAGGAAATACACTCTTTTCTTCTCTCCTTTTGACTAATAGAGTATTTTGTTAAATGATGACTGAGTTAAGGATGTGGCGTAGATATAAAATAATTGTTTGAAGCCTTGACATGAATATTAACTAAGCTAACTACTTTCAAATTTAATATTTAGAATAAAATAATAGCAAGAGATTAGTTATTTTATTATATAGTAGTGTAGTGTAGTGTGCTAAAGGGGAGAGAGACAGCTTATCTCCCATGCTCTTTTTTCCTCTTCTGTTCTTTTTTCCTTAAAAGAAAAAAAAAGAAAGAAGCGTCTTCAATAAATTTCCTTGCTCTTTACCATTTCCCCTTCCTGATTTTTACTGGATATTCTTTCTCAGCCACATTGACCAGTAGTCCCTGTGTCTCCCCTGGCCACTGTTGAATTTATTCACACCAACATAATACCATGGGCTTCCATTTTAATTATGTGCTTATTTTCACCTTGAGATCATTTATCCTGGCTGTACCCTAAACATGCTTTTACCTCTAATTTGATTCTTAGTAACAACAGTATTATCTGCTCGGAAAGTGACTCTAGGCTCTTCCCCTAACTTCTAGCCAACAGAATCCTAAAATTGCTACAGATTCTATTTCCTTCTAAAATCTATTTCTTCCCTTTTTTTGTTCATAATGTAAATAACTTAGTGTAACTCTTTATTAAGCCTTACATAGATTACTGATATTCTCTCTAAATCATTTCCCTGCTGTCAGTCTCATACCCTTCAGTCAGTATAGCTCTCCACATTGTTGCAGAGTGGTCTTTCTAAAATGCTAAAAGAGTCATGTGACTCACTTGTTTAAAATCTTACAAAAAATCCTCATCTCCCATCAGAAAGTCATACTTCTTTGTACATCAATAAGTTATGCATGCCCATCCAGCCTCATTTCTTACAACTTGCCCACTGACACACTGGGCTCCAGCCATGCCGAGCTAAATGAATATCCCTTAACTCAGACACCAACGCTTGGGTATTTGAAGCCAGAGTTCTTTTTGAATGAAAATGCTACTGTTGCTGGACTTTTCTTTTTTCTTTTTTCTTTTTTTTTACCTCAATACCTGGGGGTTCATTGTCAAGCCACTTCAAAGAATGAAGAGATGCATGCAAAATAAAATTAGCAGCAGGCAAAAGTTTATGAGAGTATAAGATCAGAAAATAAGAATAGTGTGAAAACTCTCTTTGCAGAGAGGGGGATTTCAAAAGTGAATGCCTGTGGACTATAGGCAAGGGACTTTGTTTTGTTGGGTTTTGTAAGCCCCCTTTCCTTCTCCCTTTGTTTCTTCTTAGGTTCTACCATTACGGGCTGGATAACTCTAGGTGCTGGGTTGTCCATTCTTGATGGGCTCATCTCCATTGTGTAAGGAGTCAGACAACGGTCATACTGTCCCTTGGGTAATATAAGTTTTATGGTTTACTTTTTTTAGTTAGGTATTTTGATTGTCAAATTCCTGAGGGGAACCTGAGAGGAGGGAGTAGGTTGTGTCTGTTACATTCTTAAGAGGAACCTTACTCCCCAGGGAGTTTGCTTTGGTCAGTCCCTCCCAGCATTATTCTAAAATATGTGTTTTTCCCCACCCAGGGACCTCAGGTCCTAACCTTTCCCTCTCTGCATATTTTATCCAATTTTCCCTATTATGCTACCCCCAATCATTGTGAATACCACTACTTTATCATTTAGTCTATGTACTGGGATTGCAAATTTACTTCTTTATCACATTTCTCTGAAAATTTCCTCTAAATTCCTAAATACTCATTTTTGTTAATGCAGTTTTGAGGGTCACGTTGTTTTCTTTATTTTTGGTAAGTATTTTTATTTTATGTACTGTGTTCTATGACCTTTTTAAGAACCATTTGCCAACAAGTTATGAAGATGGTCTGCTGTGTTTATTCTTAAAACTTTATGGTTTTAGCATTTAAATTTAGGTCTATAATGATGCCGTTTTGGAATAATGGTGGGAGTCTGGAGCTGATAGCCAAGAAAAAATTCTTAAGATATCTTCAGAGCATAAGGTAATTTTATTGAAGTACAGGGACAGGATCTTTGGGCAAAAAGAGCTGCCCAGATATTGTGGGGAGTGCATGATTATTTACTTGGGAGTTGGAGGAGGTAAAGCCCAGGGGAAGTTTCAAAAAGGATTTTCATATGCTAAAGAAGACTCTTAGAGTACTATTGGCTTACCTATTGTGAAGCTAAGGTTTTGTTTTGTCTTTTTTTCCTCTAGCAAAGCATTAACATTAGGACAGTAGGGAGTTCCTGAAGGAATTCTTCCTGACTCAAGTATTTGTCAATGGGCTGAAACATAATTTTATTTACATTTCCTTCTGCCTTTGTTTCCCACCTCATATAATTCACCTCAATTTTTGTGTAATGTGTGAGGTAGCGGTCAAGGTTTATTTTTTCCCATATGACTATCTAGTTATTTCAGCACTATTTGTGAAATGGATTTCTTTTCCCAATTGGTTACTTTACCTTGATGGGCATTTTGATGTTATCCTCCAAATTTGGTCTTATTTTTTCTAATTTTCTTTTTTAAAAGTCTCATGGAGTTGTTCATGTATTTCTTTAAACATTTTAGAATTGATTTGTGAATTTCTGCAAAACCCCCTGTAAAGACCATAATTGGATATATGTTGAATAAATATAATAATGTAATAATTGCTTTTTGAGATGTATATTGCACTCCTGAACACAGATTTTTAGTTTTTATTTTGCTTGACTTCTTTCCACTGGACTCTTAGGATCTTGCTTAATGATATTATCTTGTACTCCTACTTAGGTCATTCTGATTAATTTCCTGCTTTTCTTCAGTGAGTATTTCCTAATTTTTTTTATTGAAACTTTGCCTATTAATTGTATCTAGTCCAGTGTTCCCACTAGGAATTTTAAATTTTGGGGTCTCCATATTCTATCATTCATGGATTTCTATAGGTTTTACCTTCACCATTTTCTCACATTTATACTGTTCTTTCATCCCCACTTAACCCACCCTAGATGCAAGATTTTCACATCTCTCAACATTTTCCTTTAACTTTGAACTAACTGCCAGATCAATTTTCCTTAAGCAAAGTTCTCATTATATCAACATCTTCAAAAACAATATTTGATGGTTCCCATTACTTGCCTATGGAAGACAGTTTCTGAAGTTTCTTTTTAAAGTTTTTTATTTTATTTTATTTTATCATTTTATTTTAAGGGATGCACAGACAGAGAAGGAGAGAGAGAATCCCAAGCAGGGCTTAATCTCACGATCCTGAGATCATTACCTGAGCTGAAACTAAGAGTCTGACTAATGGACTGAGACATGCAGGCACCCCAAAATTCATGAGTTTTAAGTTGCAAACAACCTTAGCATGTATAATCTCATTTAATCATCATAGTAAATGTATTATTATTCTAAATTTATAGATGTGGAAATTGAGATTTAGAAATGCTAAGTGGTTTGCCAAAATTATAGAGCTATTAAGTAATGGATATTCCCACCCAGTCTAATGATGACATCACTATACTCTCTTTTAAGGCAAATCATAAAAAGACTGATGTTCACAGTAAGAAAAATAAATGTGTATAAATATGTGGAAAGATTTCTTTTCATGGTTATACTGTGAAGTGTAACTGTAATTAGTAGCTAAAGAAAGACGTTTTTTCTTTTTTGATTTATGAAAAAGGACTTGAAATTCAAATCCATTATCTTTCTCTAGTCTCTCTTATTTCAATAAAGAGGCTGGTTCAAATTAACAATGCAATAGAGACATTTAGCAACATAAATGTCTTTATAACTTAAAAATAAACTCGTTCTCTTGGCTACTCTTCCTATTAGCTTTCTTTTCAATTTATTATATTTAAAAAGATTTATAAGTTATCAAGGAGTATATTTTCTCAATGATACGTATTTTGTAGTCAACATGGCAAGACTGACATTTTCCTTTTATGACCCTTAGTTCATTCTGAGATTATTCATACCTGAAAGAAGCAGGGAGTCTTTAAAAGATTATATGCTGATATATTTAGATAAACCTATGCTGTCAATATAACATTAATGGAGTTGAACTCCAAGGAAGCAAAATGAATCACTCCTTCAGAGTATGCCTCCTCTAGGAAGAGCAAGAGGTTTCTTTTGTTGTAAATAACAAGAGAACTACAAATGAATGAAGTCAGCAGAAAAGAAAAAGACTTAAAATAGACCAACATTATAGTTTTTGAAAATGGATCTGTCCTATGTAAGCAGAAACAATAAAATAGTCAAGTAAGAAAAGGACTCAAGAATAGAAACGAAACCATTTATTAAAGAGATCAAGGAGACCTGTGCTCTCTCAGACTATGATATTTTCTTCCCCTCTAACAAAGAGAAAAGTCAGTCTTGAGACTTGAGATATAGGTATAACTGTGCATTATAAACAGCTTTGTCAGAATTTGTAAGTGATGATAAATGGAAAATAACCAGGTAGGAATGAAAGGCATTAGGGTATAGTGCTTAATTCTGGGCACTGGCCATTGCATGGGTGGATTTGGAGTGGCTTACAAATGAGGAGTTGCAGAAAAAGAGTTCAGCTTCATCCACAAATGGCTTTGAGTGATCAATAGAGAAGGCATTAGCAAGTGCATATGTATTGTAGTACTAGACTCCTCAGCACCACTGTGGAATTTAAAGAATTGAAAAGGGGAAAATATTATCCCAAAGAGTAGTATGTACATATTAACATACATACATAATATTGTTTTTCCTCCTAGGAGGTAGGTCATGGGATTCCTCATGCTAGTAATTTACGGATTCCTGACAGAATTGTATCTTTTCTTCCATAGTTATATATCAGGACATGTTATTGCTATTCCTGTGAATGACTGTTACAACTTCTACAGGACAAGGGGAAGGCTGATTGGGAATGGAGAGTTGAAAATAAAAGTGGTAGCAGTTTTTCTATGTTTTTTTTTTCTCATAAAACTTATGTTCAATATTATTACATTCCCCAGCAGACAGCTTGCAAAATGGCAGTAGTAGTAGTGGTGGCATTTAGTCCAACCTAAATCCCTCTAAAACATCCTGATAATTCAGTGCTGTCCTAATGCTTGAATGCTTCCAATATAGAAAAATCATTATGAACTAGAGTAGTATGGTCATCTTTGACCTAGTCAGTTTGCTTTCAGGAAAAAAAAAAAAAAAGGCTTATATCAAACCATCTCCTGTGACTCCTGATTAATGGCGTAGGTCTAGCTAGCCAGAGAGATACTGTGTTCTCTCTCTAAACTTCCACTTATCTTTCAGCCTAGAGTCTAAAAATATCTACTTTCTTTAATTACATTTTTAATATGTTATTTTCTTTACTATGCTTGTTAATGATATGTGTCCTATCTAGTATGTCTATTCTTCTTCCAATACAGAAGCATAATGACATAATAATTTATGCCATTTTAAATTTCATGCTTCTTATGAAGTTTCTAATGACTATTTTAATCTCCATTAAAGTTCTCTTTATTGAACCCCAAATGTCTAGTGTAAGACCTATGTAACATAAGCCTTATGATTTCTAAATATTCAGGATAATTCTAGTTTCCACAAAATACAACAACAAACAAATTTCAGTAGATTTATATAATAGGAGTTTATTTTTCATTCATTCAGAACCCAGTGTGGAAGTTAATGGTTGGTTTTTTCTTATGGGAATCACTTCTCCACTTATTAACTAAGGAATCCTGGCATCTTCTCTATTAACTAAAGAATCCAGCCTCCTTCACTGTCATAGTGACCAAGAGATTCCATGGCTATGATAAGAGGGGAATTGACAGAACAATAAGACATGGTTTGAAACTTGCAGCCAAGTTTGGGGGCGCCTGGGTGGCTCAGTCGGTTAAGCGTCTGACTTCGGCTCAGGTCATGATCTCACGGTTCGTGGGTTCGAGCCCCGCGTCGGGCTCTGTGCTGACAGCTCAGAGCCTGGAGCCTATCTTCGGATTTTGTATCTCCCTCTCTCTCTGACCCTCCCCTGCTCACACTGTCTCTCTCTCTCTCTCTCTCTCAAAAATAAAATAAAACATTAAAAAACAAAAAATAAAAAAAAAAGAAACTTGAAGCCAAGTTTGAAAATGATATATCATTTCCACCCAATTACATTGGCCAAAATTAGTCATATTGCCTCACTTAGTCATCAGTGCTTCAGTGTAGTCTTGATGAGTAACCAGGAGGTAAATAAGATGATTTGATGCATACTTAGCATTGTCTGTGCCACTCATTGCCCCTTGTCTCCAAACATGTGACTCAGTTTTGGGAAGCAAGATAACCAGAGGAAAGTGAATGAACATTCACAGTTGAGAAACATAACAGTTGAGAAAATTTTCTGGAGAAAGAAGAATTTGAGTTAGCCATTGAAAGATTAAAAAGTATTTTGACAGGTGGTGGGAAACACTTCTGGTAAACTGTCTATATAGGCAGATGTGTAGAGCAATGAAAGTGTAGGATTTTCTTGTTGGATAGTTGACTATCTGTGAATCCTTATCCTTACCCAGATTGATCTAATACTAAGCACAGCACAGGCTCATCTTCACTAAATAGCAATTAACACAGTAATTACGCTTTTCCAGAGGCCTCTTAAGAATTAGAATTAAGGTGTATTGATGTCTGGGAGTTGGCATTATATTTAGTGTAAGTACTTGCCCTTTTAACATGTACCTTTCATCAAAATGCAATATTTACACACACACACACACACTTCACATATACACACACTTTAGATGAGTCTGGTTACCTGACAATATAATTTTGGCAGGCTGTCCCTTCCAAATACCCTTAAATATCTCAACCTTCAATGTCATTGCACCCTCTTCTAAATCCTAATTATTTCACAATAATCTTATCTTCTCCTACAGATTTTATACTCTTTGAATACGGAGTTTTGGATATTTTAATGTCCTTAGCACAGTGCAAAAAACTTAATTGTTAATGATTTGTTAGTGTTTCAAACAAGAGACTGTTATTCTTTGGAACTTTAAACTCTCTAGTATTTAAAAAGAATTTTTTTACATTTTTTTTTTTTGAGAGACAGAGCACAAGTTGGGGAGGGGGAGAGAGAGGAGACACAGAATCTGAAGCAGGCTCCAGGCTCCAAGCTGTCAGCACAGAGCCCAACGTGGGGCTCAAACCCACAGACTGTGAGATCATGACCTGAACCAAAGTTGGACCCCCAACCAACTGAGCCACCCAGGCGCCCCTAAGCTCTCTAGTATTGCAGTACTTTTCCTTCTCTTTCCTTGGGCCATTATACCAGAAGAACAAAGAAAATGCTGAATTTTGTCTATAAATCTTCTCATTCTTTTAATCTTTACTATTATACAGTAAGGGAGCAAAGAGCTAAGTTGATGTGATTAGCACAATAGTTCAGCCCTTGTCCCTCTAATACATCTTCTGAGGGATGGTGCAGAACTCAACATTAGTAGATGCCTTATTCATACCATACCAGCAACAAATAAGCTAAATATTTCTAAAGTATAGTACTTTATTCATACATTACTCTGTGGCATTTGATATCCTTGATTGACTTTAACTTATTTTACCATCCTTCTTTGCCAAAGCATTGGCAGGAGTATGATTCCTAATCTGCATCTCATCTGCCAAGCATGGAGCTTCAATAAGCAAAAGGAAGCAATGAAATAACATTTTAGAGCTAATTCATGGCCAATCAGGGCATATTTAGAAGTATATTTTAATAAGTAACTTTAAATGTATGTTAAACTGCAGCTTAAATGATGATGGAGAAAAATGGATCAATCTAAATTACAAAATGATGCAACTAAACTGATTCTAAACTCCCTAACCCTAAATGTATCTTCCTTGATACTATTTCAGTTTGCTTCCTCTTCATTGTCACAGTGATGTATAGTTAAATATCTTGAGAAAATAGAACAAGTTCCAGGGATCTCCCTATCTTAGGTTGAGTCACAGAGGCATCCCACTGGGAGACCTTGTCTTCAATTCTGAGGTCAGATTCTGACTAGCTGTTGTATGAAGTTGGAGGTCTATTTTCCCCTGCCCTAATGAGGAACAAAAAATGGGAGCTCCAAGAATGAGATAAAGTGATCAAAATGTCAGCCTTGCCAATCCAAAGAACTATTGTTAGACAGAGGAAGGTTAGGAAAAGCCTGTGAAGAGAGGGGGCCTTATGGTAATAAAGAATTCTTTAAATAGCTATATTTTTTCCAGAAAACAAAGGGTTTTTGTTGTTTTTTTAAAATTTTTTAATGTTTATTTTTGAGAGAGAGAGACAGACAGACAGACAGAGCATGAGCAGGGGAAAGGCAGAGAGAGAGGGAGACACAGAATCTGAATCAGGCTCCAAGCTGTCAGCACAGAGTTCCACACGTACTTGAACTCATAAATCACAAGTTCATGACCTGAGCTGAAGTCAGAAGCTTAACCAACTGAGCCATCCAGGCACATCCAGAAAACAAAGTTTTGAGACTTCTAGAAAAGTTTAGAGAAAGAATTTTCTTGAAGCATTCCCAACAGTTTATTTTTCTTACCCCACCTCACAGAGAATGGAAAAAATTCACGCAGCTGAGACATATGAAATCACATCTTGAAGTCTCAAAGACTTCTTAAAGCTATTTCCTCTTTTGCTTAAGCTCAGCAGCTCCTATTCTTCAGTCAAGTAAATCTCTTCAAAACGGTCTAAACATCACAGCAATGTTACAAATGCAAGTCTTTGCAGGAAACCATCAAAACTTTAGAGTAGAAAGCAGGAAACAGCCTCCTTGACCTCAACCACAGCAATTTCCTACTCGACACATCCCCAAAGGCAAGGGATTCAAGAGCAAAAATGAACTAGTGGGACCTCATCAAGATAAAAAGCTTCTGCACTGCAAAGGAAACAATCAAGAAAACTAATAGGCAACCGACAGAATGGGAAAAGATAGTTGCAAATGACATATTGGATAAAGGGCTAGAATCTAAAAGCTACAAGGAACTCAACAAACTCTACACCCAAAAAACAAATAATTCAGTGAAGAAATGGGCAGAAGACAGGAACAGACACTTCTCCAAAGAGGACATCCAGATGGCCAACAGACACATGAAACAATGCTCAGCATCACTCATCATCAGGGAAATACAAATCAAAACCACACTGAGATACCACCTCACGCCAGTCAGAGTGGCTAAAATGAGCAAAACAGGAGACTATAGATGCTGGCAAGGATGTGGAGAAACGCGCACCCTCCTACACTGTTGGTGGGAATGTAAACTGGTGCAGCCCCTCTGGAAAACAGTGTGGAGGTTCCTCAAAAATTTAACAATAGAACTCCCCTATGATCCAGCAATAGCACTGCTAGGAATTTACCCAAGGGATACAGAAGGGCTGATGCATAGGGGCACATGTACCCCAATGTTCATAGCGGTACTTTCAACAATAGCCAAATCATGGAAAGAGCCTACATGTCCATCAACTGATGAATGGATCAAGAAGATGTGGTTTCTCTATACAATGGAATACTACATGGCAATGAGAAAGAATGAAATCTGGCCATTTGTGGCAATGTGGATGGAACTCAAGGGTGTCATGCTAAGTGAAATAAGTCAGGCAGAGAAGGACAGATACCATATGTTTTCACTCATAAGTGTAACAGGAGAAACTTAACAGAGGACTATGGGGGAG
>CM053561.1:61796105-61890077 GCA_028646485.1 Cryptoprocta ferox | reverse complement strand
CTACTGCTTTCTTGGCAGTAATTCCTGGGAGACGATAATATACTTATTAATTTTAGAATGTAGATGAGTAGAATCAATTCTTTTAAGACTTGAACTCCTCTTTGGGCATATTGGGATGAAAAATGAAATAACTGCCTTCAAAGTCAAGGTCAGGAAAAAGATAACCATGATAAATAGAGGAGAAATAGCTAAATAGAGAATAAAAAGGAGTAAAGAGTAAAGACATTTCCTAAGGTAACAAACCTGCTAAGGAAGTAGAGCATTTTAAGGACTGAAGAAACTATAATAGGCTGAAACTTGAAGTTTCAAGAATTAAAAGCTTATCAGGATGTCCAATTCATAGAAATGGCCAATATTAATTAGAATGATTAATCCAAGGAAGTCATGGTTTTACATGTGTTTGCATACTAAGTGACATTAATTGAATCCTCAAAATAAATTTGTGAGTAGGATGCTATTAACGTGTCTATTTTACATATAAGGAAACCAAGTCTCAAAGGGCTGCAGTAATTTGCTCAAGGTTATCTCAGTAACAAGTACAGAGTTGATATTTGAACTCACAGTAGGTTAATTAATTACCTTATATATGGTGGCCAAAGAACAACACAGTGCAATTCTGTAGGGAAAGTGGGGAGTCATGAAGCACAAAAAACATAGCTTATTAAGAAAATAAAGAAAGATGAGGGGATCAGCGTATCTCCTGGCCTGTCGTAATTCCTCTGCTTCAATTACATTTTCTGTTCATACAAGAAGTATAAGTTAAAATATAATTCAGGAGAGATAAAACCTAGGTTTTCAACCTAGGTCTTTCATTCCAGTAACAGCTCAGATCTTGTTATCTACAGATTTTACTTTCACACAGATATTTCTCTTATCCACTTTCTTTCTCAAACTTTTCTTATTTCCTCCATATATGAAAACTCATGTAGTCCATAGAATGTTCTATCTCTAAATCAGTCTGTCATTTACTGTGTCTCATCTTCTTTCTGCTCATATCTGGAGTGCTCATTTTAGTTGTACAATTCTCCTTTTTTTATTACATTTTTCATCTTTTTTTCTCTGATTAACACTTTGATGTCAGATTGTATTACTTTTAGCTGAAGTATAACACATATATTACAAAAAAAGATTAAGTTTCAAAGAGTTCTTGAATATTTTTGAATATGAAAATATTCAAATATTCACCAAAAATTTCAAAGAGGAAATTAAAAAACAAAACATTGGATGTTGATTTAAATTTAGTACCTAAAATGAATTTAGTGCATTTTAAGTCATCATTTCAAAGAAAGGAGAGAGAAATTTATATTCACTTCCCTGTGTAAGATAACATATAACTCACTTTTTCAAGAACTGATGTGTCATGGATAACATTTTAAAATACTCCACAAAATCTGGCATACATTTAGGCATACAGGCTCAGTAAAGTTGTGTGGTAAAGAATTTAGTTCAGAAGTTTCACAATTCAGATTAACTTGGCTCTAACAATGAGATGAAATATTTTGTTTACAGAAGAGACAGGATGGTAGAGAATTGTGAGTTAGTAGTTAGTCACAGGCAGCAAAGTCTGTCATGGTTTCTGAAGGGTCATCTGTAGAACACCTATTTGAAAATTACCTGGATGCTGTTAAAAATCAGAATCCATAGCCCCTTTTCAGACCAAATCTGTCACAGTATTCAGGATGAGTTTGTGAACAGCTGGATATGGGGGCTCAAAAGATGTTTTCTGTGTCTGTTTTCTCTCTCTCTCCACTTCTCAGTGTTAACTCAGTTAACATTTTCTCTGGGCTAACTATATGTGGAACACTTTACCCTCTTTGTCACAAATGGCTGTCTGGCAGGTCCAAGGCTATTTTGTCTTGGATTCACATCCAGCAGGAAAAACAATGAGTCTGCTCCTTCCTCAGCTCAAATAAAAGGCCCAGCCTTTAAAAAATCCCTGCAGTGGGCAACGGGGAACACTGCACCATTAACAACTAAATCACATTTTGTGGTACAGAAGGACGATTTATAAAGGTTTGGAGAATGGGTTTGGAAGAGGGAGAAAGGACTGGAAACTTGAGACTATTGATTTAACTAGGTGAGAAGCAAAAGGAGTCTGAACTGATAAGTAGAAATGAGAAGGAGGACAAAAATATAGAGTCAAGAGGCATTTCAGAGGTATAGTTGACACATGATTGGATGTATGTGTGGCAGTAGAAGGCACATTTCTAGATTGGTCAATGGGTGAGCAATAGGCGGATTTAACTTCAGGCATGTGTAGGTCCAACAGTTCAGATTATGTCATCAGATGTTCTCTCTTGCATCACTTGGCTCTGTTTTCCATTTTCCTTCTAGGGGAGGCTCCTTATCCAACAGCAACCATAGCATTCTTGGATATTACATTCCTTAAACTAATGATTATGGTTTAAATGTGTCACTCAGTGAAATTATTTATATCTATTGTGTTAATTTCCCAAAATGACTTTAATGTCATCTTTGAACATAACGTTGTGTTGAAGAAAGGTGTGGTTATAGTATACTCTTCATCAGCCTGTTTATATCATATGCTCACACTTAATGATAGAAAGGTAAGTGAGGCCATATGATTGATATATACACTTAAATTACAAAAATTAGAGGGAGCTAAATTTACTAAAGAGATAGTAAATTCTGGAGCAAATCCAGTACAAATCCATTCCAGACTTTTATTCTGATTGCTTTGTAGAGCCTGCTAGAGCAGGAGAGCTAAAGCATAGAGATCAACGAATCACGAAAGAGAATGGGAAGAAAAGAACTATAACCAAGTCTTCTCCAAAGAAATATGGAAACCCAAAAGGAATGCTGCAGTTAAATGTCATGATAATCTTAGATACAAATATATATGTAGCATAGTAGTCAGGTGTTTTTTTTTTTTTTAAAGAAAAGACACACATAGATCATCTTCATTAATGTGGGAAGAGCTATTTTAAAGTATGCTAAATATGGAGTATAAAAAAAGTCTTAACAGGAAATTTGGATTTCAGTACTCTCAAGAATGAATTATGTTAAGACCCAGAGTAAAACTAGTAAGATAATCCAATATCGTTTAATATATAACTCAAGTTCAAGTAATAATCCTTCAGACTGATTTCTTCAATAAGTTTATTTTCAGACAGACGTTTTTTGAGTGTTGATACTAGTTAAAATTCATTACTAAAATTTGTCAGATTTTCACACCAAGTCACCTTGAGTGCATTTAGCTACCTTCTTATCCAATCCATGTATGATGTCCTTCAGTTCATGCTCCAGGCCCTGTTTCAACCATTTTGATAAAGTGGCAAGATTGGTTTCATCTTTGGAAACATCCTGCATATGCTTAAGGAACTCAGTCAGGAAAGACTATGTTAGGGCTACTTTCCTGAGGTATCAAGGTCTTCTCCTCTAGAAAAACCAAGAGCAGGGAGATAAGAAACCAATTTGAATGATCAGTGATGATCATGATAGTGAACATTAACATCTATATTTTACTCTATACATTCAGGCTCTGTGTTAAGTGCTTTACATGTTTTACTTATCATTCACAACAGCACTAAAAAATAAGTGTGACTATTATTTTCACTTTATAGATAATGTGCTTAAGACATTGGGAATTTTTTTTTCACCTGTTTAATGCATCTACCCATCTCCTGTCTGGTAACCATCAGTAAACTGATGTTCAGTTTAACTAAACTCAGTTCAGAGTCTGTTTTTGCCTTTCTCTTTTTTCCCATTTGCTCTTTAGTTTCTTTTTCTTTTGATGTTTATTTATTTTGAGATGGGGGTGTAGAGAAAGAGAATCCACAGAGCCTAATGTGGGGCTCAATCTCATGAACCATGAGATCATGACCTGAGCCAAAATCAAACGTTGGACACTTAACTGACTGAGCCACAGAGGTGCCCCAATTTTTGTTTTGTTTCTTAAATTCCACATAATAGTGAAATCACATGGTATTTGTCTTTCTCTGGATGACTTATTTTGCTTAGTATAATACTAGGTAGTTTCTTCCATGTCATTGCAAATGTCAAGATTTCATTCTCCTTTATGGCCGAGTAATATTCCATAGCCTCTTCTTTATCTATTCATTAGTCAATGGACAGTTGGGCTTTTACCACAATTTGGCCATTGTAGATAATGTTGCTATAAACATCAGGGTGCATGTATCCGTTTGAATTAGTATCCTTATATTCTTTGGGTAAATACTTAGTAGTATAATTGCTGGATCATTGGTCGTCCTATTTTTAACTTTTTGAGAAACTTCCATACTGTTCAACAAAGTGGTTGCACCAGTGTGCATTCCCACCTAGAGTTGAAGAGGGTTCCCCCTTTTCCACATCCTTGACAAACACCTATTGTTTCTTGTGTTGTTGATTTTAGCTATCCTGACAGGTATATTTTGATTGGGATTTCCCCGATGATCAGTAACGATTAGCATCTTTTCTGTTATCCATCTTTATGTATTATTTGGAGAAATGTTTGTTCATATCTTCAATCCATTTTTAATTGGATTATTTGGTTTATGATGTTGAGTTTGATAAGTTCTTTATATATTTTGGATACTCTCTATCAGATATATCATTTGCAAATATCTTCTACCATTTTGTAAGATGTGTTTTAGTTTTGTTGTTTCCTTTGCTGTGCAGAAGCTTTGTATTTTGATGTAGTCCCAATAGTTTATTTTTGCTTTTGTTTCCCTTGTCTCAGGAAACATATCTAGAAAGAAGTTGCTACAGCCAGTGTTAAAGAAGTTGCTGCCTGTGCTCTCTTCTAGGATTTTTATGGTTTCAGGTCTCACATTTACATCTTTAATCCATTTTGAATTTATTTTTGTGTGTAGTGTATTAAAATTGTCCAGTTTCATTCTTTTGCACGTTGCTGTCCAGTTTTCCCACCACCATTTGTTGAAGAGACCATCTTTTTTCCATTAGATATTATTTCCTGCTTTGTCGAAGATTGACCATATAATTGGGGTTGATTTATGGGTTTTCTATAATGTTACCTTGGTCTATGGAGACACTGAAAATTTTTTAAATGTAGCCTGAGTGAGCACTTCTATCAGTATCAAGGGTAACAAAGTTGTGCTGAGGTAAAAAGTCTGTTTTTGAAGTTGCAGCAATTGACGTTTTCTGAGAGTTGAATAGCTGCAACATGACTTATAAATCACATAGGTAATTTCCCCCAAAAGTAGCTTATATCCTCTCAAGTGATTATTTTAATATGCCCACTGTTACAAATAAAAAAGGGATCACACATCCTGTATGGAAATGGAACTCTTGAGGAATCCAGTCCTTACTCGGACTGTGTAGTTCAGAGACATTCATGAGTAACAAAGATGAAACATTTCAAAGGTAAAATACAATCTTTATTAAGTTCATTAAAATAGTAGTGTTTATTGGAATTTGTATTATCTGAGCCATCTACTTTCCAATTTTGCAAAGGATCTCTTAGAACCTCTCCCTATCTGATATGCTCCATCTTTAATTCACACATTCAGCAATAGTGTTCTTTGTAATAGTAACTTGTTCATGTAGGGACACATGAAACTTAACTTTATAGCTTCTATATGAGCTTCCATTCCTCTGAAGCCACAGGATACACACCTCTGAGACATCATCCTTCAGGTGACATGTAGTTCAAAATTTTCTTTATTTCTATAGGAATAACTTTTAATCAAATATATGTGTAATATACTATATATTTAAATAAACTCAGGATATTGACATCTCCATAGACACTTTTAGTTGATATTTTTGTGGTTTTGCCTTTTGTAAATTTCATCCCGTGTTTATTTCTTACATTTAAATATAAATGTACTATTTTATTTTTTAGGCATTTTGAGTTAAATATTCACATTCATTAGTAAGAAATAATACAGAGATCTTATGTACACTTTGCCACATTTTTCAAATGGTAACAACTTGCAAAACCATACTAGGATACTGACTTTGATACACTGAAGGTACAGAATATTTCCATCATGACAGGAATCTGTCATATTGCTCTTTTATAACCGCACCCATTTTCACCTTTTCCCTAAAACCTATCAACCACTAATCTGTCCTCCATTTCTATAATCTGTCCTCCATTTCTATAATTTTGTCATTTCAAGAATGTATTAAAAATAAAATTATACAGTATAGACATTTTGGTTACATTGGCATTTTTTTACTCATAACAATTCTCTGGAGATTCATCCATGTTATTATATTATCAGTGGTGCATTCTATTTTACTTACAAGTAAAAAGGAATGTGGTAGTAAATCAAAGTAAAAACAAACAAGAACAAGTAAACACAAATGTGGTATAGATGTACCACATTTGTTTAACCATACATTCATTGAAGGACACCTGAGATTTTGTCAGCTTTTGGGTGTTACAAATAAAATTGATTTGTTTTAAAAACTCATTGGCTATTGAGTGGATAATGGATTACAATAAGCAAGAATGGAGGCAGAAAGACCAAGAGGGAGGCCATGATAGTCAACTCTTGACAAATTCTAGCCACCACAGTATGAGGATTCTTTATACTGGATCTGGTGGGCAGATACATGTTCTGCACTATCCAGGTGACCAACCAGGCTATGTGAGATGTCTCATCTCTCCTTAACCTACGGTAATTAACTACTCTCTTTCATAACTTATTTCCCTTAAGGAGAAAAACAGGCATTGAATCCTCTAAGTTTCCTGCTTTAAAGTGAACAGAAGTTAAAATCAAAACGTCTTATATTTAATTGCTGAAGTTAATGTGAAAGACAACATTTTTTGAAAAAAAATTCTGATATCAAAGACATGGAAATGTTAGCTGGCTCTCATAAATAATGTATATTATGTTAAAAAATGAAATTAGACTTGAGATCTTTCCTCAGGAAGACTGGAGTAATTACCAGTCACAGAAAGTTATTTTTTCTCTTGAGCTCTAGGCAACCAACACTGTAATATGTACTCTAGTCTCTTATATATTACATGTGAGAAGTGTTAGGTCAATGTCCTACTGAAACGAGTTTTAGGAGAGACCATTTTTCCTGCCTGATACATGTCTTTTGTTAATAATATTATGCTGGAATAATTTAATAGCTGTTAGTATGGAGATAATTCCACATCTATTTTCTGGTTGCCAGAAAATTGCCTACCATCTTTGGAAAATTATTCTCTGATATAATTTTTTTCTTCATCCATGCTATGGGGCTTTTAAACTGTTTTAAAAAGTGTATTTGCAGCTACACTCATCAAGGGATATGAAAGGTGTGTATTTTAGAGTTACTTTTACCCTTCCTCCCAATGGTATTTCTCATAATTCTTTATGGTAATTTTTTAGATCTCATGTGTGAAATAATCTCTGAGGCAACTTAATCAGCTTCTAAGATTCCATGTAGTGTTTTTATAGAAAAAAAGTCTTTCCTATACTTTCTTCTTGCATGTCATCCCAAGGTCAAGGCAAGTAAAGGATGAACATTAATTGATGGATTAAATATTGAAAACTTAAATGCCAAGCACAGTGCTATGTTTCAGACAGTGATGAACAAAACTATTTTTAAAATCTCTTTTATTTTCTTATATTGCTTTCTGAGAGGAAGTTTTCAATATTTACCATTGGATATGATGCTTGTTATAGAGCATTTTGTAGTTTTCCTTTATCATATGAAGGAAGTTTTTCTATTAATATTTTCATATAATTTTCACAACAAGTATTAAATTTCACCACATATTTTTTGTATTTTTTCTGATGGTCACACATTTTATACTTAACTTTGTTAATATAGTTAAACTGGTTGATTTTTCAAATGGGAAGACAATCTTAAATACCTGGAATAAAAACTTGATCGTAATGCCATATGGCTTACTATTGATTGGTATTATTTAATTTAGCATTTTTGCATGTGTATTTATGGGAGATACTGGTTTTCAATTTCCATTTTCATAACATTGACAGATTTTTAAGTCAATAGTGTGTTGATTTCAAAGATCACTTGAGAAGTATTCTTTTTCTAAAGAGTAAGTGTAAAATTATTTAAATATTGGTAAATATTATCCTGTGAATCCATCTTGTCTAGGTATCTTTGGTTTTGCTGTTGTTGCTTTTATTGTCATTGTTATTGACACTTTAAGTATTTTTAAATTTATTTTGAGAGGGAGGAAGGAAAGAGAGCATGCACAAGTAGAGGAGGGATAGAGAGAGAGAATCCAAAGCAGGCTCTGCATTGTCAGTGCAGAGTGCAACAGGGGGCTCAAACTGAGGAACTGTAATATCACAACCTGAGCTGAAATCAAGAGTCAGAAACTTAACCAAGAGTCAGACACTTAACTGAGTGAGCCACCCAGGTGCCCCTTAATTTTTAAAATGTTTATTTATTTTGAGAGGGAGAGAGAGAACAAGTTGGGGGGAGTGGGAGAGAGAGAGAGAGAGAAACAATGTTTTAAGTTTTTTAGTGATAAATTTAACTTCCTTCACAGAATTATACCTTTTTTTAAAAAAATCTTGTCAATGTTGATAAAATGTGTTTCCTAAGAAATGTGACCATTTTATATAGTGTCAACTGTATTGGCACAAGGCTTTTCATACTGTTCTTTGTGTATCTTCTCATTTACAGTATAATCTATATTAATGTAGCCTTTTTATTCATTTGTTCTACATGCTTCTTATACTTTTTCATTATTTTAATTTATGTGCCTTAATTTGGAGATTTTATGTTAATCTAAGTTCAAGTTTACTTACCCTGTATTCTATTTTCTATGGAACCTAGCCAGTGAATTTTATTTTCCAACTGTTTTTTCAGTTCTAAAATTGTCATTTAATTCTTGATGGATATTGATTCTCTATTGAAAACTGCCATCTTTTATCCATATAGTCCAATCATCCTCTATTTTCTTCAACATATTAGTCATAGTTATCTTAAATTCCTTGTATGCTAATTCCAATATTTGAGTCATCTGTGAGTCTACTTCTATTGTATGTTTTCCCCCTCATTTTTATGTCACATGCTTTCTACATCTTTGTGTATCTAGTAATTTTTTTAAGGCAGATATTGTGAATAATAGAAGTGTAGAGGCTCCAGTGATGTTTCCCTTCAGAGATATAGATAACCCCCTTCTCCTATTTTTTTTTTTTTTTAGATAAAATGAGGGTCAACTCTCCCCCAATCAATGTGTGATATATTGCAACTATACTAAGATTCTGTACATGCCTGGTCAGTGTTTCTTATGTACATTCTTCCTGTTGTTTTGGCTGATAACCTAACAAAAATCCATCTTCTCATTCTTCATAGACTGAAGGATTTTGTTATGCTTTTTTAACTTTTTGACATTAGCTCTTATTTTTGCACACTCCTGTAGCTTCGACACTGGGAAATTATCCCAATGGCAATATTAGATGTGTGTATAAAGCAGACATCTTCCTCGTAGTGAGAATTTTCCTATGAAGTTTGGTAAGATTACACGAGATTTTGATCTGCTTTTCATGTGGTCCTACACTGTTCCATGCAGAGACCCAGAGTGGAGAGATGAGGAAATTGGTTGCTGACACAGATTTCTCAAGATTATCATCTTAGGCCACATGATGACCAAAGATTTACTGGTTTCTCATTCGCTCAGTATTACATATTTGCTTGGGCCAGATCTGATCCTCAGGGCAAGCACAGGAGTAGCAAATGCTTTCAGGGAAGAAATCAGCAAGAAATTTTCAGTTGTCTTTGAAAGGATCTCTCTGTAATTCCAATTCATTTAGTATCTTTCATCATCATCTATTTTTTGTTTCATTAAGATTTTTATGTTACCCTGCTTATATTTTCTGTACAATGAATGCTCAATGATTTCAGGTACCTGGTACACCTTCCCTAGAAGAAATGTTCTTTACTTGGACCTTAAAGGCTGGTATCTATCAGAGCTTAGACCATGACCTGCTTTATATTCATTAATTTCTCTCCATTTTCTCATCTTCTTGAGACTCTTAAGATCATATTTCCAATCCAAACCTCTTTTCTGAGTTATACATTGTTACACAAAACTAATTACTTAGCCTATTGGATGTTACAGAAAGATCTCCAATTTAAGTCCAGAACTGACCTTAATACCCCTCAAACATGCCCCGAACACTCTTCAACAGTTTGGTGAATGATCCCAAATATTAGGTTGTGTGAATTAGAATCATATGAGTTATTCTTGCTATCTCTTTCTTGACCATTTTCTGTCTAGTATACTGCAAATTATGGATGATTTTACCATCTAACTATCTTTTTAATCTATTCAGTTTACCCTATCACTGTTATGACTCACCTCTTGGATACAGAGTTGAATAGCCTCTTCATTTCATTTCCTTCCTCCAATTCATTGTTAAGAGAGTGTTTTTTTCTACAAAGCTAAATCTAACTTTGTCACTCTCTGCTTAAAATTTTTAACTTCCCATTTCTTATGAGTATGCCCAAAATCCTCAATAAAGCTTTTACATCACACCTATATATCCAGCTTCTTTTTGCAAGTCCCTCTCTTACATGGTCTATTTTCATCCACATTGGAGCTATGAAGAGATTAGCATAATTATCCCAGAATATTTTGAAATAAATACCAGATATCATATTTCATAAGAAAGTGTGTGTATGAGCATCTAATTTATAGGTATCTTTCAAAATATTACAAAAATGACCTTTAAATACAAAATTATGGATATTCAATATTTTCTTAGTAGAATCAAATGCATACTCAGTCCCCCACCCCCACCTTATTTCAGAATCAAGATAACATCTCCATATGGAGACTCTTTTAATATATTGGTTCCACATACTATTTTTGCCATTAATTTTTAAAGAAATCTAGTTTATTTGCCCCGTAAAGTCCTCTACAGTCTGGATATTGCTGAATTCATCCTCATAGTGTTGTTTAATATGTTACCATTTTCCCTACATTATCTTCTTTCTTTAGGGGAAGTTTAGGAACTTAGTTTTAGAGTCTTTTTCAGATTCACATTCAGTTTTTGGCAATAAATATATTATAACTGGTCTTGTGTATTTCCATTGGGAGATACATAATATCCACTTGTTTCTATTTTTAGAAGCACAATATTTATTTATTATATATGCCATTATTGCTTTATTACTAGTTTCATCCATTGAATTAAAATTCAATATGTACATGAAACTGTTCTTTATCATTTACCACTGTAACCCATGTAACTAGCATAGTGTCAGACAAAATATTTTCAATATATATTTAATTAAATAAAAACAATGGGGTGCCTGAGTGGCTCAGTCAGTTAAACGTCTGACTTTGGAGCAGGTCATGATCTCTGTTTGTGAGTTGAGCCCCAGGATGAGCTCTATGCTGACAGCTCAGAGCCTGGAGCCACCTGAAGCCACCTCCTGAAGCCAGCCTGCTTCAGATTCTGTGTGTGTGTCTCTCTCTCTGTCAAAAATAAAAATTAAACACACAGCCTGCTCCATTCTGTGTGTCTCTCTCTCTCTCAAAAATAAAAATTAAAAAAAAATTTTTTTACCGATGTATCCTATAGCTTGCATAGTTATATATTTAGGATTCTAAACAGATCTTGGTGTTCTGCCTTAAGAACCCTGTGCCTATCTCTTCCTTGGCTGTGTGTGAACTCCAGAACACTAGGCATATAATGTCATCTAATGTCTCTGTCCAAACTTATTTACTAAGAGAGGGCCAAATGCTAGAATGGCTTCTAGCCGCATAAGCTCATGTCCCTAGTATTTTCCTGGATTCCCATTAAAATGCCTGCCTGATAAATCTCAACACTTCCAGGTGAACTTACTGTTATTCTAGCCAACATCTCCCAATAGGACCTTGATCTCACTTTCTTAGAAAAATTAATAAGAAATATCTTATGATTATAAATACTTGTGTCTTTTTGAGATATACATGTATCTCCTACAACTCAGGTGTGTCTCAGGGAACTCAAAGCCATTGATTTGAAATAGAATCATCAGGAAGGATAAGGCCTCTGTCTCCCAGTCTCTGTGGGAAAATAGCATCCTAACATTGATTATTGCCACCCAGCAAGAATTACACATACACTGACCAACCTTTCATAATTTCTCGCTTAACTGAGCATGGACTCACTTAACTGACTTGCCCTGAGTCCCTGCTTGTCTCCCACTCTCTTCTTTTGTTCTCCTTTAAAAGACCTAGTCAAATCTGCACAAATCTATGAAGCTTAGCTCCTTCCTCTACTGCATGAAATCTGTTTTTACCACTTCAACTAATGTCTGGCTGTGTTTATATTTGACATAGCCTAAAATTATGTAAGAATATATGTTGATGAAGTTCTGATATGGCTCCAAATTGAAATAATTAAACCCCATTATTTCATGTACCACAGAGACCTATGAGCTAATGAGATATCTTAAATCTTATAAACCACTACAGTTTCACATTTCTGAAGCTGATTGTAGGGATATGCTCAGTATGCTCCTTAGCATTACTACCCACTCAAATTATATCGAAGATCAATTTACTTTTTAACTCTGCTTAATGCTTAACTGACTAAACATAAAGAGAGTGGTTCTTTAGAAAAAAAAACTTGATTATAGGAAAGCCACATTTTGGTTTAGAGTCAAGTAAGTTCAGCTAAATCTAATGGGATTTTTTTTTCACTTGATTCATCAAACACAGATTATTCCATAAATTCAGATTTAAGTAGAGTTTTTATTGCTTTTTCTTTATTTTCTGTTACTTGAGTCACACACTGTCAACTTACACAAAAGTAATTCTTTACTAACCTCCAATTTGAAATAACTTATACTTTTGCCTTCATTTTCTCAGACTGCAATAACAGATTCAGATACAAAACCAGCCTAGTGCGGCACAATTGTGGGGAAATTCCACATTAAGTTGATAAATCACTCAGGCAGAACTCATTTATCAAAAATACATTTACTTAAATCACAGTTGCTTTGTGTGTGGAGGTACTAGCTTGGTTGTCCAGCATTTACTAAATAATTCATCAAACCCAGATTTGTTTGAATGTACCAAAAAGCAGCCCATAGTAAAATGAAACAAAAGTTGGTATTGCTGGGAATAATACATTGGGGGAGATATGGTTATAGCTCATAATCATATCTTAAATGCTGAGTTCAATAGTCCTATATTCCCTACTTTATTTTATAACTAAAATAAATATAATATTTTGTTCTATCTCTTGACTTAAAAGTCATTGGTAGTGTGTACTACTGCCTACACTTCCTTCCCAACACTTCCTTCTGCTGGTGAAGAGAAAATAATAATATTACATGATGAAGACAAAACCTTTGGTTTTGATCTGAGATACTACCTGAACTCCAATACCTAAGACTACTTTTTCTCTCTATCCAAGATGCTTTAGTATCTATTGGAAAACCAATTCCTGCAAATTCATGAAATATACACAAAATCTGTTAAAATTTAAGAGCTTAAACATATCCTTATTTGCCGGAGTCCAGCTCCAGCAAGTCCAGGGCTCCCTGAAGGATGGACGGTATCAGCGAAAGGGGGAGGGAATGAGAGAGCCACGAGTTTCTTTCTGATCACCAGGTAGGCATCTCTGCACTGGCCTGAGAGCCAGCTTTATTTATGGAAAAAAAAAAATGTATGGGGCCAGCACAGAAGTAGCATTTGCCTTAGACAATGATTTCTGATGACAAATTTCTTTGGTATGTAAAAATTTCCCAGAACATAGATTGGTAGAAGACTCATGCATAATCTTTATCAATAGTGATTGATGTAGGTGATTTAGATGCTATCTAAATGGGGAAGGAAGGTATCTTCAACATTCAAACACAAGGCAATGTTTTTAGCATAGCAAATGCAAAAGTTCTTTGTGAGCTGGGGTCAGTAGCCTGTTTTCTTGAGGGAAAGTAAAACAGGTTTCTCAGGAAATGTAATATTTGCTCCCATAATCACAAAAGAAGAAATTTCTAAAATAAGTTCCTTCACAAGGTGCAATCTGCATATTTTAGAATAAGGGGACACGTCATTCCCGATACCAGTCAACAATGTGCCTTTGGGGGGGTTGGTGCTCAGGCAAAAACAATTGAGTGGGGGTGGATATCAGTCTTTTTGCAGAGGCCTTGCAAATCTGCCTTACCTCACAAGGAGTTTTCTCAACTTAATGAGTTCAGAAAATGCCTCCCAACACTTATTTGAAATAATTAATAGTAATAGGGATATTTCTGCATTTTGACCTGTGGGATGTTTCTTTGTTCTATCCCCAGCAGATGGTGTCCCAACAAATAGAGGTGGACATTTTTTAGCTACTGTGGTTAGGCAAGCAGGCTTCAGAGTTGGGCTGCTTCATTTAGTATACCAACCTGTTCACTTCCTAGCTGGGTGAACTTGATCTTGGAGACTTTCTATATCTGTTTTTTTTTTTTTAATGGAAATTATATAATCTCTCTATATTACCCAATAGTCATTTAAACTTGTTATATAGGTGTTAGGCAAGCTTAGGTAATGTTACATGAGCTTAAAACATACAATAAAAAGTTATATTATTTCAGCCTAGCATAGCCATAAGAATGCTTCTTGCAGACTTCCCACTATAGGGAACATAACTAGACAAGGGCCATTACTGCTGCTCTCTGAAATACATCCCTATTTGTGTTGAGGGTATACTTCTCATGGACTCCTCCAAGCCAATAATAGAATGCAGCAGGTATAACAAGGCAAGCCCCTTCTATGGGATCCTAAATGCTGACCTTGGTTCAAGAACTCACAAATGACCCTGCTGGACCTTCCAAGGTCATTTCCACCCAGTTTTCTCCCTCCTTCACTTGGGGACAGTGTTACAAGCCCAGGCTTCCCTGGCTTTCTCCCTATTTCTTCATTTTTTTTTTTTTTCTCTGAGACACTTGCAGAGTTATCATGGTCTTGGTATCTGCTATATAGAGAAGTAACATGTAGCCCCTACTCTACTATCTCCTCTCAGCTGCAATTATTAGGTCTTCTACCTTTAGGTCATGCCTTACCTACTTCCTGAGATATTCTTGTCCAGGTTAGGACATTTACTAGCAATTTCCCAGCACACCAAATCATAAGGTCTGGGATGAGTCTTGGTGCCATAAGTCAGGAATTAGTTTTGCTTACTGTGTAGATTTTAGACTATCAACCAGCTTAACTCCAGCTTCCTGCCATATCAGTTTGGTCTATATGACTGGTCCTATTTTGGTTTCTTTACCCTGTACCTGGGTTTCCTATTGAAAACAAAGCGTAACTCTGAGTCCTGGTGTACTTGGCTGATCCTTGACATGATGTGTAGCCCTTACAATCCCCTCCTTCTACAGAGGTGAATTCTCTTTTTGAAAGGTTAGCCACAAACTAATACCTTGTTGCAAATGGACTGATTATTTATAATCAGGAGACTTCCTTCTCTTTACTAATGAGTTCCTCCTGTTATTTCTGGATTAAATCTCTATGGATATCAAAGCCAGACTAAACCTTGTCTGAGTTGGCCATACATGGGGAGTCAAAATATTAGCTAAGCCCAGAGGTCAGACTTTTAGACTAGTTATTTTCTCTGACAAGTCAAGACTTCCTTTCTTGTGTAGGGACAATTTGGTTGAGTCTCCAAGATGCACTGGAGCTAGGTCCACATGCAGTGATAAAATTAATATAGAATTTTGAGATCTCTTGTCAAAAAGGCTTTAGGGTGGGGGCAGACTAGGAAAGCTGGTGTCTATGAAACTCAGCTTTTGAGATAAAAACTAATATAAAAAATGTGCCTACATCTTTCACTTTTCCTCTTTTTATTATCCAGAAGCTCCCTAGCAGTGAGATCAAATTGTCATGATTTAACTTTACTTTTTATAAAAGCTGTCAACACTCAAACCACATAGCAGGATTGTGTATTTTCTTTTCCTGATTTTCCTCTTAACTGCATAAAATATGTATAATTTGATAGCAAATTAGTTATCATAATAAGCTTAGTTACATTTTATTATACTACCACAACTTAGAAACAATCCCTTCTAGGGGCACCTGAGTGGTTCAGTCAGTTAAGCGTCCGACTTCGGCTCAGGTCATGATCTCTTGGTTGTGAGTTTGAGCCCTTCATCAGGTTCTGGGCTGACAACTCAGAGCCTGGAGCCTGTTTCAGATTCTGTGTCTAACTCTCTCTCTGCCCCTCCCCACTCATGCTCTGTCTCTCTCTGTCTCAAAAATAAATAAACTATTAAAAAAAAATAAAAACAATCCCTTCTATTGTCTAAGTAATCTTAGGTAAGCACGTGCCCCAGGATTAATTTCCTGCAATACTGACCTCTCTCCCTACATCTCCATGTCTCCATTTCTATCATCTCCCTTCTACATAAGTACTCTTTGATCCTATTAGAGACTGCAGGTACTCTCTATTTTATTCGGTGGCATCATCTCTGATCAGGAATCCATGGTGACAGTTAAAAAAAATCACAAGTGTTCTACAGGAAGCCCAGGGCAAAGGAGGGTTTGCTTGCTGACCTCAAAGCCAATGAGGCTTGTAAATAGGGTTGTTACTCTGTACATTCCCAGAGAAATCACTGGGATTTTCCTCTAAACAACTATCATAAAATCAAGAATCACAAAGTTCCTGGAAATTAGGGAGGATAAATACTTTGAAAAATACTGTTGGACCTAAGGGATGTGCTAACAAACCTCCCTATGAATCCAGTTATTATTTTTATTATAGGAATATTGATGAGCAACTTCTTATGAAAACCATGGGAGAATTTTTTCTCGGGTTCCATTATGAGACTTGATACTATTTCTCCTTATCAGTTGTTTTATTATGTTGTAAACTCTCTTACTTTGGTAGCTAACATTTTATTATTTGCTTTGGCTTTTTAGCAGCTCCAAGACTAATTTGCAGGTGGCCTTTAAGATACACATTTTGAATACCAGTCAATCCTACCTTGGACTTCGGCATATTTTTCTTTTAAATTTTAATGTCTTTTGTCAATTCCCTTAGTTCATATAATTATAAGAAACTATGTGTTGTGTGTTGTAAGATCTCATCATATTTAATTGGATGCAACCAATAACCTCTTTTTGTGGTATTAATTTTGTGTATTCTAATGTCCTTGACAGTTTGTTTTCTGTTGTCTCTTTTTGGGAATCATTTTGTTTTTCATTCATTAAGTTTTTCTCTTTTATGATACTTGTCTTAGAGTTTGGTAATTCTTGGTCCTCTGATTATTCCCAAAGTAGTTTTCTTTTACAATTTCCCTTTTTCCTATTCTGACTTCTTTTGTTGTATATCCTTCAACACTCCTTATTTTCTGGCCTAAAAATAGGAGTTATTTTTCATAATTTTTAGTGTTTTATTTTCCAGAAATAGCATGTGATTTTGGGAGAGATGACTGAGATCCATGCGTTCAGTCTCTCATCTTGATTCAGTATTCTTTGCTTATTAATTGCATGAGTCATGCAAGAAGAGGGAGTCTATCACTTGAAAGTCTCTGACTCATTCTAAGGGCTATGAAAAAAGCAAAAGATAGAGAAACACACCGAGCTTATCAAAACCAATGGGCTGATATCTGAAGGTGTAAAATCATAAATAAGAAAACCAGGGAGCTATAGCATGGGCAGTGGGTGGTATTTGCTGTCAACACGAGGTCATTACCTAGCAATAGGTTTGGTTAACTGCATATAAGTCTTAGGGGTCAGTATACTGTTTCAAATGGTTTGGCCAGCTGTTTCTAAAGGATAATAGTAGGCAATAGCCACTGGGACCTGTTTGTCACTCTAAGAATTCAGGGGGAAAAATCCCATTGTGTTACCCTTTTTTCCTCTTCGAGATCCTGTAGTGGTTTCCCTCCTCAGATATGCTCCATGTTGATGGTCTGAAATGTAGACTCTCCCAAAAGTCCCAGCATTTATAGGCTGGACTTCACATGGGGCATAGTGATAATTTTGTCTTTTCACGATTAAAAGGGAATGAAGAGTTTCTGTCATTGCTAGAAATTAACTGAGGTTTGGCCTTGTAGAGAATTCTTTATTATGTCTAGTAAAGACAGTTTGAAGAGGCCAAAATTTCAGGGTTTTCTTGCTATCAAAAATGAAGATTTTATTAAGGATAAAATAATTCATAAAATAATCTCTGTGAAACCCTAAACTCAGTTCATTGTGCATTCACAACCATTTTTCCTATTATTATTTTATAAGTTATGTGCTTTGTTGATTTTTATATTCAAGTGGCATCCTTTTTCCTCACTATAACAATTGGCCTTATATGGGGCAAGTATTTAAACTTGAACACATTTCTATTATGAGGCAATTGTGATTCTGTATGAGACAAAGTAATAGCATCATGCTTCTATTTAAGAATTTTTAGGTAGATGTCAAATTATTTCTTTTGAATGACTCTCTGGCTTTAATCTGAGTCAAGTGTAGTTGCGTGAATTTTAAACCATATTGTGAATCACTGACATAATTGATTTATTGATGTGATCTGATAGCAGATGTGAAATTCAGAGACCACCCTTTAAGTTTCCTGAGATCTGAATTTTGTCAAATTTTTCGCACAGCTTAGACAGATAAGTGTATTGTTTCTTTTTTAGACCTGACAGGATACCATTTCCTTATATATAAAAAATGTATTTTTAAATATTTACACACCTCCTTTGCTGTTCACTTGTATTGACAAAGATCAAGGCATTAATTAAATAAAAAGTGTCTTGAAAACATATTAGTGAAAGTGCATTATTGTAAATATACCTAAATACATATACATTCACAACATTTTTTTACTAGTTGTTCTACCATAATTAAATCATTTAAAATAATTTTTTATATAAAAGCCTAATTGTCTTGAAAACTATAGTTTAAATTAATTGTTAACACTGCCTTTATCTTCATTATTTATTTTACATAAAGTATGATTCAAAAGGGCCTAATGCCTCTCACTTATGGAAAAGCAGTTCCTCACTGTCAGCTCACCAAGGTACTCCTTTTGTCTCTCTCCACGATTGTTGACTCTTCTGTCTATGGCTGGCTGAAAACCACAGAAGCATTCTCTGCCCTTATAGTTCAGTCCACCTCCTCCAAGAACCAACTGAGAGCACATAGTTCTAAAATGGTAATTCAAGGAGACAATGATTCATATTAAACTTAATTTTTGAAATTATATTTAATTAAATGTGGTTATATTTATTTTTTAAAAGATAATGCATATATAGTTCAGGATTCAATAGGTACATAGTAAAGCAAAAATTCTGCCACTTATTACTTACCTCCAGTTCTAGCTATCCAGTTTTCTTCCCTAGAGTAAACCATTGTTACTAGTTTCTTTTGTATCCTTCAGCATTCTTTTCCTCCCACTTTTATAGACATGCCTATTGATTCTATTTTTTTCTTAGTTAACAATGTATTTTAGAGATAACTCCAAAACACTATACAGAATAATTATTCATTAAAAAAATAATAAGGTATGATATTCCATTGTGTTGATATGTAATAATTTATGAAGTTTTGCTATTGTAAATGATAAGAAGGACAGATTAACCTGGAAAAATAACATAGGGACAAATCATAAAGAGACTTGGCTAAAGATTTTGGAGGTAGTGGGAAAATGTTAACCATGTTTGCATAGATCAGGGAAGTAATATAATTAAAGTTCTGTTTTGTGAAAATCAGTGGCAAGTTGAGATACTGGAAATCAAGTAACTGCACCAGTGCTTACTCAGGAATCTGACATCACTGTACTATGATGCGAGGTTGATTTCTTCTACTTCAAAGAGGTTTTAGACTTCTTCTACCTTAAAGAGGTTTCTAGATGTTGGTGTTTGCATGGGAGGGAGGGAGGGAGAGAGAAAGGACATATATGTGTTGGGGGGAAGGTTTGTCAGTGTAACTGAGTCCTCTCTTTGGCCTTTTCTGGAAACAGGATTCAGCTATTCTTATAATATTAAAAGCGCCAACATCCAACTAGGGGTTTTGTTATGTTGTTCAATTTGATTAATTTTATACTTCATATAGTTGGGCAACAATATGCCAAAGATCATATTTCTTTCTTCAAGTGTAGAACTTGAGATGACCCCAACCATCACTGTTAGCTCTAGAAAATGCCTTGGGGAATTAGATAGAAAGACAAGGACATGAGATTTTCAAGAGCACACAGAATGCATGCTTGGATACCAGGAATCCTTTCCTACCTTTTTCTTTTTGGAAATCTCTGAAGAATATCTAGCCACCAATATATTTTTAAAATCAATCATATAAATTCAAATTTTAAGAAATTTTATAAATAAATGACCAATATAAAGTTCTAAGCAGTTTTGTTTTAACTTGAATATTTAATTATTATATTAATTAAAGGAAGGTGAGGAAGAGAGAGTAAAAGGGCTTCCTGGATGCATTTGACATTCTGTCTAGCACTTTTAAACCTTAATTATTTGTTCCTTCAGGCTGAAATTTATTTTTTTTATTTAAAAAAAAATTTTTTTTTTACATTTATTTGTTTTTGAGAGACAGAGAGAGACAGAGTGTGAACAGGGGAGGGACAGAGAGAGAAGGAGACACAGAATCCGAAGCAGGCTCCAGGCTCTGAGCTAGCGGTTAGCACAAAGCCTGATGCGGGGCTCCAACCCACAAACGTGAGATCATGACCTGAGTTGAAGTTGGATGCTCAACCGACTGAGCCACCCAGGCGCCCCTCAGGCTGAAATTTGTAATTGTGCTGTCTTATCCATGAATTCTGGGGTTAGCAGTGATCATAATCATATTTAGATATTTTGAACTCTAAATTCAAAGTTGAAATTTTAATTTAGCAACTGAGAATCCAAGCTCATTTGTTTTAATTTGCCACAAATTAAATATTCTTCCTGTGAGAATGAGTCACTTGAATTATAGATGACATTTGGGCCATCTTTTAAAAAATATATCCAGGGCTCTCAAGTCTACCTAAGCCAGTAAGAAAGACAGGTACAATTTACATTTTTCCAAGTTGTCTGAGGGTTATCATTTTATATTTGGTAATATATAAGTAAAAATATTTTTTAAAAATTGAGAACCTTTTTTTTTTCTGGTGTGGTTTAGTATGAGACTCCTTAAGATAACAACTATAAACTCTGGACAAATTTAATAAAAATATCTAGACACATTGGAAAGTGAACCCAACAAGACAGTTTATAAAGTTGGGTAACACTTGAGTGAAAGTGTTAGCATATAGTGAGTTTCTAATTTTTTTAACCTAAAGGTAGGTCAAAAGTGGTGTGATGGAGAGCAGAGAAACCTTCAATTAAAAAAAAAATAAAGTTTATCTGGCCTGAAAAAGTAGATAAAGAGTTTGGGGGTAATCTTACCGCATAGCTATTGGAAAGTGACTGGAGAATCACAGAGATAAGAGTCAAAGAAATGAAATAACAAAAAACTGTTGCCTAAATTTCTAATGCAGAAACATGCAAATGTGTACAAAACAGAGCAGATAAAGATAAAATAATTCATTGGAGATTTGAGATTCCCAAAGGACATTTAGAGGGTTAGTCCACCAGTTCATTGTCTATTGAATAATAGACACACACACACACACACACACATGTACACACACTACTCAAAGGCATATAAAAGAAAAGCACATCTACAACATTTCACAATGTGTAGAATATAAAAAAATTATTCCCCTTATGAAGAGAAAAATGTGTCCCCTTCTCAAGAGAAAAGACACTCAGCAGAGTGACTCTCAGATGATTGAGATGTTGGAATGAGCAAAGATTTCATGAAACTTTATTATAAGTATACTCAATAAAATTAAACATATTTTTGTAATAAAGAATAAAGGAAAGCCAGCAAGTAGAAACTATGTAAAAAAACAATAAAATGAATTTAAAAACTAAGAAGAAAGGAAATTAAAAATATACAGGATAAGACTAATTTCAGAAAAGACATGAAAAAAAGTAAAAATGACATAGAAGAATATAAAGTTAAAGACTCATAGTAAAAAAATAACCAATTGAATAACATATATGTGATTTGTATCCTAGAGGAAAAGGAGTAGGAGAAAGAACAGCAAAAGAAAATAAATTTGAAGCAATAATGGGTGAAAACTTCACAAATTGAGAAGCATGCTTAGTGAAACCCAAACATAATAGTTGACCTGTTGAAAAAAACCTGACAAATAAAAATGACTCATTACCTACACAATGGCTTGAAAAATTCCTGATTTTTTATTAGAAACTATGTAGGTCAGATGACAATGGAAAAACTACTTTAAAGTGTATGTAAAAGGAGAAGATATTATTATCTCAATAACTAGTAAAAATGAAAATAAAATATTACTATGGCAATTTTTATTTGTAATATCTGAAGCTCAGAAGTTTTTAAAGTTGTTTACCAGAGGATACCACAACCACACTCATGCCTCTAGTGAGCATTTGGCGGTGGTAAAATGGGATGTGATCATTTAACCTTGATATCATTATCATAATGGAACCTCCTCCATGCCCAGCCACTCTAGATCAAGAAAGCAGACAAGCCAATGTCAGGCAGTGCCCAGAACTAAACAGGCACCTGCATTCATCATCAAAAAACTTTCCCTTCTCTGTGCTATAGTGGCAATGAGAAGAGGAAGACATCATCATTTGGCACAGCCAAAAATAATTCAGATATCACCTCCTTATCAACAGATAGCACTTGATAGCTATTTGCCTTTTTTTTCCTTCTCAACTGCCACTTTGAGGTATGCATGTGCCTATGCTCATGTTTATTAAATAAAGCATATCATGATAGCTAAATAACTATATGTTCAAATTCAATTTGACACCTATTAGGAAAATGGGGAATTTAGTTTCTCTCTCTAACCCTCATTTTCTCACCTATAAAAGTGGGTGGTGATATTTATTCAATAGATGTTGTTGATACAAATTTAATGAGTTAATGTCAAGGAGGCACCTTTTTCCCTAGATTAGTTTACTTAACACAGGAGTTGGTGCAAATTGCATGCTCTGTCTGTATAAGCTTTGAGTCATACATTTAGGGCCCAATCACATTTAGGGAACTTGTCATATCAGTGACATGTACTTTATTGGACATATGCTAAAAAAATAAAATTTAGAATAGGATATTCTGTAATTGGATTAAGGAGCCATAACTTGTTCATTTAAATCTTTGGTTTAAGGCAGCTAATCTTGGAAAAAAAAGAAATGTGCTTCTTTAAAACTCTTGAGGTGTCACCATCTCCCTTTTTTTCAACTAAACAAATCAATGGGGTTGTCAACCACTGTTCCTATTAAAATCATCCAAATTACAATTTATAAAGGCTCTATTACAGAGAATGAGACCAAGATCACTTGCCCATTGTCACCCAAATAGCAAATAGTTGGTCAAGCTGAGAATCAGTTCTAGCAAGTCTAATTCTAGAGTTTGTGTTCTTAACAACTGTATTTCCTCATTACTTCTAAAGAAGATCTCATATTCTGGAGACTACAGTAATAGTTATTACAAACGAAATGTTCAGTTCTTACCTATGGGGCCAGACTTGGTTGGCTTCTACAAGAAGAAATTTTTACCAGGCCATGTATTGGGGTTCCCTGAATAACTCAGCTTGACTGCTGCTCCTGTTATGCATGGAACCATTACTCTTCCTGTGCCTATGCTGAGTTAAGCCCACAAAAGCACATTGGGGAAAGTATTAGAAACTGAGCAGATATATTCAGGTTATTCTTTGCCTCTGTGATGCCTGTTACAGCAGAAAATGGAAGGGAACATTCTATTTGTTAGAAATCAATGTAGGGATAAGGAGAAGAATTGATCTTACTTGAGGCTTAATTTTAAATTTTTATTTGCTTTTTTTTTAAGACTTATTTTGAGCTTTATTTTTAGATGCAGAAATAGCTTTGCACCTATTGAAAACCAGAGGAGAGAGAGAACCCATAAACACTGTGGATTCATTTACCATTCTCTACCACATTTACCTATCTGGTAGAGTCTAGAAACTAAATGAATGTCAGTTACTTCCACCAACTCTGTAATCAGCTTCTGACAAACCTATATGCCAACACAAGGGCAGCATCTTCCAGCACTCAAATGACATATCTCAGAGCTTCTCTAAGGGCCCAGATTAAGTGGAAATACCAAAAATACCTAGTTAGAGCTGACAATTTCAATATGTAGAGTAGGAGATATTGTAGCATTTCTTGCAATGTGGTTTGGAGACCAAATAATCAATTGGGGAATAGGTTGGAAAAGAAGATTTTTATGAACCCTGTACCATGAAATGCTGATTCTAATTAAGAAAGTCTGAAGTGGGATGCAGGGTTCTGATTTTAAAATAAATTCCATAGGTGTTTCTTACTCAGGTATTTTGTGCCAAAATGTGAGAAACACTATTAAATGTAGGTGCATTTATTGGGTGCCTGGGTGGCTCAGTCAGTTGAGCGTCTGACTTTGGCTCAGGTCATGATCTCATGGTTTGTGGGTTTGAGCCCCATGTTGGCTTTGCACTGACAGCTCAGAGCGTGTTCCAGATCCTCTCTCCCTGCCCCTCCCCAACTCATGCTATCGCTCTTACTCATAAATAAATATTAAAATATTTTAAATGTAGTTGAATTTATTATAGTATGTGTTCTGTTGGTATGTTTGCATTTAAAAAATTGCACAGGTATAATATTGATATGAAAAGGTATAAATTATTAAAAATAACATTGACATCTTAAGTTCTTATATTTTAAGTATTTTCTAGTTGTAACCATGTTTCAGGTCATAATATCTTTTCAAGGCAGTTTTCTATCAGATTTTTACCATTTAACTTCATGAGATCCAAATGAGGACATAGGGACACAGGTGACCATGGTTGCCATGTGAAGTTGAAGTAATTGAGCATCAGCAATGTTAGAATTGCTTGTGTAAGCAAGTAATGATGCTAATCAGAGCTCTAAGATCAGAACTAGAGTTTCATAGACTCCTACGGGAATGGGCCTGTCAGTCACATGATGCCTAAAGAGACCAGCCCCTGCCCTTCCCATACACACTTAAAGCAGAGCATATTTCTGATGCCTGCAGCCAAATCTAAGCCAGCCAACTTTGGACAAGACTTTTGTAAGCTTCCACATTGTTCTTTCTAGAATGAAAAGCTCTTATAAAGAAGACTAGAATTATTCCCTCTGCCTCTAATGCAGCTGCAGTGTCTACCCCTCTGTTCGGTCACATTACCCTTTTGAGACACAGGGAGAGGATCTCATTACTTGAAGAGACCCCAGGAGTTTTTTACTTTTAACAACTCATTTACTCACATAACAGAAGAGCCTAGCCAAACAGAATTTACATCTCAAGGTCATGCTGATGACCAGTTAGAGCCAGGGACAAGATGCACCCAAGGATCTATTCTGCCACCACGGTAGGATGGAAAGAGCCCACAAACGAAAGTCAAACAGACATGGCTTTGCATTCTGCATCTTCAACTTACTGCCTTCATGACCCCAGCAAGTCAATTAACACTTCTGAGCCTCAGTGTCTTTAATTGTGAAATAAGCACAGTAACAAATATCTCCTGAGGCAGTTGATGAGTTTAAGGTAATATTTGTGAACACTGAGTGCTCTGAGAAAGCAGGTTCCATTTTTCAGACCATTGTTAGATTGAATCTTTACTTCTCTCATTGAGTTTGACAGCAATGATCCTTCTGTTTACCTAATGACACACTGTTGTTTTAAAGGTCCTTTGACATTTTAAAGCAATGTTCCATTGACTGTAAATATAGTTCTGAGCATCTCGAAGAACTGAGACATAATGCCCAGTTGACCTTCTCAGGCTGCTGGCAAAGTGGCCTAGGCAGTGACACTCTGAAAACAAGGACCTGGGAAGAAATTATACCTCATTTCCTGGTGATGAAGCTTAGCCAGCGCCAAATCCAGCCTGGGCCCCTAAGTCTTACTTCTGTCCCCAAGGAGGCACCCATTACATTTTAAAGATGATGCATTCCCATCAAAGGAATCCAAGAGAAAGAAGATATGATAATGAAAAAAATAGTGGTGATTCTATTAGATACATTTTGACTGATACTCTCTTCTAAGAAATAAGAGTCTTTCTTACAAAAAAGCAAATGGGCCCTAGACATTCTCCTTAGTTCATTTCAAAGGATTCTTATCTATATATTATTAAATGAAAATAATATTACTTGAAATAATCAAATATTATACTCCAGCTCTCTTGAATCTCTGAAAGGGAATGATTTATCTTTTAAAGATAATCATATATTTCACCATTTGCTTATTTTTATTTGTGTATTTTATTTTTGATTCTGAGGAAATTAGCAAAGCTATTGACTACAGGTAAATAGTTACTCACTATCTCTCAAACCTTAGGGCTAGAGGAAGTTGCAATTTCATATCAACTTTTTCAAAATTTAGAAAAGAAAACAGTTCAGGGACTAGTGAGGCCAATATGATATTTTGCAATAGAAAAACGGGAAAAAGTGCTTCTATCTCCTGCTCTCCAGCTTTGACTTTATTTCCTTAGTTGGACATTCAATTCAGGAAGGGAAAATCTACAACTATACATACAATACTGACACCCAACATAGGGCAGAAATCCAAAGCAAGGGGCTCGTGCTCCTGCATATTCATGGATGCAAATCAGGCCCCATGGCTGCTGTACTTGGCTCTGAGATTTTCATTCTAGGTATTAAGAGGGATTCCTGCAAGTTTCTATGAATATTAACCAGGAGGGGGATGTCAAACAGGCAGTGAGTGCATGTAGAAACTTTTCCTCAAGCCCATTTGAAAAATGTGAGTTTCTGGTGAGAAGATGCTCTTTCCTTTTACTCTTTATTTAGCTTTTTTGTGTGTGTGATCTGAGGCATTGCAGGGCTTCATCCATGGAAGAAAACTGGGGAGCCCTGGGCCATGAATTCCTACAGAATCATCATCAGCCTTGGGCATAAGTGCCATAAAAGTAGGACCATGGCAATTACTATAGTATCTCCAGTTGTTAAGCAGAATTGGCTCCATGTGTTAGTTATCTATTGTGGCGTAACAAATTTCCTCCAAAACATAGAGGCTTAAAACAAAAATATTTATTATCTCATATTTTCTATGGGTCAAGAATCTAGGTGTGGCTTAGCTTGGTCCTTTAGCTCTAGTTTTGTTCGTTTTTGTTTGTTTGTTTGTTTGTTTGTTTGTTTTTTTCCAGTCAGTTCAAGGCTTAATTGTGAATGATTTACTTCCTAGTTGGCAGGATTCAGTTTCTCAGGAACTGTTCGTCAGTGGCCTTATGGACCTCTCCATAGAACTCTTTACAATATGGCAAAATGTTTCATCAGAGTGAGCAAGTGAGAGGGCAAGGAAGAATGTGCCAGAGAGACAGTGCTAGCAAGATGAAAAACCCACGATTTGGATTTTATGCTACTATATCTTTTGTCTATAATTATCCAAACTCATCAAATTCAAGATAAATTTTTTTAAAGGCTTATATGGGAACTCTCTGAACTATTTTTACAAATCTTCTGTAAATTGAAAACTATTCTAAGATTAAAAATTTATTAAAATAATTACTTAAAAGGGAGATTGTATGAGGACTTTAAGACTGATGGTAAGAATTCTGGAAATCTGGCAATGACATTTTTCAATATCACTGGATCCTCTGTAAAATTAGACAGAAAAACTAGGTAGTAAACCTAAAACTCATGGATAACATTTACAACCAAAGTAGGTGGTAAAGTTATCCCACTAACTGCAAAATACAAGGGCTAATCACAGACATAATATATAACTAGTAATCATAAACATCTATGTCTGTGTGAAGAAGAAACATCAGATCTGCCATTAATACTAATATGAGATTAGAAGCACCCTAAAATATTCAACAGGTATTGACTGGAAAGAACAGAAAGTCTATTTAGGAACAGCATCTAAAAGTAGGAAGGGTGTCAATCTCTATAATACTGATTGAGGGTAAGAAGCATGCAATAGAAAGTTCTAAAGGACCTGTAGCCTACTCAAAATCAACAACACAGGATTCATAGGATAGGGCCTCCCCATGGAGTGGAAACTCTTGGATCTAAAATTAGGCAGAATAGGCACAATAGAAACAAAGGAAAAGAAAAGGTCCAGAATATAGTGAGAGGGGTGAACAGATTCAGATTTAGGACCTTGTGGAAAATACTGTCCCCTACTCCCATTTTTAAGACACCAAATAAGAATAACAGTAAAAGGAATTCTGGAATTGGAAGAACTTTCCTAAACCAGGCTTATTAAAAGTCTGGGAAAAAAACTAATCTTACATAAAAACAACCAAAGGAAAGAATTTAGATGAAAGCTCATACATAGTTATTATAAGAAAAGAGAAAATATGGATTGGACTAAGGTATCTATTGATCATTTGTAGTTTTGAATTTGTAAATTTCAATATATATTTATATCACTATGTATGTATGTATATATGTATGGGTATCTCCTAGATTTATCCAATAAAAATATCTAAAGAAATGAACAACTCAGTAACAATATGCATTCTAATCAAACATATTTTAACCTTGAAATAACACTCCTCTCTGGAAAAAAAAAAAGAGATTCTTAGAGAAATGGCTTATTGCATGTCTAGGAAAGGGATTTTAAATTTGTTATTATTTTAATGTTTATTTTATTTTTGAGAGAGACAGAGCATGAGTGGGGGAGGGTCAGAGAGAGAGAGGGAGACAGAATCTGAAGCAGGCTCCAGGCTCTGAGCTGTCAGCACAGAGCCAAATGCAGGGCTTGAACCCAAGAACTGTGAGATTGTGACCTGAGCTGAAGTCACCCAGTGCCTTGGGATGTTCAATTTTAGATAGTCTGGAATCTTTTCTTTTCTTTTTTTTTTTCTGATGTTGAAAAGGATTTCTGTTTATTTTTTGGATCACTGCAAGGGGGATTTTATTTGGAGATGTTCCTTCAAGGGGTTGGGGGAGTATGGCAAAAGGATAGGGAATATCTTTCTGAATACAAACAACTATTTCAATCTTATTTTCAAAATCTCTGTATCTTTTTATCAGAATTAGGTTTTGTTGTTCTTGTTTATTGTTTTGTGGCACCAGGGTTCCATTAACCTGAGTAAACCTGAAAGTATAGCTGAGCTAGTAATGGTAGGGTCTGGTTTATCCTAAAGGCACTCTTTTAGTATTCTCCAAAATATGGCCATTTACTATATCTCTACATGCTGCTTGATGTGGCAGGTAAGGTTGATGAAATAATTATAATCATAATTATATAACTATTAAAGTTTAAAAAGAACTTTAATTTTATACTTTTCCTATATCTAGCCCTTGGCTTAGGATTTAATATGCACCAACCCATTAAATCTTCATGTCCTACAAGGTGAGCCGTATTATTTGTTCTTCTCTAAGAGAAAGAAGCTGGGGCTTAAAGAGGTTGAGTGTCTCCCCATGTCACAGCACTGATAAGCGTTCAGTGTGATGTTTAAACTCAGGCAGTCTGACTGCAAGGTTGGGAAGTCTAGCTACTATTTCACTTTTGTGTTTCTAGAATCTCTGGAATGTCATAGTCTGGAGAACTATAGGCAGGTGTTGGAAAACAAAAATATACAAGGGCTGTTTACAGGTTCTCAGTACATTCCGATTACCTTGATGCTCAGAGCTAAAAGCCAGAGAATGGCCCCCAAGATTGGATGGGGTTTTTTGTTTGTTTTTGTTTTTCCTCTTCCTGTTTCCCTTTCTTAGTTTCTTCCTATCAAGAATGATGGCTGGATCTTTTTATTCTATCCAGTTTGGAATTTTGAGTTATCTTATCCCTCATGTAGCTCCTGGCATCCCATATTCTGTGCATTGCAGTGGATTTTGTAGTATTTTCATTTCAGCACAAATTTGAGAGTAGATCATATGGCAAATGGCCAACTTTTCTTTAGTTAGTATTCTTAAAGAATACTACATTTTTGGTGATTGTAGAAATCTACAAAATTTAGCTAAGTTTGTATTTGGGAATCTGTGCCTCTTTTTCATGTATCCTATCTTCTGCTCCTTCATCAGTGGACTCTCTAGTTTCCCCAGAAACCTTCTCGTATGCAGGACAGAGACCTGGACTACTGATTCACACAGAGATGTTACTAACTTAATATTTTCCCACTTTTAAGTGTTAAGTGCCAGGCATTACACTAATATCTTCCCATAATCTTCTAATTTATTCCTTATCTCAGCCTTACAATAGTAGATATTTTCTCTCCATTTTAATATATATGTATTAAAATGTATATATAGTTAAGAACAAAGTACCTTGTCCTATGAAGCTAAAATTAGTTCTCTTTAGTTCTAGATAATCACTACCTTTTGCCTGGTTCAGAACATGTGCAATAATCAGCTTGAGGCATCACTTACTGCCTGTACACAGGCTGGTCCTGAGAAAGAATTAGCTGGGATTTCTCCTTACTACCCAGACAATAGTGTTGTCCTTTCATATGGAGGGGAGAGGTTTCTATCACAGAATCCTCAGGCACAGTTCTTTGGACAGAGTTAGCCATTTATCTTCTACCCCACTCAATAGGATCCTCTCGAAAAGAGGACCAAGATGTTCTTTGTGAGGAAGAAGGGAGGAACATTTTTTTGAGAACTTAGTGTCATGCAATTTGCTAAACTTTTTTGGACTTTTGTCACAGGAATTTTATTCCTGTTTTTCCTTATTGTGCCTAAACATTTTTTTAGAAGTTGGAAGCAGAAGAAGTAGAGAGAGGGAAAGAGAATAAAACTAAGGTAACTCTTTAGTGGAATTTGAAAAATTCTTTTTTTCCCCATCTCATTACTGTCAACACTAAATTGAAGTTTTTTACTGAACTTGCTAGCTCTGAAACTTTAAATACAGATTTGAGATCTGTCAACCCTGGATATAAAAGCATTCCCTCTGACTTGTCTTTTGGATGATACTTTTTAACCAATTTTCAGTGTTTTCTTAAGGCACTGTTTTTACCTGTCATATTTCCTTGCTTTGAGGATGAGAAGTATATGGTTCTGAGTTCTTTATTTCCACATCTCCTGAAAATTGTAAAAAGAACACAGGATGACTAAGCAGTTGTCACTGTGTTCTGAGGCTCGATTTGCTTAGCAACTTTATAAGATGGACCCGTCTAAGGGGATCAGGAATTGCAGATAATGCCTCCATCCTCTTTCTAATTTAGACTGTTTTATTATAGCAGGCTTTCTGTCCTCCATGTAAAATACAACTTGGGAAGGTCTGTGTCACTGTTAGAGCTGCTACAACTAAGGTCGTCAGACCACTACCATCTGTAGCTTTGAGTCAGATTGAATAGGTTCCTTTCAGACAGATTTACAGTTTATCAAATCCTAAGGAAAAATCATCTGAAGGGCCTTAAGATTAACTGATTGTCTTGTCTTCAAAGGAAACATTTGAACATTTCAACAGAAGGACTTTAGCAGGTTATAACCCATAAATCTGTCACCAAAATTTATCCTTTAGGTTCATAAAATTAGAAAAGCCTTCCCCCCCTCCCCCATTTCATGTCATTTTGAATCATGTACTCCACATCATACAGAAATCACGGTTTCTTGACTGGAGGCATATCTTTTGGAAGTCTGGGATATGTTTTCTTTCCAAGTGAACTTACTTCTGATTTGGTACTTAGGGTGAAATTTGATCAGTTATCAGGTAAAAAAAATTAATCTGAAATAGGTAAGTGTAAACCACTTTCTGTTATAACCAATGAGCTGTAATTGGTTCTTTTGACAACTCACCGAACTGGACTAATATTCCTAGTTTGCCGAAACCCTCTATAATTCTTTTTTTTTTTTTAATTTTCACTTCAACTACTTTACTATATACATATGTGTGTGTGTGTGTGTGTGTGTGTGTGTGTGTGTGTGTGTATTTTTTTTTTCTGGGGAAAATATTAGTTTCAGCTTCTTTAAATGAATATATGTTGTTTTCCTGATAACCATGACTCACAACAACATGATAATTACCATTTGCTAAATATCACATATTCAAGACCTTTATGTAGTTGTACTATACACAAAAGCACAGAGCTAAGGGAAAATATGGAAACTAAAACTAATCTATACAAATTATCCAGCAAGATAAAGGGCTAAATTTTTCCAGTTCATAACAAGAATTATATTCAAAGCTATATAAGTACTGTTATATTTAGTCTGTCTCAAACCTGTGCAAATTGAATGTTACTATCTCCATTTCACGGGTATAGAAATTGAGGCTCAGAAAAGTGGCCTATCTAGCCCGGGATAACATAGTAAGTAAGTGGAGGGGAAGATGCACTGTGTCATTTCCTGAGTGTAGCTAGATTCAAAATGGCTTCCTCCTGAATCTCCCGGGTGTTATGGATACTTTACCTTATAGTTTTTCTGGATCATTCTCATAACAGTGACCGGTGTAAAGTAAAAACTTAGGAAAATCAATTGTTTGTTTAGTTGGCTTCTCCAAACTGACTCCACTCCAGTTTGCTTGCTGAGTGAAATTAGTGAACTTCTCTTCAAGTTAGGTCTACTTTTGTGACAAGGAAGACCAACAAGCTCAAATAAAAGTAGTAGAAGAAGGAGTCATTGTATGGCTACAAAGTGCTCTCAGGACAATCTGAGAATAGCTAAATACAAGACTTTAGGATGATGAAGAAATAAATCTCTAGAAGGGCAGTTTTGCTATGTGATGCTCTCTTAATCTCACCTATTTCTGTTTTCACTCAGTAGACCCTCTGCACATAGGCTCTTTTTTTCTCTATTCCTCATCTCCTTTTTTACCTAGATTTTACTCCTTTATAACTCTGTGTCCATATTGGCTAGTAATAACAACCTCAACCTCAAAATCACAGGACTTTAAAACTCCACCATATGTAATTCTCTTCTGTGTTTTCTGGTTGGTTCAAATTCCCAACCTGGGAGTCCAATGATCTCTGCACATCTTTCCAAGCCAAGAAATAATCATTTTGTGGACATTCCAGTCTAACTCCGGTGTCTTTCCCTCATTTAATTAAGGTGATGGAGTGAGCCAAAAGGGGTTTCATGTTAAAATAATCACTCTGCAGGAGCTATAGGTAGCGGGAACTCCCACTAGGTACCTAGGTAGCAGGTATCTAAAGTTCATCTCAAATATTTTCTAATCACTTTGAAGTCAAACTTACTGTCCTCTGGTAATCAACTTAGCAAAGAACACTAATAGTTCTAAAGCATGACAAGAGTTTCAATGGCCATAGTTCTCTTCTAGAGATTATTATGATAAAAAATAATGGTGATAATTGTAGTTACAATACCTTTGCTATTATCATTAGTATAATTGGTAGTAACATTAATTTTAAGTAGTCAAAAATATTCCTATAGCCATGATTCCCAGTAACCCCATCTTTCAAGCATCTCTACAGAACACTTTTTCTTCCTTGTTTTTTCTCAAGAAGTTGACCCTACGTGAAATTTTCCCAGTGGCTTCCTGAATGTCAGGGCCTGCTCTTTAGGGAGCTGTTCTCCTCAGTGAGTCAGGCTGAGCACAAAGGATTGGAACGGCATTAGATTAAAGACAGTATCATAAAGGCAGAAACTGATCATAGACTAATCCAGAGACCCAGTCCTTACAGAGATAACAATTTCACTGATAACCATCAAAAGAGAGCCCATCTTGTTTTCTTCAAGCAGGAGCTCACTCATAACTGTTAGGTCTGAAAGCATCCCTGCCACCCACTACCTTAATTTAATAAAACATCTTGTCAATTAAAATAGTGATGTATGAAACAACTTTTGTTTTCAACTTTGTGGCCCAAAGTAGATAGGCAATAACACTGACAAATGAGGTAAATGCCCCAAAATTTCCCTTCTTTGTTTATCCAAGGCCTGAGACCTTGGTCATAGGAGTTTGGCATTGATGTACCAAGGACTAGCAAATCAAGAAGCACTCCCAGTGAAACCTTATGAAGAGGAAAGTAAGCCACTTTCAGTGTCTGCCAATCTGCCCTCTGGAAAATTACTGTGTGTGGCTGGGCATAAAAAGAAATGTGAGAATTTATCTATTTGCTGTTGTGGTTTGGACCTTACTTGAAAGACCACATGACAGGCTTTGAGAGAAACAAAATGTTACTGCTTCAATAGGTATTTAGCTAGGAAATCTCACTCATAGATATGCTGGGTGGCCAGAGGTTTCTGGCTGCAAATATCAGATGCTAAGAATATCTGCAAGTTTCTTTACCATAAATAGTGAAGTTCTCCACAATTTAACTCTGTAGTCTTATTTTTCATGTGTTCCACTTGAGCCCTTTGCTCCAGCCACACCCTGTTCACTTTTGCCCCAGTCCTGACTTTCTTCACTCAGGACACTCAACTTCTCTTTCTCCATCTGATCCCTCTCACCCTTCAAGATAGTGTTGATTTCTGCTCTGATAATGTCTTCAGTTTCCCTAATGCATAAATACCAATAACCTTTGTCTCCTTGAAACCTACAGTATTTTCGAAGTTAAATATTGTGGTAATTAAGTGATTTGGCTCTAGAGTCACTTGGCTTTAGAAGAAAGCTGTGTCATTTTCTTTCCTCCTTTCCTTTCTTTTCTTTTTTTCTTTCTTTTTCTTTTCTTTCCTTTATTTATTTATTTATTTATTTATTTAGAGAATGTGAGAGGGAGAGCAAGTGGAGGAGAGAGAATCCCAGGGTCCCTTGACTGTGTGATTTTCTGGGAGGGAGAACTTGGGAGTTTCATAACCTCTTTGTGCCTGAGTTTCCTTATATATGAGGTAGGGATAATAATACTTAACTCACGTCATCATGGTGAAGATTGGAAAGCTCATGTTTCTTTCATGAGCTTTTTTTAACCAACCAATATTTTTGAGCACTTAGCATATTGCATGATTTAGAAAAATGCAGCTCATTGTCCTCAGGATACCACACAAATAGATCCAGGAATGGATGATTGAAATGTGGAAAGCAATACTATAACATGGCTGACACAAGGCAATGGGATTCCAGAGTGGGACAAGTGATCTAAAGGAATCCCATGACACACAACAAAAGCCCACAATTGCTGTGGGGTTTCTGACTCAGGTGTTATCCATCCAGTACTAATTCTTTAGTACTGGATCCATCTAGTACTAATTGTGGATGGTGAAATTAGATAATCTGTGAGGGAATCTAATCTTTAGGGGGCAAAATTCATTTCAGAAGAAGAATAAGAATTAATGGTATTTCTTGAGATTCAGGAAGGGTTTGAGTTTACCAAGTTCATTGTGGTACTTTTCTTTGTAAATATTCATCAAAAAACCAAGGTGTGGGTGGAAGAAACAATCCTAATTTTTTAAGTTGGGATAGCTGGGATCCCATATGCCTGCACTACTATACAGAAGTTTGAAAGTATATTCAGAACTACTTTTGCTGAATCAAATATTTTTATCTGGTGCCAGTTCAGGCAAGAACCAGGCAGCAAGCCACTCATGACTTAATTACTAGACCATATTAAAATAGGGCAATTTAATTGCAATTAGTACTATAATAATTTATTTATAAAATGCCAGTGTATACATTTGTATTCGACAACCCATTTACTTTCAGCCTGGTACTGTGTGTGCCCCATTAAATTATAAAATGCAAGGTCATTAACCTGCAATTCCTCTTGTGATCATGTTATTAAATAGCATCCTGTCCTTTCTCTGGTTGAGACAGAATTGCTAGATCATTTATCTGTAACTAATTTCCCTGTGATCTTCCAAAAGCTCTTATTACTGTTAATTAAGCAGGTGTGACCTGTGTCGAAAGCAGTTGGCACTCCTTGAACATCTGGCCAGGATCCAAAATTGGGTCAGGTTTCTTTAACACTCTCATTTTCCTCTTATTTGCCTTTGGTCATTAGTGATTATGGCAGCTCAATACATGCATTCATGTTCAGGATCATTGGGGTTTGGGGAACTTTAAAGAGAGCACCTGGCACATGACCAAGTGCACTGTGGCTAGACGATGGAAGGAAAGCACTTCTCCACTCCTGAAGCCAAGATGACACTTAATGTTGATTGGTCAGTTTAGCTCAGCATTATGGATAATGAGTCTTGGATTTATAGAGTAAAAATTCCCAGGTAGGTACTTTTTCATAGATAAAAACCTGTTTCATGAACATAGAGTTCATACTCCTGTATGAATAAACATACTCCTGTACCAGACCAGCCATCACGTGTACCTTATTGGGTATATCTGAGGTAGAGACTAGACAGTCAATATGGCTTTTCTTTATGACTTTGAAGAATAAGAATCAAAGAAAGAAAATGGAGCTACAATTTATGTTGCTTTTATTAACCCATTGAAAGTTCTTAGCTCTTGTTCAAGTAAATTTTCCTATAAAGCTCTCGGAGAGGTATTCTTATAAACCTAATTTTCAAATAAAGAAATTGAGATCCAGAGAGAGAGAATTTACTTGCCCAAGTTTGCACAGTTATTAGGTAGCTGAGCTAGGATTTAAAGTTAGGTCTGCAGAGCCCCAAAGTGCTTTGCAACAAACCACAATTCAGTTACCCTCTAGAACCACCATGTGCTGAGCTAATTCTGTAATCCTGGACTTAAGTATCCTGCTTGAGGATTAAGTATAGTTGGTCTTTATCTTCTCCGCCACTCCCCCCCCCCTTTTTTTTTCTGAGTCTCTACTGACCACATTATTACTTGCTAAAATTTTTCACACCAAAGGAAAGGAGTAGGCATAGACAGTGTAAGGCAAATACAGTCAAATTTCATATACTGGTAACCTTTGGTTAGGGACACAGCATGTACATAATTAAGACGCAAAAAGGAGCGAATAAATGTCTTATTTTTTGTGATGCAATTGTAACTGGGATTTTTTTTAGTTCTTTCTGATAGTTTATTACTAGTGTATAGAAATGCAACAGATATCTCTGCATTAATTTTTGTAGCCTGCAACTTTACTGAATTCAATTAGTTCTTCTCCTCCTCCTTCTCCTTCTTTTGGCATAGTCTTTAAAGTTTTCTATGTATAGTATTATGTCATCTGTAAATAGTGACAGTTTTGTTCTTTCTTTCCAATTTTGGATATCTTTTATTTCTTGTCTAATTGCTGTGACTAGGACTTCCATTACTATGTTGAATAAAAGAGGTGGGAGTAGTAATCTTTCTCTTCTACCTACTATTGGAGGAAAAGCTTTCAGCTCTATACTGTTGAGTATTATGTTAGTTGTGGGTTTTCATATATGGCTTTTATTATGTGAAGGTATAGTCCCTCTAAATCCACTTTGTTGAAAGTTTTTTTTTAAAAATCAGGAATGCATGTTACATTTTGTCGAATGCTTTTTTTCTGCATATATTGAGATAAAATGATTTCTATCCTTTATTTTGTTAATGTGGTGCATCATGATTGATTTGTGAGTGTTAAACCGTCCTTATATCCCTGGAATAAATCCCACTTGGTCATTCTGATTTATTATTGAATTTGGTTTGCTATTTTTTGAGGACTTTTGCATATAAATTTATCAGGGATGTTGGCTATTATTCTCTTATTATTTTTTTCTAGTGTCCTCTGGTTTGGGAAATGTCCTTCTTTATTATTTTAGAATAATTTGAGGAGGATACATATTAACCCTTTTTTAAATGTTTTGTAGATTTTACCTATGAAGCCATCTGGACTTTTGTTTGAGTTTTGTTTTCCTAATTACTGATTCAATTTCGATTTTATTACCAATTGGTGTATTCAGATTTTCTATTTTGTCATGATTCAGTCTTAGAAGATTGTATGTTTCTAGGAATGTATCCTTTTCTTATAGGTTGTCTAATTCATTAGCATAAAAGTGTTTATAGTATTTTCTTATGACCCTTTATATATCTGATATTGGTTGTAATTCCTCCTCTTCCATTTCTGGTTTTATTTGGGCTCTCTTTTTTTAGTTGATGAGTCTGAAAGAGTCTGGCTAAAGTTTCTTCATTTTATCTTTTCAAAGAACCAGCTCTAGCTTCATTGATCTTTTCTCTTCCTTCCTTCCTTCCTTTTTTTCGGTCTTGATTTCATTTATTTGCATTCTGATCTTTAGTATTCCCTTCCTTTTACCAACTTTGGGCTTATTCTTTTTCTAGTTCCTTTAGGTATAAGGTTAGACTGAGGTTTCTCTTGTTTCTTGAGGTAGACCTATATTGCTTTAAACTTCCCTCTTAGAACTTTTTACTGTGTCCCAAAGATTTTGGAATGTTGTATTTCCACTTTATTTTTCTCAAAAAAAATTTTTTACTTCCTCTTTGATTTGTTGATCATTGGTTGTGTAATACCATGATGTTTGGAATCCATTTTTTCCCTCAGTTTTCCTTTTGTAACTGATTTCTAGTTTCATACCATATGGTCAGAAAAGATGCTTGATATAATTTCAATATTTTTATATTTATTCACTTGTTTTGTGGCCTAACATGTGATCTATCCCAGAGAATATATTTGAAAAAGATGTGTATTTTATTGTTTTTGGTTGAATTTTTCTGTATATTAACTACATCTCATCTGAGGTGTCATTTAAGGCCAATTTTTTTTCCTTATTGATTTTCTATTTTATTGAAGTATGATTAAAATTCAGTGTTATATTAGTTTCAGCTATACAACATAATGATTCAACATTATGTTACATTCTATACATATATATAGAATGTGATGTACATTCTATACATCATTCAGTGCTCACCATAATAATTGTAGTCACTATCTGTCACCAAACAATGTTACTACAGTGTGTTGACTATAGTGTCTATTCTGTACTTTTTTTCTGTGACTTATTTATTTTATAACTGGGAGTTTGTTACCTCTTAATCTCCTTTATCTGTTTCACCCATCCCCCTACCCACTTCTGCCCTGGCAACCACCAGCTTGTTCTCTATATTAAAAAAAATAATTTAATATTTATTTATGAGAGAGAGAGGCAGAGTGTGAGCAGGGCAGGGGCAGAGAGAGAGGGAGACACAGAATCCGATGCAGCCTCCAGGCTCTGAGCTGTCAGCACAGAGCCCATTTGGGGGCTTGAACTCATGAACCATGAGATCATGACCTGAGCCAAAGTTAGACTGTTAACCACCTGAGCCACCCAGGTGCCCCTCTTCTCTGTATTTAAGAGTCTTTTTGTTGTTATTAGTCTCCTTTTTGTCTTGTTTTATTTCTTAAATTCCACATATGAATGAAATCACATGGTATTTGTCTTTCTCTGACTAATTTTACTTAGCATTACATCCTCTAGGTCAATCTATGTTACTGCAAATGGCAAGACTTTTTTATGACTAATATTCCATTGTATATATCTACCATATCTTTTTCCATTCATCAGTTGATGGACACTTTGGCTACTTCCTTATCTTGGCTACTGTAAATAATGCTGCTATAAACAAAGGGATGCATGTATCTCTTTGAATTAGGGTTTTCATATTCTTTGGGTAAATACCCAGTACTTTGATTACTGGATCATAGGGTGGTTCTATTCTTAACTTTTTTGATGAACCTCCATACTGTTTTCCAGAGTGGCTGTACCAGTTTGCATTCCCACCAACAGTGTATGAGGATTCCTTTTTTTCCCCTACATTCTCACCAATACCTGTTTTTTTTTTTTGAGTTTTTGACTTTATCCATTCTGACAGGTATGAAGTGGTATTGCCTTGTAGTTTCAATTAGCATTTCCTTGATGATAAGTGATGATGAACATTTTTTCATGTACCTATTGGCCAGCTGTAGGTCTTGGGTGGATTTTCTCTTTGTGTCTTGTGCCCATGTTTTATTGATTTTTTCTTTTTGGTGTTAAGTTTTATAAGTTCTTCATATATTTCAGATACATCATTTGCAAATACCTGCTCCCATTCTGTAGGTTTCCTTTTAGTTTGGTTGACTGTTTCTTTGCTTTGCAGAAGCTTTTTACTTTGATGTCGTCCCAATAGTTTTTACTTTTGTTTCCCTTGCCTCAAGAGACATTGGTGGGGGGGGGGTACTGTCACTAATGTCATAGAAGTTACTGCCTGTATTCTCTTCTAGGATTTTTATGGTTTCACGTCTCAAATTTAGGTCTTTAATCCATTTGAGTTTATTTTTGCATATGGTGTAAGAAAGTGGTCCAGTGTCATTATTTTCCATGCCACTGTTCACTTTTTCCAACACCATTTATTGAAGCATATTTTTTTTCTCATTAGATATTCTTCCCTTTGTTGAAATTAATTGACCAGATAATTGAGGGTTCATTTCTGGGTTTTCTCTTCTGTTCCATTGATCTAGGTCTCTATTCTTGTGCCAGTGCCATAGTGTTTTGGTGGCTACAGCTTTGTAATATAACTTGAAGTCCAGAATTGTGATGCCTCCAGCTATGGTTTTCTTCTTCAAGCTTATTTTGGCCATTCAGGGTGTTTTTTGGTTCCATACAATTTTTAGGATTGTTTATTCTAGCTCTGTGGGAAAATGCTGTTGGTATTTTGATAAGGATTGCATTAAATATGTAGATTGCTTTGGGGAGTATTGACAATTTTAACAATATTTGTTCTTCTATTCCATGAACATAGAACATCTTTCCATTTTTTGTGTCATCTTCAATTTCATTCATCAGCCTTTTAATAGTTTTCAGAGTACAGCTCTTTCACCTCTTTGGTTAGGTGTATTCCTATTAGGAATATTTTCTTAATTTCCCTTTCTGATGTTTCATTATTGGTGTATAGAAATGGAACAGATTTCTGTATGCTGAGTTTTTTATTCCGTGATTTTACTGAATATATTTTTCAGTTCTAGCAATTTTTTAGTAGGGTCTTTGGGTTCTCTAAATATAGTCATATGTCATCTGCAAATAATGAAAGTTTTACTTTTTCTTTAACAATATGGGTGATTTTTATTTCATTTTGTTCTCTGATTGCTGTGGTGAGGACTTTTGCCACTTTTATTCAACATAGTACTGAGAGTGAACATCCTTGTCTTATAACTAGCCTTGGGGTAAAAGCTTTGTATTTCCCCATTAAAGACGATATTTGGGGGCGCCTGGGTGGCTCAGTTGGATAAGCATACGACTTTGGCTCAGGTCATGATCTCATGGTTTGTGGGTTCAAGCCCCACATCAGGCTCTGTGCTGACAGCTCAGAGTCTGGATCCTGCTTTGGATTCTGTGTCTCCCTTTCTCTCTCTCTCTCTCTCTCTCTGCACCTCTCCTGCTCATACTCTGTCTCTCTCTCTCAAAAATAAATAAACATTAAAAAAAAATTAAAAAAAAAAAAGACGATATTTGTTCCGGGTTTTTCATATATGTCTTTATTACGTTGAGGTATGTCCTCTCTATACCTACTTTATTGAGGGTATTTATCATAAATGGATGTTGTACTTTGTCAAATGCCTTTTCTATGTCTATTGAAATCATCATATAGTTCTTATCCTTTCTATTATTGATGTGATATATCAGATTCATTGACTTGCAAATTTTGAACCACCCTTGCAATCCAGGAATAAATCTCACTTGACTTGATTTTTTAAATGTATTGTATTGATTATTTAAATGTATTGTTGGTTTGGTTTGCTAGTATTTTACTGAGAATTTTTGAACCTATGTTGATCAGGGATATGGCTTGTAGTTTTTCTTTTTTTAGTGGTACTTTTATCTGATTTTGGTATAGGGTAATGCTAGTCTCATAAGCTGACTTTGGAAATTTGCTTCCAACTCTTCTTTAAATGTTTGGTGGAATTTGCTTGTGAAGCTATCTGGTCCTGGACTTTTGTTTGTTGAGAGTTTTTGATTACTTATTCAATCCCATTGCTGGTTATCAATCTGTTCAAATTTTTCATTTCTTCAGGTTCTGTAGGTTATATTTTTCTGTGAATTTATCCATTTCTTCCAGGTAGTCCAAATTGTTGGTGTCAAGTTTTTCATAATATTCCCTTGTAATTGTTTGTATTTCTGTGGTATTGGTTGTTATTTATTTCTTCTCTCTCATTTGTGATTTAATGTTTTAATTTAAATTTTTTAATGTGTATTCATTTTTGAGACACATACAGAGCATAAGTAGGGGTGGGGCAGACAGAGTGGAAGACAAAGAATCTGAAGCAGGCTCCAGGCTCTGCATTGTCATCACAGACCCAACGTGGGGCTCAAAACTCACAAACTGTGAGATCATGACCTAAAGTCAGATGTTCAACCTACTGAGCTACTCAGGCTCCCCAATTTCTGTATCATTTATTTCTGCTCTAATCTTTATTATTTCCTTCCTTCTGCTGGTTTTAGAGCTTACTTGTTGTTCTTTTTCTAACTTCCTTATGTGTAATGTTAGGTTGTTTAAGAGATTTTGATTGATTCTTGAGGTTCTTCTATATTGCTATAAACTTCCTTCTTAGAACTGTTTTTGCTTCATTCCAAAAGTTTTGACTGTTGTTTTCATTTTATTCTCATGTATTTTTATTTCTTCTTTTATTTCCTAGTTGATTCATTGTTTAACAGCATGTTATTTAACCTCTATTTATTTGTGCTCTTTCCAAGATTTTTCCTTGTGACTGACTTCTAGTTTCATAGTGCTGTGGTCAGAAAAGATGCATGGTATAACATAGATTTTTTAATTTTGTTGAGGCTCATTGTGTTACCCATTGATCCCTTCTGGATAATGCTGTGTGTGCACTTGGAAAAAATATGTATTATGCTGTTTTAGGGTGGAATATTCTGAATTTATTAAATCCATCTGGTTCAGTGTGACATTCAAAGCCATTGTTCCTTTGTTGATTTTCTGTTTAGCTGATCTATTGATATAAATGGGATGTTAAACTCCCTTATTCTTATTGTATTACTATCAACTAGTTCCTTTTTGTTATTAATTATTTTGTGTATTTCAGTTCTCCCATGTTGGATGAATAAATATTTAGAATTGTTATGTCTTCTTTTTGGATTGTCCCCTTAATGATTAAATAGTTTTTTTTCCCAATTACAGTTTTTGTTTTAAAGTCTATTTTCTCTGATAAAATATGGTACTCTGGGTTTCTTTTGACATCCATTTGCATGATAAATATTTTTCCATTCCCTCACTTTGAATCTTCAGGTGGCTTTAGTTCTAAAATGAATCTCTTGTAGGCAGCATATAGATGGGTCTTGTTTTTTTTATTCTGTCCCCCAGTGTCCTTTGCTGGGACAAAGTAATTATTGATAGCTATGTATTTATCACCATTTTATTACCTGTTTTGTGGTTGTTGCTGAAGATATTATCTAATCCTTTCTTATCTTTCTTTCTTTAGTGGTATATTTGGATTCTTTTCTTTTTTATTTGCATATTTATTATGCATTATTTTGATTTGCGGTTATCATCAGTTTTGTATATAATGTCTTCTGCATATAGCAGTCTATATTCATTTGATGGTTAAATTTGAACCCTTTCTTTAATCCCCTCCTCTTCCCACACTTTAGGTATATGGTATCATATTTTACATCCTTTTATTTTGTGTGCTCTTTGATATTTCCACTCAAAGAGTCCTGTTTAATATTTCTTGCAGGGCTGGTTTAATGGCCATGAACTGCTCTAGTTTTTATTTGGGAATTTGTTTATATCTCCTATTCTGAATGATTGCCTTGTTGGATAGAGTAGTCTTTGCTACAGATTTTTCTCATTCAGCACTTTGAATACATCATGCCACTCCCTTCTAGCTTGGAAAGTTTCTGCTGAAAAATCCCCTGATAGCCTTATGGAATTTCTCTTGTATGTAACTGTCATCTTTTGTCTTGCTTTTAACTTTTTTTCTGTATCACCATATTTTGCCATTTTAATTACAATATGTCTTGATGTGGATCTGCTTTTGTTGATTTTTTTTTTTGTTTCTCTGTTCTATATGTTTCCTTCCCTAGATTAGAGAAATTTTCATCTATTATTTCTTCAAATAAATTTTATGGCCCCTTTTCTCTCTTGTCTTCTTTGAGCACTCCTATAACATGAGTGTTGTTAAGTTTGATGGAGCGACAGAGTTCCTTAAGTCTATTCTCATTTTGTATAACTTTCTCTTTTGTTTAGCTTGATTTGCTTGCCCTTATTCTGTCTTCTAGATCATTAATTTGCTCCTCTGCTTATTCTAGCCTGCTATTCTTTCCATCATTCATGTTTCTCATTTTTTTTATTGAGCCCTTTGTCTGTAAGTAAGTTTTTCCTTATCTGTGTATTAATGGTATCACTGGTGTCCTGTCTTTTCTCAAGTCCAGGATCTTTATGATCATTACTTTAAATTCTCTATGAGGTATATTAGATCTCTGGCCATGTCTTGTCCTCTTCTTTCATTGGGGACAATATCCTCTATCTTCTCATTTTGTCTAAGTCTCTGTGCCTGCTTCTGTGTATTTTTCTATATATATTAGGTGAAATGGCTACTTTCCTACAACTCTTTAAGGAGTTGTCTTGTGTTGGAGCTGTTGTGTGCATCCCTGGCCACCAGATCCATATATCTCTCATGTGGTTTGTGTGTGCCCACTGTCTATGATAGGGTTATAGCTGCTGTACAGAATGGGTGAGGCTTGGCCTATTTGCCTGGTCTGGTTGTGGCTCAGACACTGTGTGGATAGGGAAGGACTCCAGGTGCTTGCCCATTCGGGTTGCAGCTTTGTCTTTTCCCAGGGTTGGCATGGCTCAGGGTGCTTTTCAAACAGCACTTTGGCTATTCTCCTGGCTTTGTGGTTTGAGTACTCCACTGGGTAGATACGAGTTAGGTAGAACTTCTTACATTGCTGCTGGCTAAAGGGAAGTCATCAAAAGTAGCACCTTCCAGGATTTCTGTCCCAGCATCAAGTCCCTGCAGTCTCCTGCCTCTCTGACAGCTGCTTTAAAATTAGTAAGTGGCTCTTCCTTTTCTTATGGTCTAGTTACTTTTGCACTGGGTCTCTGTTTCCTACAGTTCTGTGATTTTCTTTGTCTTAATACTCCTTGATTTTCAAAATGAGACATTTTGGGGGCTCATCTTTCTGGTGCCTACCCTCAGGGTTGGGGTGACACATGTAGGGTTCAATTGCTTTGAACTTTGAGGGGCAATTTTGCTGGTTTTTTACATCCTGGGATCACCACATATGAGGTAGGATTCCAAATAAAGCTGTGGCTCCCTCACCTACCCTTTCTTGAATCTTTCTGGAATGTTTTTAAGAACTAGGTTAAGGGATTGTAGGTTACTTATGTTTGGCCTTACCCAAAAGAAAATTTACTCATATCTCTAAGAAGATAGTTTCACAGCTTTGAGCAAGACATCTACCTAAATTAGACCCCTATCTTACCATAGAAACTGGGAGATAAGAGTGTTATCTTCCTTAATAATTATTTAATAAGGAATGACTCCTGGGTCCTTGATAAAGATACTCCCTAGTTCCTAAAACTGGGAAGAGGTTTTAAGGAGATTTATGTACACTTCAATGCAAGAAGATAAATAATTTGTAACTTTTCTAATGTAAATGTTTTAAGAGAAGGGAGGGGTCTACAATTGGAAGAAACTTGTTTGAAGTTTAGTCGAACTGAGGGGACTTTTAAGCCTTTCTTGGTCTACAATTTTCCATCTGTTAAACCTCCTCCATTAAAGCCACATTTGCCAAAACTTTTTAGCTTTTTGAATGCACAATGGACATCCCTCAGATTTTCATATATTTTTAAATAAAGAAGCCTAAAACAAACAAAAGGCCAAGAAAATGAAAGAAAACTTGCAGTTTCTACTTTTTCTGTGCCCTCAGATACCTAGTGGCACTCAAATTCAAGAGGACAGAGAAAGTGGGGGCTCTGCCATAAACCAAAACCATAGAGAGTGGAGGAAGGAGGCACAAAGGGGAGGGCAATAAAATCAATTTTTATTGTATGAACTAGAACAAAAGCCCCAATAAATCTGAGGGGCTTGTCTGGTAACTACAAATACTGCATGTTTTCTACACATTATGGGAACATGTGTAGGACCCATTAGGGATAATCAGTGTGAGAAATATAAAAATAAATATGTAAATACTTAGTTGTATTTTTATCAATTTGAAATTTTCTTTGAATCCAGTTCCATAAATACAATAATAAAAAAGAGTGAAATGACTAAGTTATTTTAAATTTCTTTAAGAGATGTCATGAGCATGGAAATTAAATATAATTTCAAGAGAATATATAGTTAGTAAATCAAGGATTTGAACACAGGTTGATCTGATTCTGAAGCCTGTTTACTTAGACACTGAGGATCTTTATTTGCAGTTGAAAATTCCATTACAAAAACAAAATACTGTCATGAAAACTTAAACAAAATGAACCAGAAGCCAAAATAGGAAGTTTTTTCTTCTTTTTTTAGTCTTGAAAAACCAGAAAAGTAATTATAACAGTATAATATTTAAAGTAAAATGAGAAAAATACCCAATTAGAGCAAGTGTAATTTGTCAACTATGACATTTATATAATGAGAAACTAAATGGTATTTGTAAATGTCCTAAGACAAACAGTTTTTTTTTTCTTAAAAGGGGTTTCAAACTTTTCAGTAACAATTTTTCTTACTTAGATGAAAGAAAACACATTAGATGTTGTAGGGAAAATATATTGATACTGTAGATTGGCTAATCTATCCCCATTTTCCCTCATCTGGCAGAATCACCAAACAGTTGTGCCAACCTTGGATGGATAATACATGAACTGCAATAAATACACAAAAACAAAAGGAAAGTTTCTTCCTTGCCTTTAACATGGTATGTGGTGAAGGCCTTCTAACTGGGTACTGAATAAGGCCAAGACTCCTCAATAGTAGACAAACTTCAGTTCCCTAGAGAAGTCAGGGAATTTTTCTCTTATAACTACACCTCCCCTCTGGGTCTTAGTTCACACTGTCTGGGGCTATTGGTTATATTTTGAGATATATGTCCCCTTTTCCTCTTATATTGAAAACCCTATGGTGACACACAATTCTTTGCATCTAGCCAACTTCTCAATAAAGAGATTCTAATCAAGTTACATCAATAACACAGACTAGTTTTTTCTTAGTATATTTCCATCTCTCCAGTAAGAAAGCTGATGATTTGGGAATTATAAAATGTTTTAAAAACTAGTGTATTTGCATTTAACGTATTTTATAACCAAAAAAGAAAACCTATTTTAAAGTGAGAAAACTTAGGTGCAGAAAATACATGCTGAAGCAAGGTAATTTTATTCTTTGACCAAGCTTCTGACTCCAAAATTCAAGCTTTAATGTCCACCCACTCTTTTCTAAAAACATGAATGATATTATAAAAATTCACTAGATCGATAATTTATAAAAAGAACTCAGCATTTACTTGGACTCTTTTATCAGGTAGGCAACAATGCTATCTTGTTTTAGATTCAGACTTAACCTAATTTCCTATTATTCACTTTCTGATTTTCTAAAACAGAATAATTTTATTTCATAAAAACCACAGAGTAGTAGCTACTGAAATAAGATTATTTCTTAAAGAACATGTTTATCAGTGTTTTTAAAATCCCAGTGTCTTATAAAATTTGCTTATGTTTATTTTAGAGACCTTTAGGCTACTAAAAATATCCATTAATTTTGGAACATGCTATATTAGGTTTTAGAAAATAAATATTCTGAAATGGAACTCAAGTAGAGAAACATTAATCTGTCCACGGTCAAACTAAGTGCAGGGCAGAAGGAAGGAAAAAGAAATGAAATATATATATATATATATATAGTAACTGGTGAGGCCAGACGTCTATGTTTTCTAAAAACATTAATGATATTATAAAAAAGCTCCCACAAGGTACTTTGTTCGTGGATGACTATCAAATTATTTGGTTGATGGGGCGATGTGAGGGATGTCTTGTTGATGTCACTTTCTATATGATCTTAAACCTGAGCTTTGTTGCTATACTTTCAAATGGGTATGGAAGTGTAGTAGTTCACATAAATACAGCAAATGACACCTAAAGATGTATTGAGATCAATGCGTTGGCTTAAGTTTCTATAAAAAGCAAACCCTTTAACATACAACCTCAGAGATAACAACTCCATCTATACCAAAATGCAGACGACAACATAAAAAAAACATCCTATGAAACATGCACTGAAATCCAATATCTCATGTGGAAAATGTATGTTTCAAACACTGAGGAAAAAAAATACTGCAACTATTTGAATAACTTTTGAAAAAAAAACAAATAATTTCAGCATTTAGATTCAATTTTCTTCAGTAAATTAGAGACTATGAAGAGATCAGTTATTTTATTAAAAATTTTTAATGTTTATTTATTCTTGAGAGAGAAAAAGAGACAGTATGAGCAAGGCAGGCGGGGGGGGGGGCGGGGGAGACACAGAATCAGAAGCAGGCTCCAAGCTGTCAGCACACAGTCCAAAGCAGGCTCAAACCCATGAGCAGCGCGATCATGAACTGAGCCGAAGTCAGGTGTTCCTGAAAATATCATTCTTAAAAAATTACTTAAACTATTTACTTGATACATACATTTATTTCATGTTTTTCCATTATGAGTCTTATTTTTAAGAAGAAGGTATTGTCTAGTTTTGCTATAGTCTAAGATATGACACAAATCACCAAAAACAATAAGATGTCTAGGGATGACCCTAACGAAAGAAAGAGGTAAAACATATATACTCTGACAACTGTAGAACACTTAGGAAAGAAATTGAAGACACAAAGATATGGGAAAGCATTTCATGCTCATAGATTAGAAGAACAAACATTGTTAAAATGTCTATATTACCCAAAGCAATTATACATTTAATACAATCTCTATCAAAATACCACCAGCGGTTTTTCACAGAGATAGAACCAACAACCCTAAAATTTGTATGAAACCCCAAATACCCAAAGAAATCCTGAAAAACAAAACTGGAGGCATCACGATTCTGGATTTCAAGCTATGTTATGAAGCTGTAGTCATCAAGACAATATGGTACTGGCACAAACACTGACACATAGATCAATGGAACAGATTAGAAAATCCAGAAATAGACCCACAATATGGCCAACTCATCTTTGACAAGACAGGAAAGAATATCCAATGGAGAAAAGACAGTATCTTCAACAAATGGTTTTGGGAAAACTTGATGGCAACATGCAGAAGAATGAAACTTGGAGCACTTTCTTACACCATACACAACAATAAATTCAAAATGGATGAAAGACCTAAATGTGAGACAGGAAACCACGAAAGTCCTAAAGGAGAACACATGCACCAACCTCTTTGATCCTAGCCACAACAAGTTCTTACTAGACACATCACAGAAGGCAAGGGAAACAAAAGCAAACATGAACTATTGGCACTTCATCAAGGTAAAAACTTTGACACAGTGAAGAAAACAATCAACAAAACTCAAAGGCAGCCTATGGGATGGGAGAAGATGTTTGCAAACAACATATCTGATAAAGGGTCAGTATCCAAAATCTATAAAGAACTTATCAAACCCTAAAAACAACCCAGTTAAGGAGTGAGTAGAAGACATGAATAGACACTTTTCCAAAGAAGACACCCAGATGGCTAACAGACATGAAAAGATGCTCAACATCACTCATCATCAGGAAAATACAAAACCACAATGAGGTACCACCTCACACCTGTCAGAATGGCTCATATTAACAACACAGGAAACAACAGGTGTTGGGGAGGATATGGAGAAAGGAGAGACCTCTAGAACTGTTAGTGGGAATGTCAACTGGTACAGCTACTCTGGAGAACAATATGGAGGTTCCTCAAAAACCTAAAAATAGAACTACCCTATGATCCTACCCTACTGTTAGGTATTTACCAAAAGGATACAAAGTTATAGATTCAAAGGGGTACATGAAACCCAAAGTTTACAGCAGCATTATCAACAATAACCAAACTATGGAGGGAGCCCAAATATCCACCAACTGATGAATGAATAAAGAAGAGTGATACACACACACACACACATACACACACACAATGGAATATTATTCAGCCATCAAAAAGAATGAAACCTTGCTTTTTGCAACAATGTGGATGGAGCTAGAATGTATTATGCTAAGCAAAATTAGTCAATCAGAGAAAGACAAATACCATATTATTTCACTCATATGTGGAATTTAAGAAACAAAACAGATGAACATACGGGAAGGGGATAAAAAGGAAAAGAGACAAACAAACTACAAGATACTCTTAACCATAGAGAACAAACTAACGGTTGATGGAGGGAAGTGGGTGAGTGATGGGTATTAAGAAGGGCACTTGTGATGAGCACTGGGTGTTATATGTTAAGTGATGAATCACTGAATTCTGAAAACATTGCACTGTATGTTAACTAAAATTCAAATAAAAAGATAGGAAACTACTCTATGAAGAGAGAGTTATTGAAAACAAATTGATTGCTTGCATCCTAAGTCTTGTATCCCTAAAAAGTCAATGAAGCAATACAAGACACCATAAAGATGAGCATTCCAGCAAATGGGAAATGGTGGTATCTGAGCAAAACAATGAACTAGTGTCTTGCTTCCCTGTCACTATATATTTTTAAGGAAACACAATATACTATTAATTGCTCAGTGGTTTCAAAAAGTTATCAATCTGATGATCCTTCACATTGAATCCTGTATAGTGAGACATAGGTCTTAGAAGGGCCAAAAGAAAGGTTTCAAAGAGGTCATAGAGGTGAAAGGCACACTGAAAATGTTTCTTTATAAAGCCATAACCTCCTTTTAGAAAGTGGTAAATTCTATTTTCCTTTGATTTATCCTTAAGTTTTCAAATAGCAATTTATTCCGTACATGGACTGGTTTGAGAAATTATATTCATTCATTCATTTAGAGCAAGCAAGAGGACGCAAGTGGGAAAGGGGCAGAGGGAAAGACAATCCCAAGCAGGCTCTGGGCTGTCAGCATGGAGCCTGATGCAGGGCTTGAACTCACAAACTGTGAGGTCATGACCTGAGCAGAGATCAAGAGTGGGACACTCAATGGACTGAGCCACACAGGCACCCCTGAAGAAATAGCTTTTAATCAAAAAACTTTCTTGAAAATATTTAATAAGTTTATATTTGGGTCCATGAAATTAAAAAAGAAGGAAAATAGCTACAATATTCTAGGTAATCAATGTTAAGAGGTTTCAAAAAATCAAGACTTAAGGACACAATTTGGTTAAAAATGTTTTCATAAACTCTCCGTAGACCACTCTATCAGTGAATAAGGTCAGGCAGAAAAAGTTGTACTTCCCAGAGGTTGGTATGTCTAAATTTTCACAATCCATTGGGAAGACCCGCCCCCCATCCCCGACAATATTAGTAGGGTGAGATACTACACTCAAAATTCAGGTAGAAGGAAGATGTGTGGGGTTTTAGTTGTTTTTCTGAAATGTCCTATTGTAATCAGTCATATTTTTTTAAAATTTTTATTCAAACAATATATAAAGGTGTTATTTATGTTTTCAATGTAGCAAAGCATTATATGTACTTTTGGTGGCTCAATTATGTGTTTTCTACATATAAGAGTCTTAGGTCTCCATTCCATGGCCCCTATGGTATCAATCTTTCATAATAGCAAACTAAGCTACAGCAAGTTGAGGGAAGGTAAAGCCTTAGAAGGCTTCCAGTGAATTTGAGAAACGTAAATAGAAAAATTTGGTTGAATTAAAAGAATACAGAAACTAAAACTAACTTAAGCGCATTTATCATCTCACCCAGCACGTGTGAAGGATTCCAGAGAGTATCTATCAAGTAGAGTTGTGACATCATCAGTGACCAGGGCTTCTGTCTTTCTACTCAGCATTCTTTAGCATGTTGTCCTTCATCCTCAAACTTGTCCCCTTATGATCACTAGATGGCTGCCCCTATATCATGTTATTCCACAACCATGTCAAAGGAAAAAAGTAGAATAACTACTATTTACTGGATGCCCTGCAATATTTTCCATTAGGTCCATCTGTTACAGATTAAGTTGAAGGGGAAAAAGTCACTAAAAGACCTGGGAGAGGAGGTACAGCATATACATTTTCAGTCTATATAGGAGATTTACAAAACTCAAGGATAGGGTGTCTACCACAGTCTTGTTAACAGTCAATGATCAGAAAGAAACAAATGACTTTGCTTCTGTAGTATAAAATGATAAATCCTATTAGGCTTATCCTTTAGATTTCAAAAGCTAATAAAGCGAATCCTGGACATGTGTATTGAGAGTTGGGGGAGATACAGAATAGAACACACACAAAGAACACAAAAAGACAAGTTTTCCTAATAACTAAACATCATCAAAGATACCTGGGTGCCTTTAAAATTTCTTGAAGACAGACACCAGAGTGTATGAAGCAGAAGAAATCCTGGAAAATGCACTAAATATAGTATAAAGCATTTCATGTTCTGCCTTGATAAAATTGATGGAAAACTATACATAGAAATCCACCTTTCACTATACTTTAGAACTGGTAAGGCAATTTGGCAGAAGTTTCTAAAATCCCGTTCATGTTATATGTGAGTCATGTAAAAGAGACACTTTGAGTACTCATTTGTAGATGTCCAGAATTTGAAAGAAAAAATGTCAGTGAGGCATGATTTGAGAAAAATTCTCCACTGGAAGCTTCTAGTGGATATTTTTACATAAGTCACAGAATCATAGACTATCATCCTAAAGGAGCAGGAGTAATCAAGTCTAAACTTTTTATTCTAACTAGAGGAAAGAGAGACTCAAGAAAATAGACAGGTGCATTCATAGAGATGAAACTAGGATTTGAATCTCACTGATTTCCCCAGGCTTGTGTTCTAATATTTTCACTGTAAAAATAGGGCTTAGCTAGCAAGGTGATTGGAAATATGAAATATAAAGTTCATAGTATAACATTTAAAATACATATAGTAGGTACTTGTAAAGTTTAGTTACAGAGATAGGGTCTGTCCTATCTCTATAGTGTTAAAATTAGAGTGGTTGTAATAGAACTGGCTGATGGGATAAAGTCAACAATTTATGAGGCTCTGTTTGCTGTAGGATCCAGTCTGTATTAGACTTACTGGTTTTGGGGGCCCTCTTAGGAGAGGACATAAGACAGGCTTAAATCAGGCAAGTGCCAGTCTCCTAGAGGATCTACCATATTGACTTTGGATAATGTAATTCATTTGAAAACAAAAAGAATGCAAGTAATTTTCAGATACTAATTTTCAATAGATAAATACCAGAAAAGGGCCTTAACAGTGCTTACCCATAAAGAAGGCATGGGTTTGATAGTCCTCACACTTTAAATGGTAAGATCGAATACCCTCACAGGTATTATGTAAACCATGTTGCCAATGGTGCTTATACCGTGTCATGGTCTTCCTGTGCCACACTCCATTTAGAACCAGGTTTCATTCATTCAGACCTGATCACCACTCAGTGTTACAGAAGGCACTGTACAGTTGTCATGTGCAGCTTTTCCTGAGTAGCCAGGGCCAGCAATTGAAATATATGAGTCCAGAATCAGGCCTAAAAGCCACAGCACCTTAATCCAATCCAGCATTATCTTAAGATAATAGCATTTGTCATCAAGTTGTGGTATGCCCATATCAAGTCCACTTGGAAGTCAGAGTTTATTTCCTTCAAAATTTTAAACAGGAGCAGGTTTTATTTATTTTTCTTAGATTAGTAATAGCTTAAAGTAGACTAGGAAAAGACACAGTATCTGTGAACTAGAAATTACAGTTTTAAGAATATATATTCTAAATAATTGGACATGTGGTCAAAGTGAAAGACATGCACAGAGATGTTCACTACAGTGTTTGTTGTTCATAAAAGAAAAAAAAATCCACATAACCATCCATCAGTAAAAAAAACAAAACAAAAAAAGTGTTGGTATGTACTGAGTCAGCAATACTTTTCCTCTAAAGGGCCAGGTAGCAAATATTTTAGACTTTCAGAGTTATACTATCTGTTACAATCACTCAGCTCTGTTGTACTGTGAAAATAGTCACAGACAGTATGTAAAAAAGGGGAGGGCAATAGCTTTGTTAAAAAAAATACATCTTGGGGCACCTGGGTGGCCCAGTTGGTTAAGTGGCAGACTTCGGCTCAGGTCATGATCTCGCGGCTCGTGAGCTCAAGCCCCGCATCAGGCTCTGTGCGGACAGCTCAGAGCCTGAAGCCTGCTTCAGATTCTGTGTCTCCCTCTCTCTCTGCCTCTCAATAATAAAGAAACATTAAAAAATTTAAAAAAATACATCTTTACTTAAAAAATAGGTAATTTTGGTTGTAGGCTTTGGTTGTCCACACAACTGGAAAATATAAATGTTAAAAAGCTTGAGGTAATTCTGTTTAGATAGACACAGAGGGATATAGTGATAGTGATAAGAATGACAGCTTTTATTGTGTATTTACTATGTGCCATGCTATGTGCTAGGTTCTTTACATGTTAACTCATTTTACCCTCAAAACAACCCTAGGCAGTTTTGTTACCCTGAAATTACAAAAGAAGATATTAAAGCTAACTAATGTATAACTTGCTTTAGGGAACACGGATTCAACATGGTAGAGCCATGATTTGAATCATGTCCTAACAACTTCAGAGACAAAGTTTTTAACAACTACCCCATATTTTGATTCTAGAAGAGCTACTAGGTTCTCCCAAATGATCTCTATGGCTACAGAAACAACTGCAATAGTTGCAGTGTCTGATAAAATGTGATTTTTAAAGACCTACATATTAGAATTACTATAATGTAATCTATAGTCAGGAAAATCTGGGGCAATATGGGCCATGGTAAGAAAATTCCCTGAGGGTCATGAACATCAAAACAGTTTGGAACTACTGATACAGACAAATAAAATAGGGAGCAATTATATTGGATAATGAAGTATTCACCTTTCATTTTAAGAAAAAAAAACCTAGGGTTTTTGAGCTTGAGAAAATATGTGTCATAGGTTGAATTAATTGTAAACAGACGATGAGATGGTTTTTGGAGCATATAGTGCTTGTTAAGAAATAGAGATCTGTGAAAGGAAAAAGAAAGTTTGAAGCCAAGAGAGAATTTGCACTGGGATTCAGGCCTGATAGACTCAGTTATCTGGCAGTGAGAGCTGGAGTGAAATTTCTCATCAGAGCATCTGTTATCAGGCTCAACAGGCTGGACCTTGATAGCAACTTTACAGAGTCACTAAATACAGACTGATCTAGGAAGGATAAAGCCTTGGGTTAGGTGGCTCTTAGCCACTGAAGCAATCTCTAAAGGTATTTCCAGCTAAATGCTACCCTCTGACAACACTTGCAGTAGCTGAGACAACAGTTCTGTCATTTGATGGGAATCTAGATTCTGTATCTCCACACCTATTTATTTCACCTTTTGGATGGACTTTACCTTATAGGCTTGAGAAGCAGATCCTTCAGAATTCTTTATTTTTTTAATTTTTTGTTTTTTGAGAAAGAGAGACACAGAATCCTTAGCAGGCTCTGAGCTGTCAGCACAGAGCCTGACGCGGGGCTCAAATCCACGAACCATGAGATCATGATCTGAGCTGAAGTTGGACGCTTAACTGACTGAGCCACCCAGGCACCCTGAGATCCTTCAGAATTCTGGTGGATCTCTCTTCCTCAGAAAACCTAAAAGAAGGTTAGTATGTTTGAAGCAGAGCCCCTACTAGTGCATCTGATCTCACAAGTGCAACTGATACTCATTTTCTCTCTCCTCTACTATGCATTATAGATACTCCTCATATTCAGATAATACTTCTAAGGGTATTAGTGGCTTTACCTGGTAGTGTGATCCAGAATTTAATTTATAAGGGGTTTGATGACCTACTCATTGTGTTTTTCTAAAGCTTAGATTGCCCCACCTGCTTATTTATCATCTTGATTAATTAAGGAAGTTCCTGTAGATAGTAAAATGGATCACCTGGTTCTCAAACATATTTATTCCTAAACTCACTATGTGACAGTGGCTTTGTTTTCTCTCAATGATGAAGGTCAATTATTCAGATGGTGACTCTTAATTCCTAGGCATAAAAAGTCCAGAGTGTACAAGCAACCATCATTGGGACTTTTGATGTATTCTCTGATAAATGTACATTCTCTTGAGGTTCATAGTAACCTCACTGTGGAATGCTGAACCTTGACCAGGGTGTCATTCATTACCTGGATCCCAGGTGTCCCTATTCTAACAAGGTGGGCATGTTGATGTTTCAGATCTCTGGGTATTGAAGTTAAATCACATCCTTTGTCCAGCAGTCCTTAAAGCCCTGACACTTATATAGCTTGGAAGTCACTTCTCCTGTAGTTGTAAAAGACAAAATTGAACAAACTGAAATCCATCAATTTTCTTAGACTAATCAAAGAATAGAGATTACAGGAGAAATTGCCACCCCAAAAGCTAAAGGGAAAGGCAAATCCAGAAAGTCACAGCTGAGATTTGCTTTCTGCTAACTTGGAGCAGAAGCTTAGGAGTCTATAAACCTGTATGAACACTTCATTGGTAGTTTAGATGACTTCCAGAGGCTAGATGTAGACTAGACTGAAAGTTAAGAAACTCCTGGAGGCTGCATACTTATAGAAGTTCTCACACTTCTGTGTGTTTTACCTATAGAAATCCCACTAACTTCTCATGGTGAAGATCCAAAATGATCCACTGGCTCTGGCAGGGGTAGGGAGGAATAATCATTGGGAAATATGTCCCAATTATCTATAATACAGGCCTACTATCTAGGGTAAAGGATTTTCTAGAGTTTTATTCCATTGGGATAAAGGCCATTTATCTGTTTTCAGCAATTTTTAGTTTTCCTGTCTCCCCTAAGGAGGAAAAAAACATACCAATAGAAAAGCATGTGTATCACAGACCAGGGAAACAGGCACAGTAAAGAATGAGATTTAATCTTAAAATATGGAATGATTTCCTTACTCTACAACTTAACACTACTTCAGGAGGACTCTAGTATAATAAAGTGGGTTACGACTGAGAGATGCAAGATGTAGACTCTGTCTGAGTAGGATTACTTAAAGAAGTCCTAAGTAAAGAGGGGAGACAAATACAAAGACACTACAGGATTTTGAAGTTTCTGGAACCCACAACTCCAGCAAACATTTAACACAGCCCAACTTCTAGCTAAGTTAGAATAAATCCTCACATAAAAGACCTGTTACCTCAATATCTATTACAAAATCCAATATGTTTGGCTTTCAACAACAAAATTACAAGGCGTGATGAAGATAAGAAGAAACCCAGTCTAAAGCAACAAAGCAAGCATCAAAACTAGACTCAGCTGTTGGAATTATGAGACAAGAAAATTAATAAAATGATGATTAATATGTTAAGGGTTTTAATTATCTTCCTAGGGCTGCTGTAACAAATTACCACAAGCTAAGTGGCTTAGAAAATACACGGTTGTTTTAACAGTTCTGGATGCCAGAAGTACAAAATAAAGGTGTTAGCAGAGCGATTCCCTCCTGGGGGTTCGGAGAATCTGTTCCATGCCTTTCTCCCTCCTTGTTTTTAGTGGTTGTGAGCAATCCTCTGTGTTCCTTGGTTTGTGGCAACATAACTGAAACCTCTTCCTCTATTACCATGTGGTATTCTGTGTATCTGAATATCTTTGTCCAAATTTCTTTCTTCTTATAAGGACACTAGTCATATTGAATTTAGTGCCTGCCCTAATCCAGTATAACCTTGCCTTAACTTGTTTTAACTTGATTTTATATGCAAAGTATATAGGAGGTATTCCAACAGATAAGAGGAGGGCCTAAAACTATCCATGTGGATGGTTTGGATGACTTTCCTCCAAAGACTACAATATACAAATGGGGTGAGAAAGAGTAGCTTTAGTGGAGAAACAAATACTACTTTAGCCAAGTCATCAGGTTTGACATTACCAGTCATAAATCAAGTTGATAGTATGTAGGCTTCTGTGATAGGGTAAAAATGGCACTTTACCTTTGTGGTGTTCTTCCCTCAAACCCATAGTCCTTGTATAATTATAAGACAAACAAGGGGCTCCTGGGTGGTTCAGTCAGTGGAGCATCCAACTTTTGCTCAAGTCATGATCTCACGGTTCATGGGTTCAAGCGCCATGTCAGGCTTTGTGCTGCCAGCTCAGAGCCTCGAGCCTACATCATATTCTGTGTCTCCTTCTCTCTCTGCCCCTTTTCCACTTGCACTCTCTTTTTTCACTCTCTTTTTTTCTCTCTCTCTCAAAACAAAAACAAGACATTAAAAAGAATTGAAAAAAGGACAAATCCTAATTAAAGAAAATTCTATAAAATAACTGTCAAGATAATTAAAAGTAAGAAAGTCCTGTGGCACCTGGGTGGCTCAGTTGGTTAAACATCTGACTCTTAGTTTCAGCTCAGGTCTTGATCTCACAGCTTTGTGGGTTTGAGTTCCACATCGGGGCTCTGTGCTGGCAGCACAGAACCTGCTTGGGATTCTCTCTCTCTCTCCCCCCCTCCCTAATTCATGCTGTCTCTGTCGCTCTCAAAATAAGTAAATAAACTTAAAAATTAAAAAAAAGCAAGAAAAATCTGAGAAACTATTAGAGTCAATAGGAACCTAAGGAGACAAGATAACTAAATGTAATTCGGTATCTCAGAATCCTGGAACAGAAGAACACTGGGGGAAAACTAAAGGAATATGAATAAAGTATGGACTTTAGTTAATAATAATGTGGGGCACCTGGGTGGCTCCATCGGTTATTCCTCCAACTTCAGCTCAGGTCATGATCTCATGGTTTGTGAGTTTGAACCCCCCATCAGGCTCTGTGCAGACAGCTCAGACAACATGGAGCCTGCTTTAGATTCTGTGTCTCCCTCTCTCTTCCCCTCCCCTGCTTGTGCTCTCTCTCTCTCTCTCAAAAATAAATAATGTATCAGGGGTTTCCAGGGAAAATGGCAGACTAGGGAGACCTTCAACTCACCTCATCCTTTACATACAATGAGATAATACATCAGTTTAAGCAGCCCAGTAAATGACCCAAAGACTGGCAGAACAAACTTCACAACTAAATATAGAGAAGAGGCCACGTCAAAGCGATAGGAAGGACAGAGACACAGTGGAGAGCTAAACCTTATGGGTCTGTCTGCCAAAGGGAGGGAGGTGGACATAGAGAGGGGTGAGACCATGGGGAGGCTATATGAGGAAGTTAAATCCCATAGCATTTGGCTTTGAAAATCAGAGAGGTTGAATTTCATGAGTTCCTACATCTAGCAGAGCTTAAAGCCTGGAACTTAAAAAATCAGTGGGCTTGGCTCTGGAAGAACCAGGAGGACAGGAGAAAGCTAAGTCCCTCCCCTTGCCCTTAAAGAAACAGAATGACAAACAGCACACAGAGATATAGCATAGAAGCAACAGTCTGAAAAATGCCTGGGGCATATGGGAGGGAGAGTTTTTTATTAATCTCAGACTTTACTAAAGGACTTCTCCAGGAACCAAGGAGCTATCAGGAGCCATCTCCTTCTACCACTTCCAACATAAATACATGGCCACTTGCAGGAACCAACTCAGCACCAACATTCACTATCTAACTTGCTTAAACCATGTGCCACGCCCCCAACTCAGCTGGGCCTACCTCAGTTACAGCAGGGCCAGTCCCTTCCCCCACAGACCAGGACAAACCTAAACACTGCATCTCTCAACTGCATGTTTTATGCGGCCTTGGTTTTGCCAGTAGCAGCTTGTTGCCTCTTGTAGACGACATACAAACATTGTTAAAATGGCACCCTCTGCTTGAACATGTTTTGTGGAATGGCCCCAGTCATACTCAGTCTCCCCAGTGGCTGTGTATTTCTTATAGAAGAGGACCAGGAACACCTTGTTAAAAGTGCATGCCTGCCCACTATTTTTAAGTGCAAGAGACATAGCTGACTTTCCTAACACACAGAGACAGACACAGAGATCTAGAAAAAATGAGATAGAGGAATATGTCCCAAATGAAAGAACAGGACAAAATCACAGCAAAAGACCTAAATGAAACCGAGATAAGTGATATGCCTGATAGAGAATTTAAAGTCATGATCCTAAAGATACTCACAGGACTTGAGAAAAGAATAAAGGACATCAGCATTAAGAGACCCATAACACAGACATATAAAAGAATCAGAGATGAAGAACATAATAACTGAAATTAAAAATACATAGATGAATTAAATAGTAGGCTGGAAGAAGGAAAAGAATGAATAAGTAACCTGTAGAACAGTAATACAAAGTAATCAAGTTGAACATGTGACAAAAAATATGCAAAATGAGAAGAGACTTAGGTAACTCAATGATTCCATCAAGTGTAATAATATTTGCATTATGAGATCCCAGAAGTGGGAAGAACATCTGTTTGAAAAAAATAATAGGTAAAAAGTTCCTGAATTTGAGAAGGAAATGGTAATTCAGATCCAGCAGGCACAGAAATTTCCCCAACAAATCAACCCAAGAAGGTCCACACCAAGACACATAATAATTGAAATGGCAAAAGGCAGTGATAAGGAAAGAATTTTACAAGAAGGAAAAGAAAACAGTTACATACAAGAGAAACCATATAAGGATATTAGTGGATTTTTCAACAGAAACTTTGCAGGCCAGAAGGGAATGGCATGATATATTCAAAATACTGAAAGAAAAAAAATCTGCAACCAAGAATATTCTATCCAGCAAGGCTATCATTCAGGATAGAAGGAGAGAGGGTTTCCCAGACAAACAAAAGTTAAAGGAGTTCATGGTCACTAAATCACCACTACAAGAAATCTTAAAATTGATTCTTTGAGTGGACAGGAAAAACCATAAGCAGGAATAAGAGAAGTAGGAAGCACAAAAGTAGTAAAAATAAGTATATTTGTAAAAACCCATCAAGGGATTAACAAAATAAAATAAAGCATGACTCCATAAACCTAAAACACGAGGGGAGAGGAGTAAAGAATGGGTTCAAACTTAAGTGACCATCAACTGAAGATAGACTGCTATATGCAGAAGATGTTATACATAAACCTAACGGTAATGTCAAATCAGAAACCAGTAATATACAGGCAAAAAAATAAAGACAAAAGAGTCCAAATATGTCACTAAAGAAAGCCAATTAATAATGAGAAAAGAGAACAAGGGAAGAAAGGAACAGAGAAAATCCATGAAAACAAACATAAAACAGATAAAATGGCAATAAATGCACACTTATAAATAATCACTTTGAGTGTAAATGTACTTAAATGCTCCAATAAAAAGACATAGGGTGATGGAATGGATTAAAAAAAAAAAAACAAGACCTATCTATATGCTGCCTACAAGAGATGCACTTTGGACCTAAAGACACATGTAGATTGAAAGTGAGGTGATGGAGAAACATCATGTAAATGGATAACAAAAGAAAGCTGAAGTAGCATTACTTATATAAAAAAATGACTTTAAAAAAAAGACTACAACGAGAGACAAAGAAGGGGCACAATATTATCACTAAAGGGACAATCCAGCAAGAAGATATAACAATTGTAGATATTTATGGACTTAACTTGAAAGGGCCCAAATACATAAAACAGCTAATAACAAATATGAAAGAAATAGTAGCAATACAATAATGGTAGGGAACTTCAACACCCCACTTACATCAATGCACAGATCATCTAAACAGAAAATCAACAAGGAAAACATAGCTTTGAATAACACACTGGATCAGATAGATTTAAGAGCTGTATTCACAAATTCCATTCTAAAACAGAATACACATTACTTTCAAGTGCACACAGAACATTCTCCAGAGTAGATCACATATTAGTTCACAAAACAAATCTCAACAATTTCAAAAAGAATGAAGTTTTACCATTCATCTTTTCTGGCCACAATACAATAAAACTGGAAATCAACCACAAGAAAAATCGGGAAAAAACACAAATACATGTAAGTTACTCTACTAAACAAAGAATAAGTCAACCATGAAATCAAAGAGGAAAACAAAAAAAGTACATGAAGACAAATGAAAATGAAAATACAATGGTCCAAAATCTTTGTGATGCAAGCTGTTCTAAGAGGGAAGTTAATACCTATCTGTACCTACCTCAGGAAGCAAGAAAAATCTCAAACAACCTAAATTTAAAGGTAAGGAAGATAGAAAGAAAACAAAACCAAACGTAAAACTAGCAGAAGGAAGGAAATAATAAAGATTAGATCAGAAATAAAGTATATAGAAGCTAAAATCACTGAAACCAAGGTCTAGTTCTTTGAAAAGATCAATGAAATTGATAAACCTCTACCTAGACACACACACACACACAGACAGAGAATGCAAATAAAATCAGAAACAAGAGATTAACAACCAACACCATATAAATACAAAAGTTTATAAGATAATTTTATGAAAAATTATATGCCAACAAACTGCATAATCTATAACAAATTGACAAATTCCTAGAAACAAATAAACTGCCAAAACTGAAACAGGAAGAAAGAGAATATTTGAACAGGCCTATTATTAGCAATGGGATTTAATCATTAATAAAACACTAATTCAAAAGGATACATGAACGCCTATGTTAATTGCATCATTATTTATAATATCCAAATCATGGAAGTAACCCAAATATCCAGTGACATATGAATGGATAAAGAAGATGTAGTATATGTTATTATTTAGTCATAAAAAGAATGAAATCTTGCCATTTCCAACACCATGGATGGACCTAGAGGGTATAATGCTAAGTGAAATAAGTCATTCAGAAAAAGACAAATAACATCTCATGTGGAATTTAAGAAACAGATGAACAAAGGGAAAAAAAGAAAAGACAAACCAAACAACTGTCTATAGAGACAAACAAATGGTTACCAGAGGGGAGGTGGTGGTGGGGGGCATGGGAGAAACAGGTAAAGTGGATTAAGAGTATCTTGATGAGCACTGAGTAGTGTATGGAATTGTTGAATCAACGTATTGTATACCTGAAATGAATATAACACTGTATGCTAACTGTACTGGAATTAAAATTTAAAAATTGATAAAAAAAATATATCAATATGGATTCATTAAATAAATGTACCATATAATGTAAAATGATAATAAGGGGGATTGTGTGTGGTATATAAGAATTCTCTGTACTACCCTTGCAATATTTCAGAAAATCTAAATTTTCTAAAATAGTTTACTTTTTTTAAAATTGGGAATCTTTTTTCTCAGTGTATGGTTACCAACTAAAGAGCCTGAGGGGAACCCCTGTTTTTTTTTTTTTTTTTTTTTTTTTTTTTTGAGGAATATAGTCCTCTGTGTTGTCCAATAAAACACAGGGAATAGTAGGTCTTTTTTTAGAAGGGCCAGGTTACTTCTCAGAGTTAAAGTTTCTGAAGAAGCTGGGTATGTAAAATATTTAGGAACTTCCCTCCATATTCCAGTATCTCTTATGTCAGGGTTTCAGTTTTTCCCATTTAACATACTGATTTTGGCATACCAGCTCTCCCTTAATTGGGCTTTGAACCTTCTCCAGTAGGAATGTCCCTACTGTATTAGACACAAGACCCAATCTTTGACTTTCTCAGCCTTGCTTCTGCAGGAAGAGAGCTTCTTGGTATGCCAATAAAAGAGGCCATCTGACTTTCACATCTGGTGTTCAACTACCTATTTTAGGTGATAATTTCCTTTCTTTAGATCATCAATGACATTTAGCAAATAACCATTCAATCCTATTATCCTTATAGCTACTATTTCCTCCGTAGCCTAAAATGCCTAATGCATTCCACCTGCTAATGCATCCCTTTCACCAGAACCAGCTCACAATTCATCATCAGTGAAAATTCAACAGATGAACAGTCAACTGTGCTCCACATTTCCATGAAAGGGTCCTCAATGCCAGCACTTAAGTGAATGATCCAGCCCCCAAAACTCCATCATATTGTGTTCTCACACAATTCTAACTGAAGCAGTTTGAGTCACCAGGTGTGGGGGAAGGGGAAAGCTGACATTGTGTCTGAAGTGAAAGATATTAGTTAGGGATTAACATCTTTGAAAGAAAGGGAAGAGAATCAGAATTGGGTAGAGGAAAAAGTGGAAATGAAAGACTTCGCCAACCTATAGGGAGCTCTGGGTGATATGGCACTCTACCACTGGTAAGAACTCACCTCTAATAGCTAGGAAGCAAGTCCTTCCTCAAATGGGTATTTGAGAAATCTGTTTACCACAAAGAGCAATATAGTTCACATAGAAAATTAAGCCTTTAACACCACACATTATATATAAGTTGACTGAATTTTCAAATACTCATGATTTGGTGTGACTCTTCTCAACAAGGGATATTCTATAGAAACACAACTAAATTTACTTTTTAATGTTTAGTAAGCTTTAATTTTTAAGTGTAATTAAGATATGTTCCTTATCAGACCATATGTTTCAACTGTTCAGTTGGAAAAATATAACCACTTTACATAATTCTGGTGGCACACTTATGGAGAAGAATAAACAAATGTGAGGATACTCCTGATCAAAAGCCTACAAAATGAGCCAATATTTGCAGTCAAAATTCTTTTAATGCTCCAAAAGGACCCTATAATAGAAAACCCAAGAATCTCTGATGATGATCAGTTATATTTATTTTATGTTTTATGCTTTAGAACTTTGCATGCATTGTGTAAGCCAGGCTCACGTAGATTTTGGAGTGGGCTCTGTTATTGTCGTTTTATTTCCCCAAATCAGGGAATTAGTTTAGAGAGGTTAATAATCTTGCCCAAAGTAACATAGCTAATAAGACTGAACAGGGACTCTCATAATGTTCTCTCTAAACATCCCGTCCACTACCAGACTCCCAAAGGAACAGGCATGAAATCTACAGATAAACTATACTAATTTGGAATAAGTGCCAGAGAAAAGTTAAAGTCATCACACATTCTTTTAGGGATGTTGTCTCATATAATTGGGAGATTAATTACAGAAACTGGCAGATATTACATTACATAATTACATTATATAATTACATTAGAAAAACTGGATTTCAACTAGAAAGTGGTGCACAGGGGTTAAGAGTGAGGGCTTAGCAATAAACTGCTTAAGTTAAAATTATGTCTATGCCATTTTATAGCTTTATGACTTGAACAAGTTATTTAAACTTGCTTTATTTTTTATTAATAACAGGAATAACAATGATTAACTGTTGGCTATGATTAAATATAATATCACTTAACATAGCATATGACACATAGTAAACACTAAGCAAGTGCAAATATTTTTATTGTTGGTGTTCATGATATTGTTATTATTGTTTAGTAGTCTCTAGCCATGCCTTATATTTACTAATTAATTCAAACAAAATTAACTTCAATAGTTAAGTTTAAAATTTGAGGAACTCATCCTCACTTATAAGGGCTTAATAAATTCTAATACTTCCTATTAAATAAACCAGCTGTTCCATGTTTGTTGAGTGATGGGTGACTATATACAGATCTTAGGTATTGAAAATCCAATAATAAAATACAAACTCCTGATCTCCTGTTCTTGTTTACATTTCATCTCCTGTGTTCTGCAGTGTGCCTAATGACAGGAAAAATAATGTGACATATGGTATTAACTTCATATGTTCCAAATGGTAAGATGGGAAGGACTTATTGTGACTTTAAACAAAATAATATAGAGAAGGACCAAAGTCCAAGGGAAGGAGGGTATCTGCCTCTGGGTGTGCTCCCTGGAAGAGGAAGAGATTAAGAATATTTTCTTTCTGAAAACTATGAATGTTAAGCTGGTTTTCTCTGTCTTCAATTAAATTTTTTCAAATATGCAAAGGTACAAAAAACAAACCAAAAACAAAACACAATTATCATGTATATACTTTACTCTCAATTTAAAAAATTAAAAAATATTTTTTCCCAATGTATCCCAATACATAGATATCCATAACTATCCTATGTCTGGAAATGAACTGTTCCCCTAGGGTGATAAGCAAGGATGTTCAATTATTTGAAAGGCATTTGATTACTCAGAAAAATATTCTCATGAATTCGAAATGATCTCAAGTGAACTAAAAGGATGGGCTATTGTTGGACCTTTTAGGTTAGTGCTAGAATTCAGAGCCAACCATTTCCTAATACGCTCAATACCCTTGTTAACATTAATATATTACACTCTCACAAGAGAATAATTTCCCTTTTTACATATAATGGAATACACTTGAGAGGTTACCCAGGATCACTTGTTTAAGTGGGAGAAGTGAAGTTTATACTCAGTCCTCTTAACTCCAAGTCTCCACAAATATTTCCCACCATTACCAGTCTTTTGAAGGGTGTACTGAGAGATTAGATGCCATGGGTACAATGGACTCATTTCAAATATTTCTTTTACCAAACACTACCTGAGAGCACTTGGGAAGGTTTAGTAGTCTTTAAAAACCTCAATATCCTAATCTTCATAATAGAGGAGATAATAGCCATGTTATAAAATTGCTGTAAACTTTAATAATGCATGTAAAGTATTTAATTTCCCTAAAGTAAATGCTGAACAAATAACTATTATTCTTCCTTCTCTAGAAGAAGATGATTTAGGAGTTCAAAGCTGACTATCTTAAAAGTTGACACTTGGATTGTGCAAGAAATGTAGGTGACCTGGTTTTGACAGATGCACATAATGCATTCTGGGTATAGGTAATTGTTGAAGATTGAGGTTGCCTATTAGAACAGGGATGATAGGATTGGAATGTTGTTCTCCTCTCCTGCAATGAAATTAACCAAAATCCTGAAGGTCTGACTCTCCTCCAACATTAATCAACACCACAGCACAGCACATATTTCTTCTTCCTTTAAGGGTCACTCTTTTTTCAAGTTTGAAATGACTTCTGAAACATTGGAGAAAGCTTTGAACTTTCTGGAGAAATTTGAATGAAGCAATTGTAGTGAATTTATTTATAGCTTCTTCCCCAGACTGAGTACAAATTAACAGTTCAGGGCTTTCTTTACCTGGGTCACAGAAGTAACCTCTTATCTGAACTAGAAATATCTAATAATTAATAAGTAAATTAATTAACAAACAGTAAATGTAAGTTCTCATTTATTTTCAAGGAGGGATGTTGTCAATACACTAATCAAAAGAAGCCCAGGCTGCTTCAGTATATAGATCCCTCCAAAACAAAAATATTCCTACTATAGAACCTATGAACTGTATTAGAAAAAGAAAAAAGATTGTAGAAGTAATTCAGGAAGATTGTTTAGAGGCAAAACTTGTCACTTCTAGGCAGGCAAGGGCAATTGAGGTGCTCTCATGGTTCTCAAAGAATAATGGCTTGTTGCAAAGAGCTCTAGGAGGAAAGTTCTCTAGATACATATGCTGACATTCCTATTTGGTATTTGCTGGAGGGGCAGGCATTAGGGGGAGTCACTGTACAATAATAAGTTAGTCCATGCAAGCCCCTTCTCCTACATGTGTGTACCGGTGCCTAGAAATACTAAGTTTGAAGCAACTTACATGCTTCTACATGAGGTTTGAAAAATTGGATCTTTCAGAAACCAACTTCTATAATCCCCACAGGCCTTTCTTTTACCAAGAACAACATTGCCCTGAACAAGAGAATTTGAAGGAAAATGGTTTGAAATATTCTTTCATATGGGAAGCTCAGAAAGATATATAAGCACATATCTGACCTTCTCTGAGAAAGAATTTGATTTAATCTCTTTCATATTCTGCCTTTTCAAGAAGTTTCTTTGAAATTTTCTCAGGATGGGTGGAATATAACTCATGAGTAAAGTTTTCCTGGCTTACAGACTACTGCTGAGCTTTGAGTTGTTTCAAGAGAAAACAATTTAATGCCTTCATCCTAAGGGTGACAGTCAGTCAAGTTTCTATAACCTCATGATATTAAGGACACAATTCAATACAGCATCAAATCTCAAATCCTGTTTCTTCTGCAAAACCCCTGCTTACCACTCCAACCTTGTCTTGCTTCCCTGACACTCATACTCATCCTCTTTCTCTCCCTCTGTCCCTCCTGTGTTCCCACTTTTTCTCTTCCCCATACCAATCACATTGCTCTTTTTTTTTCATTATTTGAATGAACCAAACACATTTTCACATTAGTTCCTATGCATTAGGCATTTCTTCTTCCTAGAAATCTCATCTGACCCCTTATTTCAAAACCACACCTTTCCCCTTTATCCAACAGATCCCTTCACATCCTTTACATTAAAATTTATTACTTCTGAGGGAACATTCATGATCCTTTTAAAATAAACTAGATCTTTCTAGCATTTCTTTATTAGGAGCTTATACTTGGCTACACAATTGCACACTTGTTCAGTGTATGCATTTTCATTGAATATTTATTATTTTTATCAGTTAATTGGAATTTTCAAAAGGTCAGGTGCCAGATGCGTCTTTTGGATTAATATATCAGTTGCACCTAGCACTGAACCCAGAGAAGCATGACTAATTGATGTTTGTTGAAACAATACATGAACAGGTTTCCTACTCTATACAGGATTTCTACTCTGTGTTCCATAGAACTTACTTTTAAATGCCTCATTAGGTACTGAGGTATGTATATGCCTTAAATGATTATTTTCTTCTCATGGCCATTTTCCTTTGTAGACTGTTAGTGACACAAGGAAAGAGTCCATCTTATTGACCCCTCTGTGCTTCATTCTATGTTTTATGTAGTGGATACACAATCAATATTTATTGGTTAAAGTCAAAGTATTATTATATTTATTCTATTAAATTACTGGAGTCAGACTTCAAATATCTAAAAGATCTGAAGGGGTGAGAACCAGGAGAGCCAATGATGTAAGTGCAAGTCTGAATCCAAGTCTGAAGGCAGGAGAAGACTGATGTCCTTTCTCAAGATAGGCAGAGAGAATGAATTCCCCCTTACTCTTATTGTTCTACTCAGGCTCCCTGTGGATTTTGGGTCACATAAAATAGAACTCTTCTTTTGTTTTTCTAAATTTATCTTCAGAAGCTGTTGACATTCTTAACCACAGTCTTAGTTTGACCTAGTTCTAGTCCCTTGGTTTAACTTTGTGTCCTGAAGTAAGACACTATTCCTGTCTTCTAGTTCTAGTGCTTACCCAGCGTTCCAAGTTCTGTCCCTCAGCTCTAATGCCCTGACCAAGGCAAATGATGCAGATTTCAATGTCCAAATTGTATGGGGGTTGTGTAAGCCAAGGGCTTTCAATGCCTGAGAGGCCCTTTATCTTGGAAAGACTAGCTCACAGTAGGGCCACATAAATGGCCCTATCCCATTCTTTTATCCCAACCAGGATCTTATGAAAACCATTGTTTCATCCTGGTCTCTTGTGAATAAGAACACACACACATACACACACAGTCTACATAACTCTAAAGCAAAATGTCTCTCAGTATTCAGACTTAAAGAAGTTCACAACAAATATAATCTGCGTTCAATATTTTCCATCTTGGTAGGATTGCTGTCCATCCTATCTATCAGGTTTGCAGGCTTGAACTCATTTTGAAATATCTATTATTCCCTCTGCCACACACACACACACACACACACGTTCTTGTAACCAATGTAGTCTACTCACTCTAATAAATATGTTTAGTTATCCACTCAATAAATATTTGAGAAGCCAGGTACTAGTCAATAGTGATACAGTTGTGGAATAATGTCCACAATCTCTGACCTCAAGAAGCCAGGGTTGATTGAGAGACTAACATTAAACTATTATTGTAAACATTTATAATTATGCCCTAATGACAATACAGAGGAAGGAAATTCAACAGGGATGCATGAGATAGTGTCACAAAGGGCTCTATTTTAGAACAGTGCATCAGAAAAGATTGATTGACAATCAGCACCTCTGTGTAACCAACTACTGATCCACAGCCCAATAAAACTAAAGAAGATTAACTTATAAAATTATAAGCCTCTGGACTTCTTGGGAAGATCACAGAGTAGGAAGATCCTAAGCTCACCTCGTCCCATGGATACAGGTAGGTAACACCCAGCATAAACAATGCAGAAAAATGATGCCAAGACTGGCAGAACAGACTCTCCTCAGCTAAATGTAGAGAAGAGGCCATACTGAAGATGGTAGGAGGGGCAGAGATGTAGTGGGGAGCTAAACAGGCTCACTGGACTGTCCCTGGGAGGGAGGATGGGCATCACAGGTACAGAGAAGGGAGAGAAACAGACCCTCATATCAAGCACCCCATGCAAAGAAAATCCACACAGGGAAGACAAATCCCCAAATACAGGCCTAATTTTGTGAGTTCTTATAATCAGCAGTGCTTCATTCCTGGAACTTTAAAAATTAGCAGGCTCAACTCTGGGAGAGTCATGAGGGAGACAGAAACTGAGGCTGTGCCCTTAAAAGGACAGAACAACAAAAAGCCCTGCTGAGATACAGCACAGAAGCAACAGTTTAAAAAGTGCCTGGGGTATCATCTGGGAGGATGCATTTACAAATCTCAGAACATGTGCTGGATGGGCAGAGATCTTTAGGAGACTTCTCTGGGACAAAGAGCTGGCTGACACTCATTCCATTTCCAAACCCGCAGCCCAGATACAAAGAACTGCAGCAACCAGCAGAGCACCAACACTCTCCACCTAACTAGGCAAGTGCTCATCATGCACCCACATTCTCCTGCTGACAGGACTTCAGCCAGGCCTCAGCTCTATGTTTGTTTCCATAGTAGACCCATTCAAACTTTACTAACTGTGCACAGCCTGCCACACCTTCCCCCCCGCCAACTTTTCTGTGGACCTACGGCCTCCAAATGAAACAGACATACACAGACATTGCTGTCACTGTGCACTCTTGATCTCCTGCTGACTTGCCACCTGACGCAGGAGTTTTCTAAACCAGCTCCAGATCCCCTCCCACAATAACCTGCACAAACTTCAGTAACACTGAATGCCCTGTCCCCACATTTCTGTGCACCTGCCCCCTCCAATATAACCCCGGCTGGAGCCCATCCAAAGCTGTGACATAAGCCTGGCAGTGTGCAAGGAGCCCCAACAACTACAAAGTGACTCCAGCACAGAGAGAGGGAAGGATAACCACACACAGAGTCCATTTACAGCCCCAGCAATGGACTGTGGGCAGAGATCTTGTCTGACCGGATTTCCTGCCCATGATAAAAAGTTTCTCAGGGAAGAACACAAAGCATGCTGCATTTCTGTGCTACTACATCTCTGGCAAATGCCTTTTCTGACTCAAGTCCAAGGCAGCCCCAACTGGTCCACTCACAACACAGAGATGAAACCCTGACCAAAACAGGCAAAGAGAGCCATTTTAGACAATTGGACTGAATGTAAAATGTTGTTGTTCAACAACAAGAGTAGAGTATATAAAACACACATAGGCTACACCCCTGAAGCACCAGGTTCTGGTGAACAGGGGACATTACATTGAAGAGGGCTACAGGACCCCTTCTTCATAAGGCCACTACTTTCAAGAGCAGTAGATGTAGCTGACTTTTCTAACACAGAGAAACAGACATAGAAAATTAGAAAAAAACGAGACAGAGAAACATATCCCAAATGAAAGAACAGGAAAAAAATCACAGCAAGAGGGCTAAAAGAAATGTAAATAAGTAATATGTTTGCTAGAGAATTTAAAGTAATGGTCATAAAGATAATGGATTGCAGGAAAGAGTGGAGGGCCTTAGTGACATCCTCAACAAAGAGATAGAAAAACATAAAAAGCAAACAGATGAATAATTCAATAACTGAAATTAAAAATACAGTAGATGGAATAAATAGTAGACTAGAGGAAGTGGAAGAAGGGATAAGTGACCAGGAGAACCAAGTAATGGAAAGCAATCAAGCTGAACAGGAGAGAAAGAATAATAATAATAATAATAATAATAATAATAATAAAATTGTTGTTACAACATGAAGTGTAGCAACATTTGTTTTATAGGAGTGCTAAAAGGAGAAGAAAGAGATAAAGGGGCAGAAAACTTATTTGAAGAAATAATAGATGGAAACTTCCCAATTTTGGGGAAGGAAACAGAAATCCAGATCCAGGAGACACAGGAAAACTTCAATAAAATATATCCAAGAAGGCCTACAACAAGACATATAATAATTAAAATGGAAAAATGTACTGATAAAGAGGGAATTTTAAAAGCAGAAAGAGAAAAGAAAACAACTACAAACAAAGGAAACCCCATAAAGCCACCAGCTGATTTTTCAGCAGAAGATTTGCAGGCCAGAAGGAATTGAATGATATATTCAAAGTGCTGAAAGAAAGAAACCCATAACTGAGAATATTCTATCCAGCAAGGACTTTCAGAATAGAACGGATAGTTTCCTAGACAAACAAAAGTTAAAGGAATTCCTCACCACTAAACCAGCCCTACAAGAAAGTTAAAGGAGACTTTGATTGGAAACGAAAGACCATAAGCAGGAGTAAGAAAAGTAGGGAGCACAAAAGCAGTAAATTTAAGTCTAACTATAAAAATTAGTCAAGGCATTGACAAAATAAAAGGATGTAAAGTATGACACCATATACCTAACAGTTGGGGGGGGCGGGGCAAGGGGTAAAGAATGAATTCAAATTTAAGCAGCCATCAACTTAATATAGACTGGTATATGCATAAGATGTTGTATATAAATCTAATGATAATAAAAAAATCTGAAACCAGTAATAGATATGCAAAAAATAAAGAGGTAATCCAAGTATATAATTAAAGTAAGCGAGAAAAACATGAGAGAAGAGAGCAAACGAAGAAAGGAATAGAGATGATGTACAAAAACAACCATAAAACAAATAACAAAATGGCATTATTGCATACTCATCAATAATTATTTTGAATGTAAATAGACTAAACATTACAATCAAAGGACATAGGGTGACAGAATAGATAAAATAGGAAGGCCTATCTATATGCTGCCTATAAGAGACTCATTTCAGACCTAATGACACATATAGATTAAAAGTGAAAGGCTAGAAAAGCACTCATCATGTAAATGGAAGTGAAAAGAAAGCTGAGGTAACAACAGGTAGAACAGACAAAATTGATTTTAAAATAAAGATTGTAACAAGAGATAAAAAAAGACACTATATAAAGTGAAAAATCCAACAAGATGATATAACAATTGTAAATATTTATTCATGCAACATGGAAACACCCACATAAATAAAGGAGCTAATAACAAACATAAAGAAAGTAATCAATAGTAATGCAATAATAGTAGAGAACTTTAACACCCACTTACATTAAGGTAAGGTATAGGTCATTCACACAGAATATCAACAAAGAAAAAGAGACCATGGCTTTGAATAACACATTGGATCAGATGGATCTAACAGGTATATTCAGAACATTCCATACTAAAACACAATATACAGCCTCTTAAGTGCACATGGAATGTTATCAAGAAGAGATCACATATTAGGCCATGAAACAAATCTCAACAAATCAAAAAAGAATGAAGTCATACCACCATATTTTCCAATCACAACACTGTGAAACTAGAAATCAACCACAAGAAAAAATTTGGAAAGAGCACAAATACATACACACTAAATATCAAGCTACTAAATGAATGGGTAAACCAAGAAATCAAAGAGGTAATCAAAAAGCACATAGAGACAAATAAAAATGAAAACACAATGGTCCAAAATCTGTTGGATGCTGCAAAAAGCTGTTCTATGAGGAAGGTTTATAAGAATACAGGCCTATCATAAAAAAACAAGAAAAATCTCAAACAATCCACAAGTATACCTGGAGCTAGAAAACAAAGAACAAACAAAACCTCAAACTAATAGAAGGAAGGGAATAATAAAGATTAGAGCAGAAATTGGGGCACGTGGGTGGCTCAGTTAGTTAAGTGTCTGACTCTTGATTTCAGCTCAGGTCATGATATTACAATTGTGGGATCGAACCCCATGTCAGGTTCTGCACTGAGCATGGAGCCTGCTTGGGATTCTTTCTCCCTTTCTCTGCTTTCCTCCTGCTTGTGCTCTCTCTCAAAATAAATAATTTTAAGAAATTAAAAAAAACAGAGCAGAAATAAAATAGAAACTAAAAAACAACAACATCAGCAACAAAAAAACCCACGATAGAACATATCAATAAAATCACAACCTGGTTCTTTGGGAAAAAAAATGTTAAACTAGAGAGACACAGAGAGAGAGAAGAATACAAATTAATACAATCACAAATCAAAGAAGAGGAATCACAACAAATACCACAGAAATACAAAGGATTATGATAGAATATGATGAAAAATTATATGTTGACAAACTAGAAGAAATGGATAAATTCCTAGAAACCTACAACATCCCAAATCTGAAACAGGATGAAATTTAAAAAAATGAACCAACCTATGGCCAGCAATAAAATTGAATCAATAATCCAAAAACTTCCAACAAACAAAAGTCCAAGACCACATAGTTTCAGAGGTAAATTCTACTGAACATTTGAAGAGTTAATATTCTTCTGAAACTATTCTGAAAAACAGAAGAGGAAGGAGTGCTTCCAAATTCATTCAATGAGGCCAGCATTACCCTGATTCCCAAGATAAAGACATGATAGAAAAAAAAAAAAAACTACAGGTATCTTTGATTAACATAGATGCAAAAATCTTCAAAAATTACTACAAACTGAATCCAACAATATATCAAAAAATCATTCACCACAATCAAGTGGGATTTATTCCTGGGCTGCAAGTGTGGTCCAATATTTGCAAATCAACCTGATACGTCACATCAACAAAGAAAGGATAAGAATCATATGATTAATTCAATAGATACAGAAAAAGCATTTGACAAAGTACAATATCCATTAATGATAAAAACCATAAACAAACTAAGTTTAGAGAGACACACTTCAACATAATAAAAGGCACATATGAAAACCCCACAGTATATATCCTCCTTAATGGGTAAAACCTGAGAACTTTTACCCTAATGTCAGGAAAAAGACAAAGATGTCCACTCTTACCACTTTTATTCAACATAGTACTTGAAGTCCTAGACACAGCAATCACAGAACAAAAAGAAATAAAAGGCATCCAAATTGTTAAGGAAGAAGTAAAACTTTTACTATTTGCAGATGGCATAATACTATATATAGAAAACCCTAAAAATCCACCAATAAACCTCTAAAGCTGATTAATGAATTCAGTAAGGCCACAGGATACAAAAATCAATGTACAGAAATCTGTTGCATTTTAATCCACTAATAATGTAGCAAAAAGAAAAATTAAGGAAGCAGTCACATTTATAATCTCACCATAAATAAAATACCTAGGAATAAACTTAACCAAGGAGGTGAAAGACCTATACTCTGAAAAGTATAAAACACTGAAGAAAGAAATTGAAGATGATACAAACAATTGGAAAGGTATTCCATTCCTATGGATTGGAAGATCAAATATTGTTAAAATGTCCATACCACCCAAAACAATCTACACATTTAATGCAATGTCTATCAAAATATCAACATCATTTTCACAAAGCTATAACAAATAATCCTAAAATTTGTATGGAACCATAAGAGACACTGAAGAGCCAAAGCAGTCTTGAAAAGAAAAAAAAACAAAGCTGGAAGTATCACAATCTCAGATTTTAAGATGCACTACCAAATGATAGTAACCAAAACACTATGGTACAGTTACAAAAAAAGACACAAAGATCAACAGAGCGAAATAGAGAGTGAGCCCAGATATAAACCCATTAGCTTCAACAAAGGAGGCAAGACTATGCAATGGGAAAAAGATAATCTCTTCAACAAATGGTGTTGGGAAAACTGGACAGCAACATGCAAAGAAAGTCCATTCAAAATGGATTAAGGAGCTAATTGTGAGACCTGAAACCATAAAAACCCTAAAAGAGAGCATAGGCAGTAATGTCTCTGATATTGGTGGTAACAATATCTTTTCTGGATGTATCTCCTGATGCAAGACAAACAGAAGCAAAAATAAACCACTGGGACTACATCAAAATAAGAATCTTCTGCACAGCAAAGCAAACAAACAAATGAAAAAACAATCCCTACAGAATAGAAGAAGATATTTGTAAATGATTTATCTGATAAAGGACTATTATCCAAAATACATGAACTTATATAATTTAACACCAAAAAACACAAATAATTTAATTAAAAATGGGCAGAGGACATGAACAGAAATTTCTCCATAGAAGACATACAGATGGCTAACAGACACATGAAAAGATGCTCAACATCACTAATTATCAGGGAAATGCAAATCAAAACTACAATTAGTGTCTCATACCTGGAATGAGGTACAGTGGCTAGAGTGAAAAATACAAGAAATAACAAGTTTGGTGAGGATATGGAGGAAAAGAAACCCTCATACATTGTTGGTGGGAATGTATATTGGTGCAGCCATTAGCCATTGTGGTAAACAGTATGAAGGTTTCTGAAAAAATTTTAAAAATACAAATTCCATTTGATCCAGTAATTCCACTACTGGGCAATTGCCCAAAGAAAATGAACACACACACACACACACACACACACACACACACACACACACACAGAGACAATAGAATATTACTCAGCCATAAAAAGAAAATATTAAAAGCTTGCATTTGCAATAGTACTGATGGATCTAGAGAGTAAATGCTAACTAAAATGGGTCAGTCAGAGAAAGACAAATACTGTATGATTTCATTCATATGTGGAATTTAGGAAACAAAGCAAACAATGTGAATAGGGACAAACCAAAAACAAAGTCTTAACAATAGAGAAAAAATTGTTGTTTACCAGAGGGGAGTTGTGTGAGGTGATGGGTGAAATAGTTGAAAGAGATTAAGAGTACACTTATGATGAACACTGAGTAATGTACAGAATTGTTGAATCACTATATTGTCCACCTAAAACTAGTATACACTGTATGTTAACTATACTGGAGTAAAAATTTTGTAAATTTTTTAAAATTTATTTTTTAGAGAGAGGGGGAGAGAGAGAGAGAGAGAGAGAGAAAGAGAGAGAGAATGAGAGAGAGGGGGACCCAGAATCTGAAGCAAGCTCCAGGCTCCGAGCTGTCAGCACAGAGCCTGATGCAGGGCTTGAACTCATGAACCGCAAGATATGACCTGAGCCAAATTTGGACACTTAACTGACTGAGCCATCCAGGCACCTCCTGGCATAAAATTTTTTTAAAAATTATTAAAAATTCCTAACCTCTGCAAATGATACTGAGAGCAAAAAACAAATGAAGAAATACTTATTCAAGAAAATCTATGAAAATTCAGTAAAAAAGCAAGGAGTCCATGGTATTTGGACAAAGACTACTCTCTCCTCTCTACCACTCCCCCGCTTTTGCTTGGCAGAGCAGAGACCACTCCATACCACTGGAGCCAAGAACATAGAGGACTCTGTCCCCTGCAACTCCAAGTCAAATAATTTTCATCCAAGTAGGAAGAAGACTTCAACATTTCTTATCCTGTCCTGAACTACCAGCTGCTAAGGCTAACTTATGGGTGAGTATATTTAAGATGTGGGAGCTCCCTCCTTCGTTCTGGTCCCACTAATGGAATGGAAATTCTTCCTTGGCCATGGCAGTTTGAAAATTCTGGGGCCCCTTTAACGCTTGCCTCTGGCTTGTGAAGTAGTAGCTCCATCCCAAAGAGACAAGCTAAAAGGACCTCAGGCTACTGCCACTCTCTCCACTGAGTTCTCAGCTACTACAGTGGAGGTATCTGGGAGGAAGGAATAGGTATCAAAAAGATAGTTCTTTTCCAAATGAAATGAGTTCTTTTTGGGAGTTAGGAGAAATTCAACCTATGAGTGCTTTTAAGAACAGAGAGGTTGCTGTAAAAGGCATGAATTTGAGGAAGACACAGCTCAGATGGTAGGGCAGGTACTTTGCAGGAGAGAACTGGGAAATAAGACAGCTGAAAAAGAGTCCTCCTGGGGCTAGAATACACATCTAACACAGATCTCAGAAACTATTCCTTCAAAGGAGCCACAATCTGATTAGATTCATTTGTAGAAAAATTTATGCTCCATGTTGAAACAGTATAGTAATCAACTGGAAATTAAAAGTTGGGTGTTGTGAGGAAAGAGAAAAATAGCCCTACAAATGCCACTATTGTCCTAGGGTGAACCATGGACATACTGAAAGCTATTCCTTTCTAAAGAAAAATATCAAAAGCTTAACTCTACAGAGGAGGGAATGGAATTCACTAAATTAACTCAGTAAGTCACTAAAAAATAAACAAGCAATAGTAATAACAATCCTTGGGGGAGAGCCACCATAAAAATATTTTTCATATTATAATACATTATTTAAAGTTATTTTATTTTCAACAAAATTATGAGGCATAGAACAAAACAGGAAGGTACAAGCTATACTGAAAAAGCAGCACACTACAAAAACTGCCAGTGAGAGCCACCAGATACTAGATTTAATAGAAGAGTACAAAGTAGCCATTGTAAGTATGTTCATAGAACTAAAGGAAAACATGATTAAAGAAGATATAATGGAAATGACACATCAAATAGAAAATATCAATAAAGAGAAAAGATTTAAAAGATGAAAATTCTGGCATGAAATGTAAAATAATTGAAATTTTAAAAATCACTACAGTGGCTCAAAATAATTTTGAATTGAAGAATAATTACTGAATTTGAAGGTGGACTGATAGAGATTATTTAAGCCAAAACAAAAACAAAAACAAAAAAAGATGAAGAAAATTGAAGAGTGCCTCAGAGAAACATATAACAACATCAAGAGCACTAATATTGTATATAATAGTAGAGGAAAGAGAGGAGAGAAAGGATAATTTAAAAAATGATAATAAACTACCCAAATAAGAATTATTTTATAAAGACACACCTAAACATCCAGAAATCTTGAGAAACTCCAAGAAAGATAAACACAAAAATATCCACAACAGTTACATTATAGTAAAAATGCTGAAAGTCAAATACAAAGAGAAAATCTTCAAAGTAGCAAGTGAAAAATGACTCATCATTTACAAAGGAACTCCAGAAAGATTAAAAGCTGACTTTTAAGCAAAAATAATGGAGGTCAGAATGTAGTGGATAACATCATTTGATTCTCACTATTCATGGTTGTTATGTTTTCTAAAGTCACCATGAACATTAAATTAATAAATGTTAAACTATACCTCCTAGAAGAAATACAGGTTATGTCTTTATGAGCCTCTGGTCAAACATTTTTATCAGCCAAAATGTAATTTGCATTACCCATTTGCTGGCATTCTTACAAAACAAGCCAGTTTCAGCTGTGTCAAAACCCACTCTTTCATATAATCTGTGAGGGCTGTGTTTTCCTCTCTAGTGCTAACTAGGCACTTGTTGAATTCCTCTACAGCCTCCTGATCTTTGATTTGGCAAATAATTACGTATGACACCAAAATCACAAAGAAAAAATAGATAAATTTATCTTAATTAAAATAAAAAATAATGTGTAAAGAAAGTAAAAGTACTACTCATAAAATGAGAAAAAAATGTGAAGTACATATCTGATAAGGGACTGGTATCTGGACTATATAAAGAACGCTTACATCTAACTAATAAAAATAGTCAAAGAATGTGAATAGTTATTTCTCCGAGGAACATATACAAATGGCCAATTTAACCACTTGGTATATATCCAAGAGAAATGAAAATATATGCGTGCACAAAAGCTTGTACATGAATACAGCAGCATTTTTCATAGTAGCCAAAAGGTAGAAACATCCCAAATGTTGATCAATGGACAAATGGGCAAACAAAATGTGTTGTATCAATACAATGGACTACGATTCAGTTATAAAAATGAAGTACTGATATATACCACAACATGAATGAACCCTGAAAATATTATCTTAAGTAAAATAAGCTGGTTACAAAAGTCCACACATTGTATAATTCTATTGATATGAAAGTCCAGATTAGGTAAATCTATAGACACAGAAAGAAGATTAGTGATTGCTTAGGGCTGGGGGTGGAGGTGGGAATACAGGGATCGCATATGCATGATTATCCTAAAAAACAGTGAATTATATACTAAGTAAGTGAGCTGCATCTAACATGAAAAGAAAAGCCATCTCTAGAGCAGAAACCTTAATAATCTCAATGATGAGTCTTAGTGGAGTGTGGAAAGAAGTGTAACAGTAACAAGAAGACAGCTTATACAAAGGCCCTGAGGTCTAAAGGAGTTCATTACAGTAGTAGAGCTAGATTAAACTAGTGTTGATAAAATGAGATAAAAGGGTATGGAAATGGCAGAAAATGAGATAAAGAGACACACATTTGATAGAAAATAGACAGGAATTTGATATCCACATGAACGATTTTAGGCTCATTCCTAAGTCAAATAAGTAGATATTGAAAAACTCTAAGCAGGTTTGTGAAAAATGGATTGGAAAAGTTTACTGGAGGTGGGCATTTTGGATAGAAATCTCTAGGGAATCATACCTTTGCAATTTTTTGAATGAAGTTTTCCTAGCATCCTTTGTGTTATTATGCAGATGAGAAGAGTCCTCACTTCCAACAGACTCAGGGAAATTAGGCCTGATGAAAAAATTAAGGAGACACTGTTAGAATTACACTAGTGTAGTGTTGGACCTTACAAGGCCTTGAGAATGGTTGTCTCTTTAAATTTAAATTTTCACACCCTATGTACTTTGCTTGCAAGCCCCCCTCTCAGTTCTGATGAGAAGCTTAAGGATTTGATCCAGAAGAAAATCCACTTTCTATCAGATTTGTGAATAGAAGCAAGTTCCTAACTTCCCTTTGGCTCAGAATGGTGACATGTAAAATGAGATTCATGTTACCTACTTTTACAGTATGGGTCTGGAGCATTCATTTTATTATTACCACTGGGAAGCCCCTACCAAAATGACAAAGGATTTAACAAGCACTCGGCAACTGTAAAGTATTCTTTTAATACTTTAAAAGCTGGTTATGTAGCCCCCCAGGTTTAAAAAATGTTTCAAAACAGACTCTTACAGGATGAGCTCCTTTAAACTGAGATTTTTTTAAACCACTTGGCCCAAATTTAAGCCTACAGCCTTATTTCTTTATATTGTAATTTCCCATGAGGCTCAACCAAATTGCAATTCTCATCCTTCTCATTTAATTTGGGAAACTTACAACCTATATGTGTCTAGGTAAAACATAGTAATAAAGTACTAAATATACGAGGCAATTAAAGATGTGTTACAAATATTGTACTGTTACTTCTACTCTAAGGCAGTAATAATTACTGTGAATAAGTGAGGGTCTTGAAAGGAGCCAAGGTTGCCCATAGGTCCCTAATCTTCTCATGAGTTCCAGGCTTCCCTGCCCCTGCCCTATGATTTAAAAGCAGTTTCTGACTCTCAGCATTCATCTCAACTGGTTGCAAGTCAGTAATTTTGCTTTCCAGATATTCCTAAGAATGGGTCCTATCATTTCTGAGTATCAGTGGAGTTCCTAAACAAGTTTGTCAAGTATTTGTTTGCCAAAGGAAAGCCCAGCCACCATGAGGAAACTGTGTGGATTTGAGATTCCCATCACAAATAAATAGATAGATATTAAATAGATAAATATCCAAAGATTAAAAAAAATCTTTTAATGAAAACCCATACTTCATCTAACACTCTTTCTCCCCAGTCATTGATTTACAAACAAGATTTTTTTTCCTAAATCTTTCCAGTTCACTCTTCAATTACAGACATGGCAGTTATTTTTTTGTTTCTATTTTTGTTGGCATGACATTCCAGTCCTTCATTTAGAGACATGCAATTCATAAACCTAACAAACTCATCCCAAACTCTACAGTTTTTAAACTCAAAGTATTCTTTCCTGCATAGGCATTGCACTTGGCAATCATCTCCCTGAGATCTGAATACAATGAATATGTATGTACTTTAAAGAGACACTGTTACCCAGAAAAAGAAAAACTAAAATAGTTTTGATCATGTATCACAGGTTCATATGTTTATGGTCTTTTCTCAATCAAATGAAATTGATGTAAAACAAGCTTTGCTTCTCAGAGAGTCAAGGCTGTTGCATAAGATTTGGAAACAATATTTCATATTTGAAGAAATAGCTCAGCTTTCTCAACAAAGAACACTTATTTTCTTCTCTGCACAAAAACTGGCTGGAAAGTCACAACTGCTGGTGAAATCCTGAGAGGGATCCTCAATCACAGCATGAACTCTGTTTTTACTCTGTATGAAACCAGCTCAGAGGAAATGATTTTTCTTTATAAGTCTATCATGAATGAGTCATACCAGTTTAAATGTATAGCAGAATTAATAATAAATATAATAACAATGTAAACATGGTTGGACATTCACATTATAATACACTATTAAGCACTTCATTAGCTCTTTTTGATTTCATAATAATCCCTACTCATTTCTCTAGTCTCATTTTCCTTAGTCATTACTTGCTAACCACACAAGACTTCGTTAACTTCCTCCTATATACCTTGCCCTTTCCCATCATTAGATACTTGCCCACATTGTTTTTTTTTTTATTAAAATTTTTAATGTTTATTTTTGAGAGAGAGAGAGAGAGAGAGAACAGAAGCAGGGGAGGGTCAGAGAGAGAGGGAGACACAGAATCTGAAGCAGGCTCCAGGCTCTGAGCTGTCAGCACAGAGCCGGACGTGGGCTTGAATCCACGCAACCACAAGATCATGACCTGCGCGGAAGTCGGATGTTTAACCAACTGAGCCACCCAGGCGCCCTCCCCCCAAACTGTTTTTAATTTATCCAGAGCTTCTCTCTCCATATGGGCACATATCTCCTCCCAGTTTTTTATGTAGTAATTTTCTAGTATATTTTTACTCATTCTTCTGTATTCTTTGAAACATCCTTGCCTTAGGAAAGATTGAGTGTACTGGTCACAAACATTTGTAAACTCACCTCCTCACTTCTGTTGCACATTTCTAATCATTGTGCAATATCTGCCCTCCCTGCTAAACTGCAGACTTCCCAAGGAAGACACAACATTTGTCTTAGAGTTCTAGCTCCCCTTCTGCTGCTTCAATTGGTTAAAATCCACAAGACCTTAATGTCTGCTGAAAAGAAAAAATCCTTTCAAAGATTTTATCCTGTTAGTTATGCCTCCTGGATCTGTGTAAATAGGGAATATTTTTTTAAAGAGTTTAAAGGTATTAAAGGAAGATATTTATGTTCTGAATAAACTTGTGCTATCAAGGATGTAAGCTATCTGGTATCTTCCATAAAACCAGAATGAGAGGGGCACCTGGGTAGCTCAGTTAGTGGAGTGTCCGACTTCAGCTTAGGTCATGATCTCATGGTTCCTGAGTTTGAGCCCCACATCAGGCTCACTGCTGTCAGCACAGGGTCCACTTTGGATCCCCCCTCTCTCTACCTCTCCACACATACACTCTCTTTCTCAAAAATGAATAAACATATTTTTAAATTAAAAAAAGAATACTTGTTAAAAACAAAGAGAATGAGAACTGAGTTTAGTACTGTTAAAAACAGTTAAAATTTGGATTAAATAACATTAATTAGTAAGAACTATGTTATTTATAGTATATATATTTTTTGCATTAGGTTGCTCATAGCTTAGTTTTATGCCCCATAACAAAACCTTCCCTAAGCCTATTATTATATAATTCTTGTTTTTGTTTTTGTTTTTTCACTCTGCTTTTCACTTTTGCTTTATTTGAAGGTTTTTAATCATCAGTTTGGGAGAGGACTGCATTGCTATGGTATCGTACATTTTTTTGTTTCCTCAAATCCTCTTTGAAAGTTCTTGAGAAATACTTGTAATAAATATCTACAACTCCATAGGAAAGAAAAATTATATCTATGCATAGAACATGTACTTGATTGTAAAAAGGTATTATTTTTTTGTAATCTATTTCTGTGTCTTATGCAGTGTCGTATATGGTGTCTGCACATAGATGTTGCTCAATTACTTTACTAAAAACAAAGTTATTATATACAACAGCCTCTGCAATGTACATTTAGGAATTCAATAAAACCGTTTATGAAATGCCTACTATGTATCAAGCATTATCAAAGAGTTTTATGGATTGGTCATTTAATCCATATGATAACACTATTAGTTCATTACTGTCCATTTTATATATGAAGGGAACTAAGGTTTAGAGAGATTAAGCAATTTGCCTATGATGTGCCTGAGACCATCTCCTGCTCAGTTTTCCAGCAAACATGAAAGTCTCATGGCTTTCATGAAATCTTTCTCTCCTCAATAGTTTTTATTTTATCCTGCTGTACTGTTGAGACTTATCTTTATTAGTATCTTATAGACACTGCTAAAATAGTATACCATACAATGGATGGAATAACAATCTAATCTCTTATCTGGGTGGTAGTTCACAATGAGAGAGAAAATTCGTACATACCACACCTCCAGATATGCTAGCATTATTCAGAGGCAAAGGTTGAGATAGACAACAACCTGTGGAACTAACTGAATATAATTTGTTCAAAATTTCTCCATAACTTGCTGTAATTATGTCACCATGAGATAGCATATGGTATTCTAAAGTAGCAATAATTCCTTTTCCTATTTCAAGGATTTTTATTTTAAACATTCCTGCTCAAGAAACTATCTTGTCTTCAGTTACTAGTTGAGCAAAATATTGACAACACTTTGTGGGGAATGAGGATGTGAAACTCAAATTTTAAATATCTCATTGCCAATGATTTTGTTTTAAATTTCTCCTCTCCAATCCATGTCTAAGTATAAAGTATATATACAATATAAATAATTCAGAGAAATAACATATACACTCTTATCACATAAATAAAAACTGCTAATGTTTTTTTTCACACATATATGGCAGACTTTAAAAATGAGATGATGTAGCATGATTTACTTTTCATCTCTCTCTTTATATCTATCTAGATATATATAGATCTATATGTGTATGTCTATATCTATGTATCTATGTATCTACCTATTATCTATCTATTTATCTGTGCTGCTGTTGTTATTATCAAAGGCTGCATGCCAACTGGTTATTTAATCTGAACCATGTTGGTGACATCTAGACTAATTTGATATTTCTAGCATTTTTGATTTATGTTTAGTTTATTTCTAATAAGTTCCCTAAGTCCCCTCACATTTCTTTTGTCATTGCATGAACACTATTAAACCAATCATTGCTGTGAAGAATAAGATTACAGTGATCGAGACTAGGGAAGATGGCAAACGAGGAGGATCCTGAGCTCACCTTTTCCCACAGACACATCAGGACTTCAACTATATATAATGCAACTCACTCTGAAAACAACCTAAAGACTATCAGAACAGCTCTTCCACAGTTAATAATATAAAGAAAAAGCCATATCAAGAATAGGAGAGGCTATCCTTGATAGCCTCCACAATAAGCATGCTCCACCCTGGGGATATACATGAGGAAGATGAGCCCCCATAATGTCTGGGTTCAAAGTCAGTTGGGCTGAACTCTGTGACATCCAGAGAGCTATAGGAAACTGAGAATCTGCATACAATCTCACCCACCATGAGATCAACCACAGAAGTTTGAAAAATGCCTTGGTTATATGTGAAAGAGATTTACTGAGTAATTTTAAGGCCAGTACCAGAAGGGCAGGGATCTGTAGGAACTTTCTCCAGGAAGAAAATGCTAGCAGGTACCATTTTTATTGTCCTACTTCGGCCTAGTTTGCCTGATGCTGGTGAGATTCAGTTCTGACACTTGCGTCTACCTTAATACCACTTACACTGCCTAGACATTCACCTGTGGATCCACGCCACCCAACATGCCTGTACCAGCAGGCACCCCTCCATCTAAAGCAGCTCCTGCCTTGTTACACTCGGCAGGCAGGCTTGGTTAGAACAGAGTCCTGCCTCCCTCCCCGCAGAATGACTACTATCCTACCACACCTGGTGGACACCCCCAGCCAGAACCAGTACTACTCCAAAGCAACTCCTGCCTTGGTGGTGGGGATGTTCTGCCCACAAACATACCCGCAACAGTTGCAGCATGGCCTCTCAGCCCCAAAGCTGACTCCACCTACCAGCCAGTCTAAAGCAGCGGGAACCAGGCTTCTCAGGCAGCCCGGCCCACCAGTGTGCCCCCAGTAGATGTGGCTGACTCATAACAGGAAGGTGTGTGCAGCCCATATAGGGGTTACCACTGGAACATCTAGTTCAGGTTGGCCTCACAGGGCACCTTCTACACAAGGCCACTACCTTCAAGACAAAGAGACTCAGCTGACCCAACACATAGAAACAATCACAGAGAGCCAGACAAAATGAGGAAACAGATGAATATGTTCCACACAGAATAAGACAAAATATCAGAAAAAGAAATAAATGAAACAAAGAATAAATCTACCCAATTAAGAGTTAAAAATAGTGGTTATAGAAATGCTCACTAAACTTGAGAGAAGAGTAAATGAACTCAGTGAGAATTTCTACATAGAGACAGAAAATATAAAAATGAACCATTCAGAGACAAAGAATACAAAAAACAACACAAACACTGCACAGTATCAAAATCGTATTAGAGGATGCACAAGAATGAATTAGCCATATGGAAGGCAGGGTAGTGGAAATAATCCAAAATCAAAAGAAAAAAAGATTTTAATAATGAAGATAGGTTAAGACACTTCTAGAACAACATTAAGCATGCATTTGCCTTATAACAACATTTGCATTATAAGGGTCCCAGAAGGAGAAGAGAGAGAAGGAAAGGGGCTGAGAACTTCCCTGCCCTGGGGAAGGAAATTGACACCCAGGTTCTGGAAGCACAGAAAGCCCCCAAGAAGATGAACCCAAGGAGTCCACAGCCAGACACATAATAATTAAAATGGCAAAAATAAGGATAAAGAGAATCTTATTTTTTTAACATTTATTTATTTTTTGAGAGACAGAGAGAGACAGATCATGAGCAGGGGAGAGGCAGAGAGGGAGGGACACACAGAATCAGAAACAGGCTCCAGGCTCTGAGCTGTCAGCACTGAGCCTAATGCGGGGCTCGAACCCACGAACTGTGAGATCATGACCTGAGCTGAAGTCAGATGCTCAACTGACTGAGCCACCCAGGCGTCCCAAAGAGAATCTTAAAAACAGCAAATGAGAAGCAATTATTTATGTACAAGAAACACCTCATATGGCTATCACCTGGTATTTCAACAGAAACTGTGCATGTCTAAAGTGAGTGACATGATATATTCAAGAGCTGAAAGGAAAACAAACAAACAAACAAAAAACCACTACAGCCAAGAATACTGCACCTAGTGAGGCTATTATTAAGAACTGAAAAGAGATAGTTTCCCAGACAAACAAAAGTTAAAGGAGTTCATTGCCACTAAACTGGCCTTGTAAGAAATGTTAAAAGGACTTTAGACAGAAACAAAAAGGCCATAACTAGAAGAAAATTAAGAAAGGAAAAGCAAAATCTTCACTGGTAAAAGCAAACAGAATAACAGGAAGTAGATCAATCGCTTATAAAGCTAGTATGAAGGTTAAAAGACAAAAGTAGTAAAATCAATTATATCTACAATTATTAGCTAAGGGATACACAAAAAGATGTAAAATTTTATGTCATATACATAAAACATGGAGGGAGGAGTAAAAATGTAGTGCTTTTAGAATGTGTTCGAATTTAAGTGGTCATAAACTTAAAGCACACTGCTATATACATATGACTTTATATATAATCCTCATGGTAATCACAAGACAAAAACCTGTAATAGAGTGAGAGAGAGAGAGAGGAATCCAAGCATAATTAAAGAAAGTCATCAAATTATAAGGGAACACAGAAATAGCAAAAAAAAAAAAAAAAAAGGAACAGAGAACTACAAAAACCACCAAAAAACAATTGTTAAAATGACATTAAGTACATATCTACCAATAATTATTTTATTTTTTATTAGTGTTTTTTTATTTATTTTTGAGAGAGAGAGAGAGAGAGAGCATGAACAGGGAAGGGACAGAGAGAGAGAGAGATACAGAATCCAAAGACAGGCTCCAGGCTCTGAGCTAGCTGTCAGCACAGAGCCCAACGCAGGGCTCAAGTAAGATCATGACCTGAGATGAAGTCTGATGCTTAACCAACTGAGCCACCCAGGCAACCCCTGTCAATAATTACTCTAAATGTAAATAGACTAAATGCTCCAATCAAAAGACATAGAATGGTTTAAAAAAAAAAAAGACCCATTTATATGCTGATTATAAAAGACTCACTTCTGACCTAAAGAGACATACAGACAGAGAGTGGAGGGATGGAAAAAGTATTCCATGTGAATGGAAGCAAAATGAAACAAAGTAACAATATTTATATCAGCCACAATAGACTTTAAAATAAAGACAACAGGAGACAAGGAAGAGCATTACACAATAATGAAGGGAACACTACAAAAAAGGATATGCCAATTGTAAATATCTATGTACCCAAACAGAAGCGCCTAAATATATATTAACAGATGTAACAGACATAAAGGAGAAATGGACAGTAATATAATAATAGGGGACTTCAACCTATTACATCTATAGCTACATCATTCCACAGAAAGTCAGTAAGAAAACAGTGGTTTTGAACAACACATTAAAATATATGAACTTAATATGGAATGATATGTACAGATTATTCCATCGAAAAACAGCAGATTACACATTCTTTCCAAATGCAGATGGGTCATTCTCCAGGATAGATCACATTAAGCCATAAAACAAGTCCCAATAAATTTAACAAAATTAAAATCATATCAAGCATCTTTTCCTACCATAACACCATAAAACTAGCAATCAATTATAAGAAAAAAACTGTAAAAAAACCCATGCTAAATAACATGCTACTCAACAATAAGTCCATAAACACAACAAGGAGGAAATTTAAGAAAAAAGATTTTCAGACAAATGAAAACAGAAACACAATTGTTGAAAAATTTTTAGAACACAGCAAAAGCAATTCTTGGAGGGAAGTTTATAGAGAGTCAGGCCTACATCAAGAAACAAGAAAAATCTCAAATGAAAAAACAACCTAACCTTACAACCAAAGGAAATAGACAAAGAACAAAGCTCAAAGATAATAGAAAGATGGATATAATAAAGATCAGAGCAGAAATAAATAAGTTTTAATGTTTATTTATTTTTGAGAGAGAGACAGAGCACGAGTGGGGAAGGGATAAAGAGAGAGGTAGGGAGGGAGGGAGGGAAGGAAGGAAGGAAGGAGGGGATGGAGGGAGGGAGGGAGGAAATTATAGGCCAATATTCCTGATGAACACAGATATGTACAAATTCTAAACAAAATATAGTAATCAAAATTCACCAATACATTAAAATAATAATTCACCATAAGTTGGATTTATTCCAGGGATGAAGGATTGTTTACTATTTGCAAGTCAATAAACATGATGCATCATACAACAAAAAGAAGGGTAAAAATCATATAATCATCTCAATAGATGTAGAAAAAGCACTTGACAAAATTCAATGCCCATTCAGATTAAAAAAAAAAAAACTTCAGCAAATTGGGTTTGGAGGGAACATATCTCAGCGTTACAAGGGCTGTATATTACAAACCTACCGCTAAGATCATACCCAATGGCAAAAAGCCTAAAGTTTTTTTCTCTACAATTAGGAACAGGACAGGGATGTCCACTCTTACTCACTTTAACTCAACACAGTACTAAAAGTCCTAGTCACAATAATCAGACAAGTAAAAGAAATAAATGGCTTCTAAATTGGTAGGAAGTACAATTGTCACTATTTGCAGATGACATGACACTATATGTAGAAAGCCTGAAAGATTCTGTCAAAAAACTATTAGAACTATTACATTCAGTAGAGTTGCAATATGTAAAATTACTATGCAGAAATATGTGGTGTGTCTGTGCACTGATAACAAACTAGCAGAAAGCAAAATTAAGAAAGCAACCCCCTTTATAATTGTGTCAAAAAGAATAAAATAGCTAGGAATAAATTTAAGTGAGGAGGTGAAAGACTTATACTCTAAAAACTATGACAGTGATGAAAGGAATTGAAGATGGCACAAAAAAATGGAAAGATATACCATGCTTATGATTCAGAAGAATATTCTTACATATATCCAAACTACACAAATCTATCTACATATTTGAAGCAATTCCTATCAAAATACCATACTGTTTTTCACAGAACTAGAATACTTCTGAAATTTTCATGAAACCACAAAAGAGCCCCCCACCCCACCACCAAAGTAATCTTGGGAAAGAACAAAGCTAGAGATATTATCATCCCAGATTTCAAACTATACTACAAAGCTATAGTAATCAAAATAATATGGTACTGGTACAAAAATGGACACAGATTAGTGGAGCAGAATAAAGAGCCCAGAAATAAATTCATACTTATATGGTCAATTAATCTATGATAAAGGAGGCAAGAACATAAGAACATAAAATGGCCAAAAGATCATCTCTTCAATAAATAGTATCAGGAAAATGGACCACCTTCTTATACCATAAACAAAAATAAACTGAAAATGGATTAAAGACTTAAATATAAGACCTGAAACCGTAAAACTCCTATGAGAAAATATATGCTGTAAACTCATGGACATTGATCTTAGCAATCAATATTTGGGAGTATCTGTCTCCTTGAGAAAGGACAACAAAAGCAAAAATAAACAGTAAAGACTATATCAAACTAAAAGCTTTTGCACAGCAAAAGAAACTATCAATGAGACAGAAAGGCAACTATTGAATGGAAGAATATATTTGCAAATGATATATCCAATAAGGGAGCTAAAATCTGAAATATATAAAGAATGCATACAACTCAACACCAGAAAAACTATTCAATAAAAGATCAGAAGAGGGGTGCCTGGGTGGCTCAGTTGGTTAAGCATCCAACTTCGGCTCATGTCATGATCCCCCAGCTCATGGGTTCAAGCCCTGTATAGGGCTCTGTGTTGACAGCTCAGAGCCTGGAACCTGCTTCGGATCCTGTGTTTCCTTCTCTCTCTGCCCCTCCCCCAATCACGTCTGTCTCTCTCTCAAAAATATAAAACATTCTTAAAAAAAGATCAGAAGCGAACCTAAATAGACATTTTTTCCAAAGTCATACAGATGGCCAACAGATGCTTGAAAAGATGCTCAACATCACTAATCATCAAGGAAATGTAAATCAAACCCACAATGAGATGTTACCTCATACCCATCACAATGTCTAGAATCAAAAACCCAATAAATAACAAGTGATGTGAAGGATGTGAAGAATAAAAAGAACCCTTGTGCCAGGCTGGTGAGGATGTAAATTGGTATAGCCACTGTAGAAAATAGTATGGAGACTCCTCAAAAAATCAAAAATAGACATACCATGTGATCCAGTATTTCCAGTACTTGGTATTTACCCAAAGAAAACAAAAGCATTAATTGGAAAAAATATATGCACCCTCAGGTTTATTGAAGCATTATTTATAACAGCCAAGATATGGAAGCAACCTACATATGCACTGATAGATGAGTGGCTAAAGAAGATGTAGTATATATGTATAATGGAATAAAAAGTATGGGATCTTGGCATTTGTGACAACATGGATGGACCTAGAAGGTATTATGCTAAGTAATAGAAGTCATACAGAGAAAGGCAAATACTATATGATTTCACTTATATATGGAATCTAAAAAACAAAACATAACAAAAACAAAGGAATAAACACCAAAAAGAAGAATCAGACACATAAATACAGAGGACAAAGTGATGGTTGCCAGAGGAAGGGTAGGAAGGTGGGCAAAATAGATAAAGGGAAGTGGGAGATATAGGCTTCCAGTTATAGATAAATAAGTTACCAGAATAAAAGGCACAGCATAGGAAATATAGTAAATGGTATTTTAATAGCACTGTATGCTGACAGGAGGTAGCTACACTGGTGGTGAGCAGAGCATAATGTATAGAATTGCTGAATCACTGTGTTGTATACCTTAAATCAATGTAATATTGATTTAAACAAACAAAAGTTCTGCTCATCATGAAACCACAACAAAGATAAGACATATCTTAAGAAAATATTTGCAGTAGACAAAGAAAATATTTGCAATAGACATCTAAAGAAGGCTTTGTACCTATATGAATAGGTAGGTAGTATATGAACCCCCTATAGATTAATAATTAAATAACCACCTAATGAATAACACACATAAAACACATGAACAGTACTTTCACTAAATATAAATAAATAGAATCAAAACAGTACATGTTGATGACAATCTGGAAGAACTGGAACTCTCATGACATTATTGGAAGTGTATAAAAAAGCAAAACACCTTTAGAAAATTATTCAACTTTTTCTCACAAAGCTAAACATATCCCTAACCTTACAGTTCACTGTTACACGTTTATCCAAGAGAAATTAAAACATGTGTGGCCTCTGAAAGACTTGTACAATAATTTTAAACTGCTATTTAAAATACCCCCAAACTGGAATAACTCAAATGTCAATCAACAAGAGAACATGCACACATAAATATTATTTGGCAATAAAAAATGAGCTGCTAGCAAACACAATAACATTGATGTATCTCAAATCATATGGTGACTGTAAAAAGCCAGGTACAAAAATGTACAGATTGCAAGATTCCATTTGTTTAACAAATTTTTTTAACCTTTATTATTTTTGAGAGGCGGAGAGAGAGAAAGGGAAACACAGAATGTGAAGTAGGCTCCAGGCTCTAAGCTATAAGCACAGAGCCCGACACAGAGCTCGAACTCACAGACTGTGAGATCATGACCTGGGCTGAAGTCAGGCCCTTGACTGACGGAGCCACCCAGGCCCCCCCATTTGTTTTTAAATTAACAAACAAATTAACAGACAAATTTAATCTCTAGTAATATATGTTATAACAGCAGTTTCCTGTGGTTGAATGGGAATTAACATTGAGTACAACAACTTTCTCGTTGATGGAAATGTTCCTTATATGGATTCCTTAACAACTATATACAGAGGCATTGTTATATAAGGGTAAAACAGGTATCAAATACAATGGAATCCAAAAAGATGAGGATTTACATGGGCATTATGCTAAAAAAAAATGAGATTATTAGTCAGAAAATATCTAAGAATTTCTTCTCTTTGGCATGGAAGGAATATTCTTCCCTGCTTTGTTGGTGTTGGGCTTAATCACAGGACCTCTAATTCAGGGAGCTAAGATAAAAGCTAGCTTTATCTGTAACAGGGTCTCTGCTTTCATGAAACCTATGGCCTTCCATTCTTGCATCAACTAGTAACTTGTAGTGTAAAGACTTCCCATTCAATTATTTCCAATTAGTGTTTGAAATGCCAACAGCCAACACAATGCGAGATATTTATTTACATAAAGTGGTATGAGAGATAGTCCCTGACCTCAGAAATCTTACTGTAAAGCCAAGGGTGTCTTCAACCATTTCTTTTATTATAAATTCTCCAAGATAATTAGTTATGTGGAATTTATCTAGCTAGTATGTTCCCTTTCTCAGAGTTATAGAATACATCCACAATATGAACTAATATTTTGAAGATGACTTTTAACTACCATACAATGTAGAGTACAGAATTTATCAAATATACAATATTTAGTGTAGATTCTGGATGGTCACACTGAAAATTCCTATGGGACATGCAAAGTTTATTCATTTACTAATAATTAATGACTTCTGCCCCCTCCCTTCCACTGGTTTCTGAGAACTTCACTATCCTTTACTATTTGTGAGGTCTCTTAATATTTTTCCAGCTTTATTGAGGTGTATTTGACAAAAATTATGTATATTTAAGGTGTGCAATGTGACAATTTGATGTATGAATACATTGTTAAATGATTACCACGTCAAGCTAATGACATAACTATCACCTCATAGTCACCGTGTGTGTGTTGAACACTTAACATATTCTTTTTTAGCAAATCTCAAATATGAGTAACACTGTAATGATCATAGAAGTTCAGATATCTCTTCATGACACTGATTTCATTTTCTTTGTGTATTAATCCAGAAGTGAGATTAATGGATCATATGGTAATTCTATTTTTAATTTTTGGGAGTATATCCATACTGCCAATGTAATGGCTGTACCAATTTACACTTCCACCAAGAGTGTGCAAGGGTGCCCTTTCCTCGGCATCCTTGGCATCCCTGATATTATTCATCTTTGTTAATAGCCATCCTAACAGATTAACGGGTATCATCTCATTGTGGTTTTGATTTGCATTTCCCTGATAATTAGTGATGTTGAGTACCTTTTCTTGCATCAGTTGGATATTTGTGTGTCTTCTTTGGGGAAAAATGTGTCTATTCAGGTCATTTGTCAATTATTAAATCTCAATGGTTTTATAGTTTCTTATATATGTTGGGCATTAACCCCTTATCAGATGCATCTTTTTTTTTAACAGAGTCCCTGTCTTTATTTACCCTTTCCTACTGAGTATGCTTAAGGGCTCTTGATTCATTCAGTCTCCAAGCTTTTCCTCTCACTATTTAAAAGGCTAC
>CM053561.1:61729680-61795605 GCA_028646485.1 Cryptoprocta ferox | reverse complement strand
ATACTGAAAACAAACTGAGGGGGGAAGGGGAAGGGGGAAAGGTAATGGGGGGTGATGGTATTGGTGGAGGTCACATGTGGGGAAGAGCACTGGGTGTTATATGGAAACCAACCTGACAATAAACTATAAAGTTAAAAAAAAATAAAAATTAAAAATAAAAAAAAAAGAAAGATAGGGTCCTTATCTCCCAGTGTCTGGGGAAGACAGGAATCTAACTTTGATAAACACCAATTAGACAACCCAGATGGTCTAATCACACAGAACAACCCCTTCTCTAATATCCTCCAGTATTTTTCTGCTAGCTCCTCTTAGCACTTAAAAACCCTTTTACCTTTTGTTTCAGTGAACTTGAGTCCAGTCTCTCTTACCTATTATAATAGTCATGAGTGAAGTCTTCCTTGCCTGTTTAACTCTGTCCAGTACAATTTTCCTTTGATGACACCCATCCCCATTTTGTTGTGATAACTGAAGCCATTAGATATATAGAACAGAAGAAGACAGGGAGTTTGGAAGTGTCTGGAACAAGCAATGCTGCATATGTCAAGATTGTCTTCCCCAGGGCATTGCTGGAAGTAGCCTCAGGGAAATAAGTAGACCTTCCTTTCATAGTCCACAGTCTTATTTCCAGCCCTCTCACATTCTGCCCCCAAATCTCCACCTGAACAGCTCACTGCTCAGCTCCATGTTCCCTCTTCCCTCTCAGCCATTCTTTGTTATCCTCATATGAATTCAGATCTCCATATAAAGTGGCCAATCACCAATCATTACTAGGCTAAAAGGCAATATGAGGGCTTTGGAATCTCAGTTTTGTTTTGCATCCTGACTCTATTATTTTAATAAGGATGATTTTGGAGGTGTGATTTGATCTTTCTGAGCCTCAGTTATACATTTTCCCAAAATGAGAATAATATTACTTAGATTTCATGATTACTCTGAGAGTAATGGAAAGTTTATAAAGCGACTGATACATACTTAACAACAAAACAACTAAAACATAAGCATGAAACAAGCATTACTTTTACCCTACAATGAAAACTGGTTGTTGAAAAAAAAAACAAAAACAAAAGAAGCATTGAAAGGCAGCAATACTTTCTGATTATTATAGGTCAGATCTTAGCTATTAGAATCCTGCTTTTTCTTGAAGGCTTGACACTAATTTTTTGATAGCTGATTTACTGGAGAAAATCTCTTGTGTGTACTGAGTGGCATCAATGAACACTAATAGCCACTCATGAGACCTACTCTAAATAGGGCACGTGGTGAAATTAATTTTTGCCTGTGGCAGGTCCTGAGATCTCCAAACTAAAGAATTACAAGATGCCTTCAGATGAAAAGTGATAAAAAGCAGTGGTTAATCTCCCAGATTCATTTTAGAAAGACAGACAACTCTTGTCCTCAAGTAAGATTTACAGGAGATCTTTTTTGGTGAGATCTTAGAAGTTTACTATCTTATTAGGGAGCTGGTGATATTGATAGTGAATGCATGGTAAGACTTCACTTCTCCCCCAAAGATAATTTGATGTATTAATCACAGTTTTAAGAGTAGAGGTAATTCGTTAAAGAGTTACCTACTATACCACTGTTGATAACTTCATGCAGAGCTAAAAATGATGGCCCCAACATATATCTAGTCATTTGGAAATTTAAATACTTACTGTGATCAAAAGACTCCTCTGAGATGAAACCCCAGGAAATGACAATGAAGGAGATAAAATAGATGAATGTTTAGTGTAGTTCCTTTAAGGAATTCATCTTAGGGAAGCATAGAAGAATATTTCCCAAAACATATTGGTTATTAGAGGAGATAAATAACTGCATATTATGTATGAGAACTTTTTTCACTTCATCTCTAGAATCTTATTTCTCCCCATATGTTATGTGGCCCTTAGAGCATGACACAGAGTCAGCTGCTCTCAGAGCCCAGATATCTGAGGATATAGTATGTGCACCCAATGGACCCAGGTTACAGGTAAATCACAGTCCAGGGACATTCTTGCAGCTGTGCTATTTCCAGGTCACCAAGATAACATCTACATTTGATAAAAGGTCACACACACAAAAACTTTCAAAACCTCCAAGTATCTGGAAATAAAACTAGGACTTTGCAGGGGTCATAGCAAGCTTTTTTTTGAATGCTGGTATATGGATTTTAAATAATTGTCCATACAGGCTTGCAAAACTATGGCATGCTTTAGATATTCACATTTTGTTTTTATTTAAAATTTTTTTAAATGTTTACTATTTAGAGAGACAGAGAGACAGAGCACAAGCAGGGGAGGGTTAGAGAAAGAGAGAGAGACACACACACAGAACCCAAAGCAAACTCCAGGCTCTGAGCTACCAGCACAGAGCCTGACACAGGGCTCGAACTCACAAACCACGAGATCATGACCTAAGCGATCAGATGCTTAACCAACTGAGCCACCCAGGCACCCCAGATATTCACATTTTATAAATAATATTTTTATGCATACACAAACACACACCCTAAATTGCAATGTAATTGTCCTATTCAAAAGTTAATTTTAGGACTACTATAAAATAATTTTTTTCTTCCAAGTTTTTATTTAAATTCCAGTTAGTTAACATATAGTGTAGTATTAGTTTCATGTATAGAATTTGGTGATTCATCATTTACATACAACACCCAGTGCTCATTACAAGTCCCCCTTTGCATGGAATCCTGTATCACTGAGAATTTAAGCATTAAGCCCTTAGCACACCTTTTCTGTGATTGTCATATCATGTCAAGATTAGAACAAAGAAGCAGCATCACTAGAAGCATCTACACAACCAAATTCTATTGGCATTATTCTACATTAATTAACCTGCACACAAAATTTGAACAAAAGAACCTAGACGCTTGAGGAAAACATACTAAGATTTCTTAGAAGCAAAGGGGGAAAACCAATACAACCAGAAACAAAGACCTCTTAGGGAGAAACTGCCCAAGGAGAAGCCCCTTAATAACTCCAATGATACTTGGGAAAATGAAACTCTTCAGTAACAGAAGATGCTGAATCTAGGGTTCCTGAATCCAAAGATCCTATCTAGACTATTGGCACTTGTCTCCTCATCAGGAGAGACAAGTGCTTTGTGAATATACAAACCAGCAGACCTACACAGAGTAGGCACTGCCTGCTTTCACGAGCAATGATTTTGCTCATACAAGCAAAGACATTTCACATGCCAAACAGAAGTATATGCAATCTTGATTAGAATTAAAATGCTTTTGAAAAAACTCTCAGAGCCCTCAAAGCATGCAAAATTCTGTAAAAAGGCTAAATGTATCTAACTCTTATAACTAATAATAGCATGTAATCTTGCCGAAGCTCACTCTTAGATATTTTATGTCCTCTATCAATATATTTAATTCCATTTACACAGTTAATGAATTTGAGTCTAAATTAGGACCACAGGGAAAGAATTAGAATTAATGGTAAAAGGGACTATTTCCCCCTATATTTTCAAGGCAGCTAATCCACAAACTTGAACTATTAAGGGAAAATTCATTCCAATATATGTGCTCTTATGCAATTTCCTCTGCTTGAAATTGAGCCAATCCTATAACTTGCATTTGACCAATAAAATATACCAAAGGAGGCACCTTGCAACTTCCAAGACTAGGTCATAAGGTTTTTTCAGCTTTGTGTCTTTTTTTTCTTTTTTTTGAAACACTTCTTCTGTAGTCTCTAGGTAAGAAGTATCATTTCCCTGAGACAACTATAATCTGAGAAAGCTCACCCTCGTCACATAAATCTGCTGCATGGAAAAAGAGAGATGGCCAACTAACCAAAAATTGTACCACTCATTCCAGTTAAGTTCAGACATGCTAGTGAGGGAGCTGTTTTGATATTCATACCAGCAAATTTTTCAGGTAACTCTGTTTGCAGCTGCTACTTTTGATATTGCAAGTCTGAACTGCCTTAATGATCCCAGACAACCCACAGTTGATAAATCACATAACAACTTCTTAAGTTTCCTATTCTCTAAAATGGAGATAATGATAGCACCTACTCTTAGAGTTATTTGAAGATAATCGTTAATAATAAATACTATCTTTAAAAAAGCAAGTATACAGAAATACAGAAGAAGAGGGTGAAATAAAAGATATAAAAGACTTTTAAACCACTTTTTTACTGAAAAGTCCTAAGACAAGTTAGAGTAAATCCCTCCTGTGGTTAAGTATGTTTACAGAAGGAACTATTTCTTTTTCTCTGAACTTCATTGAAAATACAATGTACCACTGTCTAAGCCTCACCGAAGACACATACTGTGCTTCAGGAGAACATTTCCCTCTGTGGGACAGTAAAGAGCAAGTATTAGACAAATTCACCTACACTTAAGAGAATTAGTGATGTTAAGTGGGCCCAAGTATGAAGAGATGAACATGGTCCTCAATTCTCTTCAGTGCTTTTATGTTGAGCTGTGTGAGTTAGAGACCAAACACATGGACAATACAGATCCCTGCTTAGAACAGTCTTCTTATTAGAAATGTATATATTTAATGTTTGACTATATATTAACATGGTTTAAATATTAGAAAAATATGTCCATATAAAATTTAAAGCTTGATAGTAAAAAGACAACTCAGTATCTCCCTTGTTCCTAACTTAATTTACACTCACCTATTCATAGAAAACCACTTTTTTAAAACTTCTAAGGTGTCTTTTTCTATTTTCTATACAAATGCAAGGAAATATGAATAACATGACCTCTTCTTTTAAACAAAGACTACATATAATGCATTTATTTGTGTGTTTTTACTTAGATATACATTGTACAGTATTTTGTTATGTTCATGGGAAGCATCTTTATTTATTTCACACGTGTTTGTTACTCTAGCAAATAGATTTACCATGATTTATTTAACCACTCATCTGCTAATGGACACCTGCTTTGTTTTAATTTAGTGGCTACTGTAGGTAATGTTGCCATGATAATATTTGTACCTAAGTTATTTCACATAGTGCAGATAAGTCTATATGAATTCCCAGGAATGGAATTGTTGGGAGAAACTCAGTTGTATTTATAATTTGGAAAAACAAATTACTGAAAATTTGAAATAAGGAATGAAGTTTTCAAAATGTATCCATGAGAGGTTGATTTGGTTGACCTAGGTTGAACGTACTAGGTAGCATTTCTCTCTTAATTTCAAGGAAAATGAAATAATGTCTTATTTCCAAAGCCTTTCCCCAAAATCAGGTATGGCAGATATTTTGGTGTTTTTTTTTTTTTTTTACAAATTACCAATTTGGGTACCCTGGTACTACCTTAATATACCCAGAACCACATATCTCTCTGCTCAGACATCTAACCATAATTTGAAATTCAGGCTATTTATACTAACTCCAGTGGCTATTTTCATGCCTCCTCTACCCAAATCTATATACTTTGCACTGGTCTATACTCAGGATTGTGTTCTTCTGTCTGTGGGCCTCTTCTCGTACTCATTATACCTCAAATACCGCTTTCAAAATCTAAGTCACTAAAATTGTACTTATCCTTCAAGGCCCTACCTACTCAAGGACCTCCTCTGCCATTAAATGTTCTCAGATTTCTTTTTTACATTTTATTTTCAACTCTTGCATGGAACCTAATCCATTCCACGAGTGGTCCTCATTCCCGTTGCATAGTTTGGCATCTAGATGGTCTCTCTCCCTCTAGACCAGAGGTTTTCTAAAGCAGAAGCCACATCTTATCGTTCTCTCTCCATCAAACTAGCAGAAAGCCTTACTCATGATCAGTGCTTATAAATGCTTGTGGTGATTCTTGTCAGCTCCCTGAAGCTCTTAGATGTGATTTTCCTGCTCTTTGCTCTGAGGAACTATGACAGCAGCTCTTTTCATGGTAATTTCCTGTGACTACTTCTGTTGATTTCTGACTGGTTCTTGCTCCCTATAGCACTTAAAAAAAACCAAAAACCAAAAAACAAAAACAGAAAAAAAACCTCTTAGTCTCCTCCACATCTGGATAGCTACATTATATTTTCTTCCTTGTTGAAAGTTCCTCACAGGTGAGCCTAGTGAGATTCCTGTAATGGATATTGTGTTGTACAGTTTAGATAAGCAGTTAAGGAGGACACTGTGTTGCAAATGTCAGAAAACTCTATTTAAGAAAAAAATGGGAATGCAATGACTTCCATATGAGATCATTACAGGAGAAAAATTCCAGCTTCAGACATGATTCACAAGCTCAAGGAATATCATCAGATTCCCCCATGTGCTGTTTCTCCACCCCCCATGTGCTTTCCCATGTGTTGGCTCACAGAGGTGGGTCTCTCCACAGGACAGCTCCACTGGCTTAAGCCTTAGAACCTTCTTTGAGTTCAGCCGAAAGAGAAGTCTTCTTTTTCACAGTGTCTCTACAATGACCAGCTTGGATCAAGGATTATTCCCGAACAATCACTGTGGCCAGAAAGTTGAGACTATCTCTGAATCAAATCATGATGACAGATAAGTGGAGAGAGAATTTTCTTAAGAGAGAATCAAAGTGCTTTCACCAGAAGTAGAGATGGATAGTATGCAGACCCAAATTAGAAATCACTACAAATCTTAAATTTATTTTTTTTTGGAAATTAGTCTATAGCTTTCATTAGATTTTCATTCTGATTTAATTTACTTTAAAATGGTTAAAAACAGATAAACCAATGGTTCTGTAAAAACTCTAAAGACAAGAAAGGGGAACTCTATTGCATTGTTGGTGGGAATATAAACTGGTGCATCCATTCTGGAAAACATTATGGAGGCTCTTCAAAAAAGATTAAAGATAGAATTATCCTGTGGCCAGCAATAGCACTACTAGAGTTTATCCAAAGGATAGTTCATAGGTGGGTGATTCATAGTGCACACGTACCCCAATGTTTATAGCAGCGCTTTCAACATAACCAAATTATGAAAAGAGCCCAAATGTCCATCAACTGATGAATGAACAAAGAAGATGTGGTATATATATACAATGAAACACTACTCGGCAGTGAAAAAGAATGAAATCTTGCCATTTGCAACAATGTGGATGGAACTAAAGGGTAGTATGCTAAGTGAAATAAGTCAGTCAGAAAAAGACATATCATACATTTTCATTTATATGTGGAAGTTGAGATACTTAACAGAAGACCATGAGGGAAGGAAAAGAAAAAAACATAGTTACAAACAGAGGAAGGCAAACCAGAAGAGACATTTAAATAGAGAGAAAAAAACTGAGGGTGGAAGGGGGTGGGGGGTGAATATGGGTGATGGGACTTCAGGAGGGCACTTGTTGGGATGAGCACTGGGTGTTTTATATAAGTGATGAATCATGGGTATCTATTCCCAAAGCCAAGAGCATACTGTCTACACTGTATGCTAGCTAACTTGACAATAAATTATACAAAAAATTATAAGTGTATGAAAACAACACATTGTAAACAAAATAAAAAGTACACTTATCTTGATGAGCATTGAGAAATGTATAGAATGGTTGAATCATATGTTACACCTGAAACTAATAGAACATTCTATGCTAATTATACTTAAAAAAAAAGCTCTTGGCAATGAATAATTCAAGATAGATGTGTTCAATAATCATTAAAGTAATTAAGGAAACAGAACTATTTATAATTCTTGAAGCATAAAATTTTACCTTCATTTTATTTGTAAACCCATTTGCAGTAATGATAACTACTCCAATGTTTCACTGAGCATGGGAGCGAGTATACTTCAAAGAAAAAGATAAAATAGAGCAAGGAAGAGGGGGGTAGGAAGAGGAAAGTAAGAAGAAAGGGTGATAGAATAGGGATGGTAAAAGCGGGAAGGGTAAAAGGGGGAAGAAGAAGGGAAAAGGTTAAACATGGTAATGGAGCTCAAACCCAAGAAGCAACAACCTATATTTTTGTTGTCAAACAATACAAAACTCTTAAGGCAGATGTAAATGGCAGGTATATTAAAATTGAAAGAAAAATGTCTCAGATTTTCAATTGTAACAACTCATTAAGGGTTTTCAGTGTTTGAACCTATTAAAATTAGAATAGTAACATCTGTAGTAAGATAGAGTCTACTACACTTCTCTTCTCAAGGGTTTTTATAAGTAGCATTTCTAAATACCTACCTCATGTAAATTCCATGAGGTCAGAGATCATGTCTTTTCTATTAAGTATTTGGTTATTTTTGGTGGCATGAAGTTTTAATGAATATCTGAAAAATGGATTAAAATAGATAAGACATGATACAACTTTGGTCCAATAAGATTCGTCTTTTGATATTGGAAGCTATTTGCTATGAATCTTTAAGAGTAGAGCTTAGTAACAATAGGAGACCAAAACAGGCACTGGATAGGGTATTCCTCCAATGACCTCTCTTTCCTTGTCTTTCTTTAATTCTTCCATGAATGATTAATATGGTTGTGCTTAACTTTCCCAATTTCATTAATCATTCCTAACCTTGCCAGATTGACTTTTATGAAGTATAATGCCTAAAAATCAGTCTCCGTATCATATCTATCTTTATCTATCTCTGTCCTTTTAAATTTGTAAAATCTGCAGTTCTCATCAGCTTGTTCACTGGTGTAAGATCATTTATAAAACAATAATGAAATAAAAAGTCCTCAGGCATAAACACAATAAAGGTAAGAAAACAGATGACTGTTGAAATTTGTTTTTAATATATTATTTCCGTATGCTGATTTTTTAAGTTTACCTTGAGGAAAAGGTGATAATTTGAGTGTAATTTTATTTTTTATTTCTTCCTACTTTAAAAGTATTACCTTTGTATTTCAGATACTCCAATACTTTTCTCATGTCCTTCTCAGATTTAAATCCAGGGTTTATTTTAATATTGTCCAGTTACTTTTATGAACATGCACCATGGGTGTAAAGTAAATGACATAATTTATTGACTATACAAAATACAACATTGGCAAATCTGCTTCTCTTCTAGAAATATTAGTTACAAATGAAAAAATTATTTATTTACTCTTACAGACCTGGCTTCAAATAATAAAACTGTCATTTTATAATGGTAATAACCTTTTTAATTTTTGGACATGGCTGTTTCCTCATCTCCATAAGTGAAAATAATAGTAATAACTAAATTTGTGGTAAAAATATGGGGCAGGACTTTCAGTACATTTAGCCATGGGAGGATGTATACCAAGTTTTCAGTAAATAACAGTGTGGGCAATTTTGTTCTGCTTCTACTCTTTGTATATCCATTTTGCCCTTCTATGCAAAAGGAAACTTCTATGGTTTTCCATGGCAATTAAACCAGAGCCATAAAGAATCCTACATTTTTTTTCTCATATAAGATATAGTAACAAGTTAGTACCCTGCTCTTTGTTTCAGTGTGATCCCTCTCTGGGATGCAGTCTAAAACAGCTTCTGTTCATCAGCTTTGGGTATCTGCCAGAGCCCTGGGCAAATAGTTGTACATAATCTCTTACCTGGGCCTCTATGGAGTTACCTGTGTCTGTAACTTATCAGGGAAAAAAAAGGCATATAAATTGGAATAAATTATTAAAACTATGGCATGACTGTCTGCATAGATGTGATTGAATCTATATGAAAGCTAATAAAACTAATGTTTGGGACAAATTGTATCTGCTCCCAAATTTATATGCTGAAATCCTAACCCCTAGTACCTCAAAGTGACTGTATTTGAAAATAGGGAATTCGAGAGATGATATAATTAAAAAGGCAAGCCCTTGAGATGGACCCTTATCCAGCTTGACTGGTGCTTTTATAAGACGCACAAAGGGACACTAAATATATGAGCCCACAGAGAGAAGGAGCCCATGTACAAGCCTGAGAGAGAAAAAACAAAAGGAACTAAACTTGCCAACACCTTGGTCTTAGAGTTCTAACCTTCAGAACTGTGAGAAAATACATTTCTGTTATTTAAGTTACTCAGTCTGACATATTTTGTTATGACAGCTGTACCTACCTATCAATGGACTTTACCAAGGTTTTAGCATACAAGATCAACTTGCAAAAGTAAATTGTGTCCTATATATAAGCAAGGAACAGTCAGAAAATGAAATTTAAAATAATACTATGAACACTATCTTAAAAATATTTTGGGATAAATCAGATAAAATCAGATTTATCTGATCCCAGATCAGATAAATCTGAAAAATCTGTAAACTGAAATCTATAAAGCACTGCTGAAAGCACATAAGAAGTTTATATAGATAAACAGAGATGCATACCTTGTAAATGGATTAGAAGACTCAATATTGTTACGTCATTTTCCCAAATTTACATATTACATATTAATTAAATATCAATTACCTACATATTAATTACAATCCTTGTCAGAATTCCATTCAGTATTTTTCTTAGAAATTGATAAGATGATTCAAAACTTCATACGGAAAGGCAAAGGACTTAGTGTAGGCAAAATAACTTGGGAAAACAATGAGATTTAAAGGTTAAATCTATCTTGACTATAAGGTTATTATAAAGTTACAGAAATCAAGAGAATAAAGTATTTGTGTCAAAATATACAAATAGATCAATGGAACAGAATAAAGTGTCCAGAAGTAGATACACACATTTATGGGAAACTGATTGTTTATAAAGACACAAAGTTAACTCAATAAGAGGGGGGGAAAAGCATAGTCTTTTCAATAAATGGTAATGAAATGACTGGATATCTATATGACAAAATTTGAATGTCAATCCATACCACACACCATATATAAAAATCATCTAAACATTGACTATAGGCTGAAAATTCTAGAACATATGAAACATTTGTGACCTTGGATTTGGCAAATCCTTCTTATTTATGACATAAAAATTATTATCCAAAATAAATTGATAAACTGGTCATCATCAAATTAACAGCTTTTTATTTTTAAATATTTATTTAGATAGAGAGAAAGTGTGTGCAAGCAGGAGGAGGGGCATAGAGACAGGGAGAAGGAGTGTATCCCAAGTAGGCTCCATGCTTCCAGCACAGACCCCCCTTGGGGCTTGATGCCACAAACCATGAGATCATGACCTGAACTGACATCAAGAACTGGGTGCTTAACTGACTAAGCCACTCAGGTGCCTCAAATTAACAGCTTCTACTTTTTAAAATACACAGTTAAGAAAACAAAAAGGCAAGCTACAGACATGAATAAAATATTTACAAAGTATGTACTTGATAAAAGTTCATATCCAACATATATAAAGAATTCTCAAAATTGAATAATAAACAAGTAGTACACAAATGGGCAAATAACCTGAGGACACATTTCACTATAGATGTTATGTTATGTTCAAATAAGTGATGAAAAGATGCATATTATTTATTAAAAAAATTCAAACTATAACCACATTATACATCCCTCAACATGGTATAATGGTACAACATAGTACTTATTATAATGGTATAAATTAAAAACACTATAACAAGCATTGAGATGGAATTGGAGCAACTGGAACTCTCACACACTGTTGCATGAAGGCAAAATGGTACGGCCACTTTGGAAAACAGTTTGACTTTTTTTTTTAAGGTGAACATACTCTCACAATATGGTCCAGGCATTCAACCTCCCAGTATTTGCCCAAAGAAAGCAAATGTCTATGCAAAGTCTTGTAAGGAATATTGATAAATATGAACTGGAAACAATCCAAATGGCTACTGTAAAAGAACAAATTGTGATATATTTTTATAGTGGAAACAATTGGAATCTATCTAGCAATAAACAGGAATGAATTATCAATCTGCAAACAACATAGACGATCTCAAAATAATTACGTTGAATTAAAGATGTCAGACAAAAAGTATATGCTTTACTCTTCCATTTACATAGAAGTCTAGAAAATGCAAACTAATCTATAGTGAGGGAGGTGGAAGTAGTTGGAGGGGGATATTTTACAGGGGAGCCAAAGGTTTTGGTAACTAATACCAATGTGTGGATATATGGGAGAGTGGGGTGTGGGGAGGTGGTCCTACACATGCTAGATGTTCTATGATTTAACTCAGTTCTGAGACTGTCAACCTAGAGATTGCATCAGATCCACAGGTTAAAAGGTCAATTCTAGGAGACCGCAACTTTCCCCCTACACACACACACACACACACACACACTCCATTTAGCTACCAATTGGAAATACAAGTTGTTTCTAACAAACTGGCTGTAAATCACAAGTTCCTACAACTTGTTTCTTGAGTTTGAATAATTTTGTAGAGTGACTCACAGAAATCAGGAAACTAGTTTACCCCCCACTAGATTATTACAGAAAAAGAACCAGATGGAAGAGATGCATAGAGCAAAATATGGGAAAAGGGCACAGAGCCTCCATGCTTTCTCGGAGAATATTTCTCTCCAAATCTCCACGTGTTCACCAACCCAATAGACTTACAATCCTGTCCTTTTGGATTTTTATGGAGGCTTCAATTACAGAAATCTGATTGATTAAATCATTATCCATTGGTAATTGATTAAACCTCCAGCCTCTCTTTTCTTCCCTGGATATTGGGAGATAGTACTGAAAGCTCCAACTCTCTAATCAAATGGGTGGTTCCACTGGCAACCAGCTCCCATTCTTAGGGGCTTTCCAGAAGTCACCTCAACAACATAACAAAAGTTAACTTTCTGCCTCTTGTCACTTATGAAATTCCAAGGGTTTTAGGAGCTATGTGTCATAAAAGGGGTAGAAGACAAAACATATAGATGTCTTATTATAAATCACAATATTAGAGGAAATTTTATATATTTGAGAGTAATAAATATTTGCCATCTTGTTTACAGTGATGGTTTCTGGAGTTTACATTTATTAAAACATCCAATTGCACCATAAATATATGTATTTTATTATATGTCATGTATATCTCAATAAAGCTGATAAAAATAAAAGTGAAATAAAGAACATTTTCAGAAATACAAATGATGAAAGAATTCATCAATAGCAGAACTATACTATAAGAAGTACAGTACAATGAACCTAATCCATGTAGGACAAAGATTCCATGACATTTAGAATTTTCGTTGATAGTGATATTTTCTTGCACAGAAAAAAAGGAGAATAAAAGCAAAAGGTATCTCCAAAAGCTGAGTTTTATAAATGCCATGGCCCAACTTGTTCCAACACAGACTAAATATAAAAAGCCTTGTTGAGAATCAAAGGAAAATACAGCATCCTTTATTTATTTTATGACTGCATGCAGGCTAACTGAAAAGCAAGCTAGGATGTAAGTATTCTGGCCCTGTATAAAGTGGGAATAAGCCTTGCCTGAACCTATAGAAAATGGCCAGACTAAAAGACTGAGCTTCTAACAGCTAGCATTCCACAGCATAAGTCCAACCAGACAGCAAACAGAAAAATTCCAGACATGTTCCAGTATTCATGGAGATTTACTCCAGAAATGCCAGCAGGATTTCAGGAGAAAGGAGCATCCTCAGGGTAGATGCACAGAATTACTATGGCTCTGGGTAATCAGTACATTTATCACAAGAAACTAGACTACGGTAGATGATATGAGGAAAAAAATTATCTTCACAGGAAAAGTCAATAGCAGGATAAGGGTAGATAGAATGTCATGGACTTTACCAAGTAGGCCAGAATTCATAAAATTGGTCTGGGAGATTATGTTAGTGCAAAGAAGCCAACACAGAAATACTCAGCATTATGGACAGAACCAAGAAAGGAGGGAGAGGAGACTGAAAAGTTTGTCATATAATGGGTACTTTTATATCCAGAACACAGAAAAAGACAGGATCAGATCAAGAGTCATTACAGATCTTGTGAACAGGTGTACTAGAAGTGCTAATTAAATTCCAAACTGCTCAGGAATGTCTCAGAAATGAGTTAGAGCTATGCAGAAGGCAGACAGCTCCACCCATTTCAATTGGGGGGGTCTGATTCAATGTTCCTTGTGACTAAATGGATTAATTCAGTGGAACTAACCTCAGTCCATCCTGAGTTCCTACTATGCGTCAGACACATGATTCTGTAATTGAATTCCCCAAATAATTCTAAGCCACAGACACCAATATAATCTACACTGAATGAGAAAACTGAAGAGAATAAGGGAGGGAGAGATGGAGGGAGGGAGGGAGGGACAAACAGAGAGAAAGTAAAGTATCCAAGGTCATGCAATATAATGACAGAATTCTACCAAATTCTATAGCCTGCATATATTTAGTCACTATGTTATAGTAACCTCTCTATTTGTTGGAACATTTTTAGTGACAGGAAACAAACCAACCCACCAGCCCTAAGGCACAGCCACCCCTCAAACTACCCATTATTTAAAACCAGGATGCCTTTTTTCTCAAATCCAAGAGAAAGAGAGAGGAGAGGAGAGAGAGAGGAAGACACAGGGGGAGAGAGAAGGAGGAGAGAGAGAGAGGGAGAGAGATTTTATACTAAGTACTTCTTTTCCTTTGTATGCTAGACGATTTCATTGGTGGAATAGACATGTTTCCTCACATACTAGAATTCAATTAAGACCAAAGGAAAAAAACAAAACTTTTGTCTTTATCACATTAGATTATTACTATTTTTTTCTCACCCTATAGCAGAAAAAAAGTCATAGCATGGGTAAAAAAGTGGTAAAGTGAAAAGAAGTGAAGAATATCATCATTTTGAAATCAAGAGTAATTTATAAAATTATACTAAATTGAATTTATTGTGTCTACATTGAAATGCACCACCAACCTTTTAACAATTGAAATCAGTATAATGGTGCTGTGACATTGTGATGAGCTGTACATTTTTGATTCCCAGGTATTGAAATTTCTGCTTAATTTTATTATGGATTTTTTATTGTATTTCAAACAAATCAGTTTGATAAATTATTTAGGGAAAACTAGATATGAATCCAGCACCCTCTGCATGCAAAGCAAATTTGATTCAAGTAAATGTATTTTTGACAAATGACTTGTGCCTGCATGATTTATCAATGTAATGTAGAATGCCCCTAAAACAGCATGGCATCAGGATTGTTTTGCATTTGGTCCTTCTACAGCAGTCTGAAAGAAAAGTGGCAGAAAATATAATTCATTTCCACGAGAAAGGTAAGAAAAGTGTTTGTGTTAAATTGACAGTGTGTCTCAAATAACAGAGAGTAAAGCAAAAGTAATAAAGAAACATAAAGTTTACTTGAATCTACCATCATGGAAATTATCTTTGCTGAAGAAAGGAGATACACCATTAGAGCTAACTGAGCTTATTAAGTCATAACACAGAGTGCTTTCTTGCTTGATAAACTTTAAAGGCCACCATCAGCTTAGAATTAGAAGGCACAACCACAGCATTAACCACAGGGCTAAAAAAAAATGTCCTCATCTGAGGTTTGGAATCACATGAACTGCTACAGCCCAAAGTTTGCAGTTATTTACTGAGTGACACAATCAAGATATACTTAGAATACTCAGAAATGGATAATGGGCTAGATATACGGAGAAATGGTTACAAAAGTATCAAGGATGGTTCCTAAGTCTGTTTAACATAATGAAGATTTAGAACATAAAATTTATAATGCTGAAAACAAACCAGTTTTGCAGAATATTGAACAAGACTGTAGTTCTGGTTTAGCTGCAGTTGAGGTATGTTTTTAACATCCAATTACATATGCTAAGTAGAAAGTAGAATGTACCAACCCACAGTTCATAAGAGGGGGGATAAGCTGAAAACAGAATCCAAAGGTCCTGAACTTGAGACCACTTGTGGTTACACACACACACACACACACACACACACACACACAGGTATATGTATATATGTGTATGCATTTTTTCATGGATGCACACTAAAAATTTCATCATCTTTTTTTTTTATTTTAGAGACAAAATAAAGGGGGGGGGAGAGAGCGAGAGAGAGAGAGAGAGAGAGAGAGAGAGAGAGAGAATAGAAGGAGAGAGAGAACACATAAGCCAGGGAGAGGGGCAGAGGGAGAGAGAATCTTAAGCAGGCTTCATGCCCAGTGTGGAGCCCAGTTCAGGGCTGGGATCATGACCTGAGCAGAAACCACAAGTCTGAAGCTCAACTGACTGAGCCACTCAGGCATCCCTGAAAGTTTCATGTTAAAAAAACAAAAAACACAGAAAACAAGGAACACACACACAAAGTTAAAGTGGAGCTAGCTACCAGTATGGCAGATGAGGAATCAGAAGAGACAGAAGGCAAAGTGGAAGTTTCAGGAAGAATAGAATGGTCAACTATGTCAAATGCTACTGAGATGTTAGGTAAAATGAGAATGTAGATGTCACATTTGATTTAGAGTTTAGAGGATTATCATTGGTCTGAAAGGGAGCTGTTTTGTTGGAGGGAACGGGTAGGAGCCTTATTGTAATATAATTTGTAACGATGGCGTGTAACAGGGGAGAGGGTGAGGGACACGCTTCTTTTGCAATGTTTAACAGAGAGGAAAAAGAGGTAGGGTGGCAGCTGAAGAGGAGTACAAAAGTCCAAATATATAGCATATATTTTACTTATTTTACAAAGTGGTTTTTAAAATATTTAAGTGATTAGCATTGTTTAAAGAAGAAAAGTTTGAAGGTAAGATAAAGATGGGAGATACTAGACAGTTTGATATTCTTGAAGAGAAGAGGAAATAAGGCCCAAAGATAGAGGGAGTATTTTAAATTTTTTTTTTAATGTTTCATTTCTTTTTGAGAGAGAGAGACAGTGTGAGCAGAGGAGGGTCAGAGAGAGAGGGAGAGAGAATCTGAAGACAGGCTCCAGGCTCTGAGCTGTCAGCACAGAGCCTGACGTGGGGCTCGAACCCACAAACTGTGAGATCATGACCTGAGCTGAAGCCGGACGCTCAACCAACTGAGCCACCCAGGCGCCCCAGGAGTATTTTAAATTTTTGAAGAGAGGTACATATGCATATATTTATTTTTACAATTGTTTTACTGAGACATACCTCATCTATAATATAATTACTCTTTCATAACATACAGTTTGATAATTTTTATTATATTCACAAGGTGTTTATAATCATCAAAATTACCTAATTCCTACTTTCAATTTATTCTTAATTCAGTTGCTTGTGCTTTGGGTGTCCTGTGTAAGGACAGGATAATCTTACTCTGATTATCTTTAAGTTAATTTTGGCAGATGGGGGTGGTAAGGATCTGATTTCATTCTTTGTATGTGACTATCTACTTGTCACAGCACTATTTAATGAAATGTCTTGGAACCCTTGTCTGATATCAGTTGACCATAAATATATGGGTTTATTCTATATATTAGTATATGGAATATATATATATATATGAAGTATATGTAGTATATACATATATCAAATATATATAAATATATGATGTGGAATAAACCCATACATTTATGGTTAACTGATATTTGTTATACATATATATGTTATATATATCAAATATGTAGTACATATATACATAATATATAACATATAATAATATATATGTATCTTTATGCTACTATCACAGTCTTGATCACTTTAGCTCTGCAGTAAGTTTTGATATCTCAAAGACTGAGTCTGTTATTTTTTTTCCTTTTCAAGACTATTTTGACTTTTGTGGGTCACTTAAGTTTCCTTATTAATTTTAGAATCAGCTAGTCAATTAGAAAAAAACAGTTAAGATTTTGATAAAGATTTTGCTGAATAAGTAGATCAATTTGAGGAATATTTCTATCTTAATAATATTATATTCTAGTCCGTTAAAATTTAAGATACCATTTCATACAACTTCTCTTTAATTTCTTTAAATGATGTTTTGTAATTTACAGTACAAGTCTTCCACTTTTTTGGTTAAATTTATTCCTAGGTATTTTATTCTTTTTGATGTTGTTAAAGGAATTATTTTTATTAATTTCATTTTGAATTGTTTATTGCTAGATTAGAGAAAATTAGTTTTTATATTGGTCTTACATAATCTTGCTAAATCTATTACCTTTAATAAACTGTGAGGGAAATTAGAATAGTATATATGCAAGATCATATCTTCTGCAAATGGAGATTTAGTTCTTTCTTTCCAATCCTGATGGATCTTATTTACTTGTCTAATTTTTATATTTAGAACTTACAGTAAGATGTTGAGTCAAGACAATAAGAGTGGGCATCTTGTTTTGCTCCTCATTTAGGGACAAAGTTTTTGGGCTGTCACCACTGTCACCATTAAGTATGATGTTAGCTCTAGGTATTTCATAGAGAGCACCTTAAGAGTTTGAGGTATTTTTTATATTTCTAATATTTTAAATCATTAAATGTTATTGAATTTTTTCCAAATATTTTTGTCACACTTACTGCAATGGTTAAGCAGTTTGTGTCTTTTTCCCCAATAATATGCTGTATCAGTTAATGATTTTTGTATGTTGAACCAACTTTACATTCCTGGAATAAATGCTACTTGGTTGTGATATATACTCCTTTTTATGTAGTTCGATTCAGTTTGTTACTTTGTTGAGGATTTTTGCTTATATATTCACGAGGAATATTTATCCCTAATTTTCTTGCCATATTATTTATGGTTTCACTATCAAAACAGTACCGGCCTCATAGAATGAATTGAGGTTTCTATTTACTTCTGTTGTTGGAAAGAGCTTGTGAAGAACTGCTGTCAATTCTTTAAACATTTGGTAAAATTTGACCATGAAGCTATTTGGTACTCAGCTTTCCTTGGTGCAGCTTTTGATTACGAAACTCAATCTCTTTACTTGTTACAGCTTTTCAGATTCTTTGAGTCAGTTTTGGTAGTTTGTAGCCACCCAGGAATTAGTCTATTCTGTCTGATTAATACGAATGACACAGATCTAATTTCATGGCATAAGGTTACAGAATTCCCTTATAATCACTTCTGTAAAGTCAGTTGTTATGCATCCTCTTCCTCTCCTGATTTTAATAAATGAAGCCTTCTCTCTTTTTCTCTTGCTCAGTAAAAGGGTTGTCAATTTTGTCAACGTTTTCAGAGAACGATCTCATTTTATCTATGGTCTTCTACTCTTTATTCTGTATTTCATAATTATTATTTCCTACTTTTGTTTCTTTTAAGTTTGTTTCTTTTCCTTCTTTTTCCAGTATGTTAAGATTGGAGTTTAGGTTACTATTTTTAGATATTTTGTAATATAGGCATTTATGGTTTCAGATTTTCCTGTAAGCACTACTTCCTTCCACCAAATGTCGTATTTTGTTTTCTTTTTCATTTATCCTACTTTCTAATTTCTTTTATGATTTCTTATTTAACCAACAGATTATTTACAATTATAAGGTTTAATTTCCACATATTTGTAAGTTCCCAATTTTTTTGTTTCCTCTGTTTTAAAATTTGTTGAGGCTTGTTTTATGACCTAATATATCGTCTACTCCATGTTCACTTAAGAATGTATTGTCTGCTTTGAGTAGAGTGTTGCATAGGTGTAAGGCTAAGTTGCTTTACAGAGTCATGTTTAAATGTTCTGTTTCCTTGCTAATCTTCTGTTTAGTTCTAAAAAATACTTTTCAGATTTTATTTTTACTTTAAACTGGTTTCTGCCAGCCTGATATTTCCAATTTACCCCACATCTTTTTAAGCTGCCAAAGACTATGCCATTGATATTATTGTGAGGAAAAAATTATTATGGTATTATGATGTTAATCATATGTAATTTTAATATCATGTTTTTATTTAATGTTTAATATCATGTTTTTAAAGCATGTATTACAATATTTCAGTCTTTTAAAAATGTATTTATTTTGAGAAAGAGACAGTGAGTGGGAGAGGTACAGTGAGAGAGGGAGAGAGAGAATCCCAAACAGGCTCCATGCTGACAGCCCACACAGGGCTCAATCTCATGAACCATGAGATCATGACCTGAGCCAAAATCAAGAGTTGATCACTTAAACAACTGTGCCACCCAGGCACCCCACAATGTGCCAGTCTTTAAGAGTTTTCTTATGACAATGAAGAAGCCAAGGGAATACTGCAACTGTGAAACTTAGTTATTCCATAGCCCCTGATGGCTATAACTAATATACACATATATTATGCCATACAGAAAGGTTGGAACAATAATTATTAGAAATTAAGTTTTCTTGTACAGTAGTCATTTCTACACTACAAATTAGAGAGGGTACACAATTAGTACACATATGCTATTACATAATGTCAGCCTAATATCAATAAAACAACACATTTCAGCCACCGTAGACGGCTCTTTATTTCATTTGTCTAAGAAAAGATACCTAATACTTTTCAGATATAATATAAGAGAGAGCAGATTATAGTTTGTAGTAATGATGGGCTATAGCTTGAGAGAGTGAATAACTTATTGGGGCTGAAAATTGTACATCGCCTTTCTAGCACTATATCATTTCTAATTTCAACCCATTACATGACTCAAATGATGAAAAACAGATTTATAAAAATATTGGCATTTTTTTGCATTTAAGTTTTTAGTATTTCTTATGTAGCTGAAAGATTTTGCTCTTTTTTAATGTTTATTCATTTTTGAGAGACAGAGACAGAGTGTGAGTGGGAGAGGGAAGAAAGAGAGGGAGACACAGAATCTGAAGCAGGCTGCAGGCTCTGAGCTGTCAGCACAGAGACCAACATGGGGCTCGAACTCACAGACAGCGAGATCATGACCTGAGCTGAAGTCAGACGCTTAACCAAATGAGCCACCCAGGTGCCCCAACATTTTGCTCTTTTCTCTCAGTTTTACAATTTAGATCTCTCTGTTTAAAAGGAGAAAGTATAGATTTTTTCCAAAAAAATAATTTTACAGAAAACATTAGCCTAAAGCTAATCAAGAGATGAAGTAATGAATCATGGAAAGTTGACTAATAACATCTGAAGAACCTGGATAGGGGACTAAGAGACCAGAAATACCTGAGACCACTAATTCTGGCCTGAGTCTCCTCATCACACTGGCCAGGGGCTTTCTCTGAGGTGAATATCACAGCTTCCAGATGGTTTCTGTATGTTAGCTCATGGCATCTTCAATAAGCCCTTCACACAATGTTCTATAACATCTGCTTTGACGAATTTGTGAGCACACGTTAGACAGTTAGGGACTCCAAACACTCTTAAAGGTATTCTAAGCAAAATGAAGTCTTGTTTCAGAGTGGGGATAAGAGTCACATTTGTTACACTGAGTCTGTGATCCTATACAAATACATAAGCAGATGTAGCTTAAAGGAATTTGTTCTACAGGTAGGGAATGGGATTGGATTAGATCACTGATTCTGGACTCTAGCTGAATTTCATGAATAATTTTTTGTAAATGCCAATAATCCAGACCCTTACCCCCAAATATCAGATTCAGTAGATACAGAGTTGGGGGTCTTAGGATCTCTCTTTTTAACAAGAACCATGACTAATTCTGATGTCACTGTGTATTTAGAAATGTTGGACTAGATGGTCTAAAATACCCAAGCAGAATATATTGGTAAAGTTCATGGGCTTTTATTTTATCTTTCTAAATCTCATTTGTGTTTGTTTTTATTTTCTGGTAGATTTATTTTACATGTTTTCCCTTGGCTACATATGGAGGTTCTACCATGACTTACATATACCATTCACCTCACATCTGTTTATAGGAAAGAGTCTTCACTGAATGCTAGCCTGACATAGATGGTTTGTGGACATACAACATTTCTAAACATAACTGCCTCCTCCCCTTCCAATAAAAAAAAAAAAAACTGCCAAAAGTAGATACAGGATTTTCTTCTTACTTGCTTGCCTTTTATAATTTCCCTCCATTTCTCTTTTCACTTATCATCTGTCTGCTGTATCCCAGAGATTTTATCACCCACTTCATACCACATTTCTCATCTCTGTACATGGGAAGCTGCTTTAGCAGAACTTATGGCCGACAAGGGAATCACAGATCTGAATAATAAACAATAAAGGACACTGCAAAACAGTGTGGATGATAAGACAATAAAGCTTTTTTTTTTTTAATTTTTTATGTTTTTTATTTATTATTGAGACAAAGAGAAGCAGAGCATGAACCGGGGAGGGTCACAGATAGAGGGAGACACAGAGTCTGAAGCAGGCTCCAGGCTCCGAGCTGTCAGCACAGAGCCCGATGTAGGGCTCAAACTCACGAACCCTGAGATCGTGACCTGAGCCAAAGTCGGCTACTTAACCGACTGAGCCACCCAGGCACCCCAGACAATAAAGCTTTACAGGCTCAGTTTGTTAAGTATCCAACTTCTGCTCAGGTCATGATCTTACCATTCATGAGTTCAAGCCCCGCACTGGGCTCTGTGCTCACATCTCAGAGCCTGGATCCTACTTCAGATTCTGTGTCTCCCTCTCTCTCTGCCCCTCCTCTGCTCACTCTCTGCCTCTCTCTCCCTCAAAAAATAAATAAACATTAAAAAGAAAGAAAATATAAATATCCTCAAGACCATAAGGTAGACTAGTAGTTTCAAAAAGGGCAAACAAGGTATTAATTATAAATAAAAAGTTTAAAATTTGGACTACATTAAAGTTAATAAAATTTGTTCATCCAAGAACACCATTAGGAGGGTGAAATATATCCTGCTATATGGGAAAAAAAATTTTCTATGCTTATGACAAAGGGCTAATTTACTACACACACACACACACACACACACACTATATCTATATCTATCTATCTATATCTATATCTATATCTATATCTATATCTATATCTATATATTGGCATCATTCTTGATAAGGGCCTGTCTTCTGAGTAAGCTTGGATGAGCTGCTGGAAACCAAGTTTTAGCTTCTCAGAAACATGCTTTTAGCTTACTCTTTTTTTTTTTTTTTTTTACATTTATTTATTTTGAGAGAGACAGGGAGACAGACAGAGACAGAGAGAGTCAGAGGGAGAGGGAGAATCCCTGGCAGGCTCTACACGGTGAGAGTGGAGCCCAATGTGGGGCTCAAACTACGAGATCATGACCTGAGCCCAAATCAAGAGTTGGATGCTTAACTAAATGAGCCACCCAGATATCTCCCCCTTTAACTTATTCTTTCCTCAATATATTGTTAAGGGCTGATATTATATAATCTAAGCAAGTAACACTGAGCCTATTAGTTTATCTACAAATGGTTAACCAATAACTTGTGACTGTAATGAAGACAACAAAATTTAAGTGTAAATGAAAATATTCAACATCCTCTTAGTTAACCTGATGTGGAATTTTGCCCAGGAGCTGTGCTAAGGGAAGAAGAAAGGGAAGTATTTTTACGTCTCAAGCATAGTTATAAATAGTGGAAATTTTAAAAATTAGTAAAATGAAAATAGGCATTGTTAATGAAGGAATCTGTGTTTTAACAATAAATGCATTTTTAATCAAATAGTGACATTTATTAAGTTCTTACCTAGTGTTAAAATTCTTGTAAGATTTTTATGTCTTCAATCTTTTAGTCCCTATGGCAAGTTATATTATCCCCATTTTACTATTGTAGAAACTGAATCACAAAGAGATTAAATGTCATTTTTAGTGTAACACATCTAGTAAAGGGCAAAACCAGGATTTGAACCACATAGTTTCACTCCAGAGCCCTTCTTTTTACACTACTCCTTGCTGTGTGTCAGAAAATTAATTGATGATAGGCTACTTATGGAGATTTGTGCTAAGACTGCATTGAGGAAGTGACACTGGAATAAAGTTTGTCAAATGAATAGAAGTTACTGGGCATGTTAAGAACTTACCTAATACTCAAGAAAAGAGTTGTCAGTTGTTTCATTGATAAGTGGATTAATTGCTTAAAGAAACTTGTTTTAGTAAGTGTATGTATGAGTGGTAAAAGCAAATATAATAACTGTTGGTTGCATGAAGAACTCCAAGTCAATCTGAGTTAAATCAACAATACAATGATATGAGCAATTTATTAGCTCACAGGTATGCTGTTCTAAAGACTCATTTAGATCAGTCCAACATTTTAGTCATGTCTTAGTTCGGCTTTCTGTCATGTTGACTTTACGGGTAAAGCTATTTCATGGTATATAAACTGAATCAATAATTACTTTGAGCATTTAAAATTTGAGACTAGCAGCCCCAATATAAAAGCACTGAATCAGGGATAGTGTCATGTGTTTATCACACGGTGTCCTCTTAATGTGTACACAAAATAGTTAAGTTTATCAACCTCCTTAGTAGAAATTTAGGGTTATAACTAATTATTGGCCAGTGAAATGTATTAGAAGTGATGTATGTCCATGCCTAGACTTAGGAACTTTTTAGTGGGTCATTTAGCTCTTCCTCCACTGCTGTGGTGTTTCTGGGAATCACATAGAGTGCATTCTACAGGTAGTGTACAGGTAATTTAGTTACAAGATGAATTAGGGTCATTCAATCCATACTAGAGTTTGTATAATTGAGAAACAAATATAATGTGTGAGGCCACTGAGATTTCAGGGTTTGTTACCAAAGCATAGGGTAGTCAAACCTGATTAATACCAGCACCTCTTTTCAATTGTCTTAGCATAAGTCCCAGGATTCACTTGGGTTTCATGCCCAAATCTGAAAAAAGGTCAGTGTCCTGGAATATAGAATAATCTGTTGAGCTAAGACAAGTTTCATGTCCCATTTGGGGATGTGAGAAATAAACTATCTAGAATGTTTGGAGTCATTTTCCAAAAGAACAGTAATGAGATACTAAATGTCTTCTGTATGCTCCATGTTGTATTAAGTCTTGTGGTAGATAAACTCTTCTGTATATTGATGGCAATTTCTGACAGTATTTCTTAACCAAAGCCCACAGCTATAAGGGAAAATATTTGGAGGTAAGAGTATGGTCTATTTTCATCACACAGATTAATTTGACATTTTACAGCTTAACAACCAAAAATTTTAATGTAATGTTCTCCCTCTCACCCATGCCCCTTTCATGACTAGATGGCAATACTTCTCAAATTTGTGCTGTTTCTCAAATATAGAAGGGACTTATGCAAAATCCTTCTTTTCTGTAACATTCTTATCTGGATTGGTTTTTATTAAATATGAATACATTTGTCTTAGGGAAAAGTAAATTTATTTCCTTGGAAATCCTATGAAAGTAGAAAGTTAAACTATGGGTTTATCATCAATATCCTGTTTGGAGAATTCTCATCAACTTTAATCTTATTCTGGGGTCAATTTTTATTAGAGAACATTTAAAAAAATTTTTTAATGTTTTATTTATTTTTGAGAGAATAGAGAGAGACAGTGCAAGCAGGGGAGGGACAGAGAGAGTGGGAGACACAGAATCTGAAGCAGGCTCCAGGCTCTAAGCTGTCAGCACAGAGACTGACACAGGGCTTGAACCCACGAACCATGAGTTCATGACCTGGGCCAAAGTTGGATGCTTAAACAACTGAGCCACCCAGGCGCCCCTACAGAACATTTTTAATTCAAAACTAGTGCAGGGAATTGTAAGCATTCCAAGAGCACGTGCATGCGTGCACACACACACGTCTTTCTCTATACTAGGGAGAAAATATAGTGTAATCAGAGAGATCATCATATACAGATGTTTTTCTAATTTTAAATTTCAGATCTCTTAGGAAAATTCATACTTCACAATTAGGCACAATCTCAAGGGGGAAGCCCTTATTAATAGTGTAGATTACCTTCCTTATATATGGCTACACTTTCTTGATTCTATAATTTATATGTGGACACCTATGCTAATTAGATGCCTTAATGTAGTTAAGAGAAATAGAAGACACAAAAAACAATTTGTGATCAGTTAAATGTCCAAAGCAGTAAAACAGTCAACAATTTGAAACTATTGGCTTCAGTCAGAGATAATTTCAAATGGAACCAGAATTATCTTGAATTTCAAGAAAGAAATGAGACATAAAATGACCTGAAGTGTGTTTCTTGTTTGATGCAGGTATCTGCTTTAAGAGCAATATAGAAAACTCACAGGTTAACAACTGAAAATGGATAGGGAAGGGATTTGGTGACCAGCCTTCTTAGGCAAAATGAAGACAGTGGGTTGTTAAGATTATAGACTAGTGCAAAAGGAACGCCTATGTATTATTTAGCTCAGGTGGCCCCTTTTGGGAAGAAGCTAGCAACATTAATACCTGTAATATAACAAACTAATGTGTGGAGGCATTTTCCTTCAAAATTATACAATAAAGATTATAGCATTATGGTTATGCCTGTGAAAAGCTTGAAAGTCACCTTCCCACCCTAAAAAGAAGTAAAAAATGTTGAACAGATTGAAAAACCAACTTTTCTCGATGTGCAAGGGAAGGGAGGACACAGGACATACTACTGCCCTCTAAATTTAAGGCCAGGCTAATACAGAGAGTCACACCTTACTGCAACAGAAACTCACCAGCAGAAGGAAAATTGGTAACCAGAGATGGAATAGGAAACTCTAAACTTTAATTGACAATTTGCTAGATACTCAGTCTGGACAACTCTGAGAGTTAAAAGCTCCAGAGAGATCCAGTCACAGGAGATCTTCACAATTTTGTGAGAGTTATACCTTCAGGTGCTCAACTACATTTCACAATAAATATCAGCAAAAAAGTCCCTCACATTCCCAGAAGGCAGAGGGAAAAAGAAACCTTTTTGAAACATGCCAAAGTACTCCATTCTTTTAAGAAGGCCTGCTCTCAGGGCAAACTAATAAGAGTCTAACCAGCTGCGGCATTGTCAGATCCTAACTAGCCTGAGGGACAAGAAATATCCAACTCTAGGCCTACCTAGCTTTCCATATGATGGAAAAAAAGATACCTAACTCCCGTCTACTCCAGCCATTCTATCTCACATAAAGGACAGAGGGACTGAGAAACCTTGCAAATTTTAGAATCTAGAGGCTTACTAAAAGATTGAGAATTGTAGTACTACAAAATACATTATCTACCCCGCACCTTGCCACCATATTAAAAGCTTATTTACAGCAGCTCCTTTTGCCCATTACATTATATCTGATTATCAGAAAAAATTACAAAGCATACTTAGGGGCAAGCAAACAAAAACAATTTGAAGAGACAGAGGAAGCACACAAACCAGACATGACAAGGATGTTGGAATTATCAGACAAGGAATTTAAAACATTTAAAATATTCAAAAGGCTATCTAGATTAAGTAGACAGAATATAAGAATAGATGGGCAGTGCAAGCGGATATATGGAAATCCTAAGGCAGAACCAAAATGCTAGGGAAAAAACAGAACATAACAGAAGTGAAGCATGCCTTTCATGGGCTTTATTGGTAAACTGGACACAGCTGAGGAAATAATCTCTGAGCTAGAGTATATGACAGTAGAATCTCTGACCTGGAGTATATATCAAGAGAATCCTCTAAAAACAAAAAGCAAAGAAAACAATGACTGGAAAGGAAAAAACAAAATATCCAGTACTATGAGACAACTACACAATGTATGACATATAATGGGAATAGCAAAAGGAGAAGAAAGAAACAGAAGAAATACTTGAAATAATGACATTGAATTTCCCCCAAATTATTATCAGACACCATACTACAAATCCAGAGATTTGGCCAGAGAATGCCAAAGAGGGTAAATGCAAAAACCACATGTAGGCATATTATTTTCAAATTACAGAAAATCAAAGACAAATTTCTGAAAGAAGCGGGAGGAAGTAAGCTGGGACCTTATATACAGAGGGATAAAGGTAAGAATTATATCTGGCTTCTCTTCAGTGATCATGGAATCAAGAAGAGATTAAAACATTTAAAGTGCTGAGAGGAAAACAAAAACAACAACAACTGGAATTTAGTACCTTGTGAAATTACTCTTCAGAAATGGAGACAAAACTAAGAATGCTCTAAATATTTTAACAACAATAACAAATTAAAATGAAGGAAAGATAAATATCAATTATTGAGAGAAATCTATTGCCAGTAAACCTGCCTTACAACAAATGTTAAATTCTTCAGAGAGAAAAAATAATAATATGCAAGATACTGAGATTTATATGAAGTAAGAAAGAGTATCAAAGAAGGAATAAGTTAAGGTAAAATACAAACATGTTTTTTTTTCTTTTTTTTTAATTTTTAAATATTTTTATTTATTTTTGAGAGAGAGACAGTGTGAGCAGGGGAGGGTCAGAGAGAGGGGGAGACACAGAATCTGAAGACAGGCTCCAGGCTCCAAGCTAGCTGTCAGCACAGAGCCCGACGCGGGGCTCAAACCCACGAACTGCAAGATCATGACCTGAGCCGAAGTCGGATGCTTAACTGACTGAGCTACCCAGGTGCCCCCAAACATGTTTTTTTTCTTATTGTTAGCTTAACAGGTAACACTTTGTTCAAAGTAACACTACCTATAATGTATTTAATTATGTATGTTTATATAAGTAAAGTGAATGACAGCAATGATACAAGGGATCAGAAGGTTAAATTAGGATTATTTTGTTATTGTAAGGTATTCACGCTACGTATACTGAGCTATAGTAGATTAGCATTAACTTTATATTAGATAATACACATGGATTAGCTTTAATTTCATATTGTGAAGTCCAGAGTAACCACTAAAAAAGACAAAAGAAGTATAACTGATAAGGGGAAAAAATTGAATCATATATAAAGCTCAATTAAAACTACAAAAGCAAGCAAAGCAAAACACTGCAAGAATGGAAGACCAAAACCAGAACAAAGAACAAGGACAATAAATAGAAAAAAAAGTAAAAAATATATGGTAGACATTAATCCAACTATATCAATGATTACTTTGAATTTCAAGGTCTAAATAAATCCATTAAAAGACAGCAATTGTTCGAGTGGATAAAAACAAAACAAAAGAAAAAAACAAGACACAACTACTTATTGTCTACAAGAAACTGATTTTAAATATAAAGATGCATGTTGATTGAAAGTAAATAAATATTACCATGGTAACAGCAATCCAAAGGAAGCAAGTGTTTCTATTTTAATTTCAAACAGAGCAGATTTTAAAGCAAGGAACATTATCATGAATAAAGGGAAATATTACATAATGATAAAAGGGTGAATTCTCCAAGAAGATATACCAATCCTTAATGTGTATGCACCTACAACAGAGTATCTGACTATGTTAGAAACCAAATAATACAATTGCAAAGACAAAGAGATGAAGCCACTATTATAGTTGGAGACTTCAATACCTCTTTATCAGAAATAGATCTAGCAGACAGAAAATCAGAAACGACATAGTTGAACTCAATAACACCACAAATCAGTTGCATATAATTGATGTTTACAAATATTTCATCCAATACAAGCAGAAGACACATTCCTCTCAAAGCCACATGGAACATTCAGAGGCCAAAGATGGACCATATCATAGGCCATTAAACACACTTTAACAAATTTAAAAGAATAAAATTCATAAAGTGTATGCTCTCAGAGCACAATGAAACTAAAATAAAAATCAGTAACAGAAAGATACATGACAAATCCCAAAATATGGGGAGATTAAACAATACACTTCTAAATAACACATGGGTCAAAGAAATCTCAAATAAATTAAAGAATATATTAAATTAAATGAAAATAAAAACACAACTCCTCAAAACTTGTGGGATATAATGAAAGTAGTAATTAGAGGGAAAATGATAGCATTGAATGGATATATTAGAACAGAAGAAAGAATTAAAACTATCATCTAAGTTTCCACATAAAAAACTAGAAAAAGGAAGCAACTTTAATCTAAAATGAAAAGAAGAAATAATAAGAATTAAAGTGAAATTAGTGAAATTGAAAACAGGAAATCAATAGAGAAAATCAATGAAATCGAAAGCTAGTTCTCAGGGGGAAAAAAAAAGAAATCTCTAAGCTTCCTCCCAGGCTAACTAAGGAAATAGAGGAGAAGACACAAATTATAAATATCAGAAATGTAAAAGGAAAAACCACGACAGATCCTATGGACATTAAAAGGATAGTAAAGGAATACTATGAACAACTCTATGCTCCTAAATTTGATAGCTTAGATTAAATGAGCTAATTCCTATAAAGATACTATTTGCCAAATCTCACACAAGAAGAAAATAGAAAACCAAAATAGGCCTAGATCTATTAAAGAAATTGAGTCAATAATTAACTTCCAAAACAGAAAGCACCAAGCCCAGATGGGTTCACTGGTGAATTTAACCAAACTTGTAAGGACAAAATTATAGTAATTCTCTACAATTTCTTTCAGAATATCAAAACAGAGGGAATATATCCTAACTTATTTTATAAGGCCAGAAATACCATAATACCAAAACCAGTCAAGACGTTACAAGTAGGGGCTCCTGGGTGGTTCATTCAGTTAAGCATCCAACTCTTGATTTCAGCTCAGGTCATGATCTCGTGGTTTTGTGAGTTCAAGCCCCACTTTGGGCTCTGTGCTGACTCTGTGGAGCCTGACTGAGATTCTCTCTCTGCTCCTCCCTGGCTCATGTTCTGTCTCTCTCAAAATAAATAAACGTTTAAAAGTTTAGAAAAAGACATTACAATTAAAAAACCTACTGAGGAATATCTCCCATAAGCATAGATACAAACATCCTGCACAAAATATAAGCAAATTAAACCTAACAATATATAAAAAGCATTATACAACATGACCAAGTGGAATTTATCACAGGTTTTCATGGCTGGTTCAACATTCCAAAATCAATTAATGTAGTTACCATTACATCAACAGGATAAGAAGAAAAATTACATGATCACATCAATAGATGCCGAAAAAGCACCTGACAAAATCTAAGACCGTTTCCTGATGAAATTCTTACTTATATAGGAATACAGGGAAAGACTTTCAAATTGATAAAGACTATCTACAAAAAACTCACACCTAACTTGCTACTTACTGGTAAGAAACTCAAAGCTTTCCCAGTAACATGAGGAACAAGGCAACTACGTGCCATCTTTTTAATTTATTTGTTTGTTGATTTATTTATTTTTTTATTAACTTTTTAAACGTTTATTTTTGAGAGTGAGAGAGAGAGAGACAGAACATTAGTGGAGGAGGAGCAGAGAGGGAGACACAGAATCTGAAGCAGGCTCCAGAATCTGAGCTGCCCAAGCACAGAGCCTGACTCAGGTCTAGAATTCACAAGCTGCAAGATCATGATCTGAGTGAAAGTCCAATGCTTAACAGACTGAGCCACCCAGGTGCCCCAAAGTGCCATCTTAATACTCCTTTTCAGTATCATACTAGAAGTTCAAACTTATGTAATAAAACAAGAAAAGGAAATTTACAATAAAGAGTATACAGATTTGGAAGGAAGAAAGAAAACTAACATGATGTGTAAGAAATCTAAACTTGATTTGTGGTATCAATACAATCCCAAGCAAAATCCTGGGAAGTTATTTTGTGGACATCAATTAACTAAATAGACCCAAATGAATATAGTCAAGTGATCTTTGACTAAGGAACAAGGAAAATATAATGTAACAAGGATCGTCTTTTCGACAAATGGTGGTGGAACAATTAAACTCACATCCAAAATAATGAATCTAGACACAGACATAACACCCTTCACAAATATTAACTCAAAATGGAAGATAGACCTAAATGCAAAATATGATACTTTAAAATTCCCAGAAGATTGTATAGGAGAAAATATATATGATCTTGAGTATGGCCATGTCTTTTCAGAAACAACATTAAAGACATAATCCATGAAATAAATAAGTGATAAGCTGGACTTCAATGAAATGAAAACTTTTTTTTTATTATTATCTGTGAGAGGCAATTTTAAGTCACAGACAAGGAGAAAATATTTGCAAGAGACCTATCTGATAGAAGACTTGCATTTTTCCAAAGGAGACATAGAAATGACCAACAGGTACATTTAAAAGGTGCTCAACACCACTAATCATCAGGGAAATGCATATCAAAACTACAATGATATGTCATCTCATATCTGCTAGAATGGCTATTACCAAAAAGATAAGAAATAAGTTTTGGTGAGGACATGGAGAAAAGAATTCTTAAGCACATTGGTGGGAATGTAAATTGGTACAGCTGATATGGAAAGCAGTGTGGAAGTTCCTCATAAAGGTTAAAATAGAACTACCATATGACCTGCAATTCTACCTTTGGGTATATGTCCAAAGGAAATGAAAACAGAATCTCAAAGGTACATCTACATTCCCACACTTGTGGCAGTTTATTCACAACAGCCAAGACATGGAAACAACATAAATGTCAATGGATGATGGATAAAGAAGATGTCATATGTGTTAAAGTGAACTATAACCCAGCCATGAGAAAATATGTCCTGTTATTTACCATAACATAGACAATGAGCATGGTATGCTAAATGAAATAAGTCAGAGAAAAAAAATATGGTATCATTTATATGTGAAATCTATAACAAACAAACAAAAAAGCTAAATTCATAGAAAGAGAAACTAGCAAGGTGATTCTCAGGGGTAGGGAGATGGGGAGATGTTGGTCAAAGAGTAAAAATTTCCACTTACAAGATGAATAAATCTGGGAATCTAATGTACAACATGGTGATTATAGTTAATAATACAGTATTATCTATTTGAAAGTTGCTAAGAAAATAGATCTTAAATATTCTCACCACACACACACAAAAGAAATGGTAATTATGTGGTATGATGGAGTTATTAGCCATAGTGGTAATTATTTTGAAAAATATGTGTATCATACAAATACTTTCTATACCTCAAACTCATACAATGTTATGTATTATATTATTGAGATAACCCTAGGGGGAAAAAGCCGCTGGGTCCATAGTATTCTGTTACAGCAATCCCAAGGAATTAAGTCATAAATATTGGGATTTCTTCCTCAAAATTTATTCTATTCCTCCTTCTTGATCAATCAACCATGTGGTTCAATAGGATTGACCTCTACTTTTACTGTACCCCAGGGGTAGACCCTGGTTATTCTCAGAACATTTGTTTAATGGTCACTGTAAGTTGTAGCCACACTTTTCCCTTGTTTAAACAAAGAACTGCATAGCACTAGTGTTGTGGCCATCTTGCAATCATAAGGGAAATCTGCTTGAAGATAACACAGGCATTTGGAATATGGGAAAGCCAGGAAAAAATGCAGAAAAACGGAGTCAGAATCCTGAAAAAATGTTTAATGCTTGTAGCCTATATTTGAATTTATAAACTGATAAATTCCCTTGTTTATTTTGAATTGGATTTTCTGTAACTTGTAACCAAACACATCCTATCTTATAAAAATAGGCATTTTCATCTATTTTAAAGTTGTTAAAGCTGAAACTTAGAGAGTTTATATTAATTATCCAAGACCTCTAAGCTACCAATTGTCTAGGCTGGAATCAAAGTTGCCTCGATACAACACAAAATCCAATTAATTGATCATTTAAGAAAATTCATGTTTGTAAAGGAAAAAAAATTGCAACATCAGAAATCAGTTATGTCATAAAAATAGAAATGAAGCGTTGTTTTAAAATAAGCAAATATTGAGCATTTGGCAGGATAAAATGGTATTGTAGATAAAGTGTTTTGTTTTGTTTTGTTTTGTTTTGTTTTGTTTGGAGGGCGTTAGTAAATCTCAGGGCTGCCAAATTTCCCCAAAAGGGAAAATATATAAAATGCATACTCCCCTGGGGTTCCTCTAATAGTTGATTCCTGGTGGGCTACCGGTCCTGTCTGTCTTTGATAAGAATGTTAACATGTAGCAAAAGCATTCAAACTGTCTAATGAGACTTAAGCTGAAACTGACAAATGTACAACAAAGTAATTTGCTCCTGAGCACCTGCAGGTTGAGTCAGGCATCACAGAAGTTTGTGTTAACAAGGAAGAAAAGAAGAGAATCATCTGATATACACTCTCCTCTCCCCACTTTCAGGCATCAAATTGAGCAAGTAAATTTTACCTTCCTTGCCTGAGTTCCCCTCCTATATTAGGAGGTCACTTTCTGATGACAGGCTGACAACTATATAAGCACAGTTTTCTAACTCATTTTTTAAGTTTTATTTAAATTCCAATTAACATACAGTGTAATATTAGTTTCAGGTGTACAATATACTGATTCAATAAAAATCTGGTGCTCATCACAATGAGGGCATACCTTAATCCCTCTCAGCTATTTAGCGCATCTTTCCACCTACCTCCCTTCTATTGTTTTACACATGTTAATTTAAATAGTAATGATGACAGACAGACTCTGGAAAGAAAAGGAAATGGAAAAGAGTATCACATGAAACCCTTCTTTAGACAAAACAACATATTATTTATTCCGTCACTCGGTGTTTGCACATGTGTGTCTTGTAATTATAGTAGTGACATAAAATTCTATATGCATTTCTTTTTATTATGGCATCAATTTTTCCTCTGTTACTGAATATATTTTGAAATATCACTGTGAATTTTGCAAGATATTCTATTGCTTAGGATGGTAAATTTCTTTATTACACAATAGTGAACATTTAATTATTTCCAATTATTTAAAAACCAAACTCTGTGTATGTAATAGATTTTCCTCATATTTAAGTATAGATTCTCCATGAGCAAAAAGTAAGTTAAAGGTTATAAACTTTAGATAAGTTTTGTAGAGAATTGACAATTGCTTTCTGGAAAGTTTAGATCAGTGTGAAATCATGTTAAAAGTATAACTAAACTGCCGATATTTTACCCCAGTCACCATTACCAACCTGGAAGTTTATCATTTCCATCTTTTCTTATCTGAGCAAAACCAACATATTATAATGTGGTTTTATTTACTTTAAAAACTAAAGTATTGACTTTTTTCTTTCTATTAATGTTTTTTATATTATCTGTAAATCACACATATTCACTTCTGCTTTTTAATCTGTAAGCATTTTTAAGTTTTTTTATAGATATTTTAGGTGTTATTATCATCATTTGATTCAATTATTCTTTCTGGCTTGCTCTTAGTATTTTATTTAAATGTGGCATTTCTAAACTTAAATATTGATCAAATCACATGATTTTTTGGTCTTGAATGATTTAGGTTTTCTAAAAATCAAGAATAGAATAAAATATCCATCAATAATTCTGTGAGATACTTAAGGACATACTCTTTGGTGTGGTTTACATCTACTTTCACCTATCTGGATTTTAAGATGGTGCTTTGCCAGAGAGGATTTATTTTTTAATTATCTTTGTCTTCATTCCGAAGGGAACAGAGCCTAGTTTGTGAAGACACTGATGAAGATTTTTAAAAAAGGAGTCAAAATATCTTATTCTTTTTTCTATTATTGCATCAATATTATTAACATGCAAGATCCTGTATTAAAAAAAATATGCACTCCAGTAAGAGACGGTGTGCATAATTGCAGTGCAAAGCAAAAAAGAAAAAAGAAATAATTGAATGCTATGGTGTAACAAAGAGGGGTGGGAGGAAGAGAAGGAGAATTTGTGAGCACATGAACAGGCTATTTTAGCTGGTGATGATGGCATTAAAGAACATTTCATAACAGAGACATTCATTAATTTAGTCATGTAGAAGGAAAAAAAGCAACAGGTACAGTTGTAAATGAGTTCTAAGTAGGCTCAAAGAACTTAAGAAGAGGGCAAGTAGTGAACAACAGGCATGTTAGGAGTTTAGGGTCTGAATACTGAGTGTTGTTAATTCCAGGCCGAAGAGTTTGTTTAATCAATAGGAAAGTAATGAACAGTTATCTGAGGATTTTTTCAAAGGAGTTGTCCGAACAGAGCTCTGATTTTACGAAAATTACCCTGGGAGAGAATTGGTTTTCTGGGATAAATGAAGCCTCAAATTATGAAGACTAGTACAGGTGAGCAGTATTGGATTTTGACTTAGGGCAAGTTGAGTAAAAGTGAATGTGAAGTTTTAAATGAGAGAAAATGGTAGAGGCAAATGTCTAAAATGTCAAATTTGTAGCAGGAGCAGACAGAGAAGGAGTTAAAAATGAACTCAAATTTGTCATTTGAAATATTGATTAGTTACTGGTTTCAAGTATCCAATACGCACTTGAAATTGGGTGGGTACAGCCTAGCAGAGACCATGGATACAGATATAAAGCTCAAAGTCATTAGTATGGATATGACAGATGGAGCTGTAGAATAGGTACCATTGCCTGGAAAGGCTAGTCAATAATGTGACTACTTAAGGGGTAGGTAGGAAAAAGATACCAATGAAAGGAGCAAAGAGAGAGAAGTCAACAGAAGATAACAGAAGAAATAAACAGGAAAGTAGGAGAATAAGGCAGTGGCATGGAATAGCTTGGTACAAAAAGGCATCACAAAATGCAGGTGAGAAAAATGCCTTTAGGTGTTGGTGTATTTGAAGTTAGGATACATTATAAATATTAAAAAGCAAACAAACAAAACAAAAAAACCCTCTAAATTACCAAGCTAGATTACAAAGAGTTAAGGATTTCATAGTAGAGGGAGAAAAGGAGTCAGCTATTATAGACTATTTTTTGGAAAAATCTATAGAACAAAAAAAGGAGAAAAGCCAAAATAGCTTGAGGAAAACTCCAGTTGAAGGAAAACTCTTTTAGGAAGATAAACAAATGGTTTGTCACTGACAGTATTTTTGTTGTTCATTTGGCATAAAAATCTATTAAAAATATGGATGTAAACATGAAAACAAGAAAGCCAAGAGACCAGAAAAAGATAGAAAAGGGCCATTTATACAAAAGAAAAAAGCTGGTAGGGGAAGAAACACGGGCATTTTAAGACAACAAAAGGAGCCAACTCTATATGGCATTAAACCAAGTAATCATGTGAGGGGTTATTTTATGGAAATAAAGTGGCCAGAAGTGAAACAGTAGGATGAAAAAGAATAAAATATTGGCAAAAGCCATCACTAAAAATACATCCAGTATTTAAGAGGAAATAAGTAAAATGATATTTTGGCAGCACTAAGAGATCCACTATGATACAAAAGCATTAACTTTTGTAAAAAACAAATTTGTGGATTCCCCTAGCAACCTAAGAATGCTTTCACACTTTGGAGCCTGGGGCCAGACACACATCATGATTCCTCAGTTCACATGCTTATTTAACAGCACATTCAATGGCCATATATTAAGAATGTACTGTGCACTTTTAGTCGATATGACTTGGGTGGAGATATAAAAATGAAACCCAGGACACAGTTCTAACCATTAAAAAGTTGAGAATTTAGAGAATATGAGAGAAGAGTAAAGTGAGGACACATAAGACTGATAAATATGCAAGAATAATATGATTAAAAACTTGGACTTACATATTAATGATATTATGAAGAAAAGAAGGATTCATTAGACAACTTTAAACAAGTGTATAACATGACCCATTTAATATTTTAGCAAGTCTACTCTGTTATAGGGTAGAGAATGGGTTGGAGGGGTAATACTGTGGACAAAGGTGACAAGGAGAAGACTTGCAACAGTAAGTGAAATGTGATAAGCTTAAGGCAGTGGCAGCAGAGATAAAGGAGAAGAGTTTTGGATATGAGAGCTACTAGGGAGGCATGTTTAATAAGACTGTATAATTGGGTCAAGAAAAGTGAGACAAGGGAGGGGCTGAAAGTCATTCTGTTGGTAAAGAAGTTCTATTAACTGAAAATAGTAAAAGAGAAGTGAGAAGAATGTTCTGGAATGTAGAAATAAAGATATTGGTAAGAAAAATGGAAAAAAGTTGAAAGAATATGTGATTCTAGTTAGGAAATAAATATATAATTGAAATAGCATGCCATGGAATCTAGATTGGAGAAAATGAAATTAAAAGACTTAAAGAGAATATGAAGGTGGAGATCAAGGTGGCACACAATATCCAATAGTTATTGAAGAATGGAGAAAATTGAAGGCAAAAAGATTCTCTTTCACAGTGGACTGAGAAACACACTTCCATGTTTAGCCTTGGCTTTTATGACTATCCACATGTTGATGATTCCAAATTTTTACATCCCCAGTCCTCAGTTTTCAATAGACACCTCAAACTTAATCTATTTCTTAAAATGGTACTATTAGTTCTGACCAGGGATAGTATTAGAAATGTTCATAGTCAACATTAGAAATGTTCAAGTCCTACTGGGTGTTCAACTAATCAGAATGGACAACAGTAATAAGCAACTGGTGAACCAGACCAGTGGGTATTAGCTAAAGAGCAAAGTTTTCTATCATTTTGCTTTGAAAGTATTCATTACAGAGTACCATCTGATTGTGCCATCATCAAGATCCCCAAGGTAAAAACACTGGAACTATTATTTGTTTATTCCCACATCCATCTGTCATCAAGTCCTGCTGAAACTATGGCAAATGTATTTCTTTTAATTTTGTTTCTCTCCATTCCCATAGTCTTTAGTGTATGCCTTTATGCCTTAATTATATATCTTACCTAAACTATTTCACTAACATTTTATCTCGTCTCCATGCATATAATCATCCACTATATTTTATAGGCTTCAAATGCATTATTCTACTTACTTATTCAACAGATGCACTCTCACTAGGCAATAACCAAATCCAATTATTTAGATGTCTTTCTGAATACTTATTATATTTGTTAGACATTTAAAGAAGTTAGTACCTATTGTTCTAAAAATATTGCAAAAAATAGAAGAGGAAGAAAAGCTTCCAAATATATTCTATGAGGCCAGCATTAGCCTGATACCAAAATAAGACAAAGAAACCACCAAAAAAAGAATACTACAGTCCAATATCCCTGATGAACATGGGCACAAAAATTCTCAAAATATTAACCAATGCATACAACTGTACATTAAACACATCATTCACTATGACCAGGTGGGATTTATTCCTGGGACACAAGCGTGATTCAATATTCAAAAATCAATGTTATATACCACATCAGCAAAACAAAGAATCATCTCAACAGATGCAGGAAAAGCATTTGACAATATTCAGCATCCATTGATGATAAGCCTCAATAAAATGGGGTTAGAGAAAACATACCTCAACATGATAAAGGGCATATATGAAAAACCCACAGCTAACATCATCCTCAACTGTGAAAAACTGAAAGCTTTCCCTCTAAGGTCAGGAACTGGACAAAGAGGTCTGCTCTCACCACTTTTATTCAACATAGTACCAGAAGTTTTAACCCAGCAATCAGACAAGAAATAAAAGGCATCCGTATTGGTAAAGAAGAAGTTAAACTATCACTATTCTAATACAACATGATATTATAGATGAAAATCCTGAAGACTTTAACCAAAAAAACTACTAGAAGTAATAAACAAATTCAGTAAAGTGTCAGGATGCAAAATCAGTACCCAGAAATTGGAGCATTTCTATACACTAACAATGAAGTCATAGGAAGAGAAATCTAATTTTCAAAAACTCCATCATTTGTAATTGTACTGAAAAGAATAAAATATGTAAGGATAAACTTTTTTTATTAAAATATTTTAATGTTTATTTATTTTTGAGAGAGACAAACAGACAGACAGACCATGAGTGGGACAGAGGCAGAGAGAGAGGGAGACACAGAATCTGAAGCAGGCTCGAGGCTCTGAACTGTCAGCACAGAGCCTGATGTGGGGCTCAAACTCACCAAACCATGAGATAATGACCTGAGCTGAAGTCAGATGCTTAACGGACTGAGCCACCCAGGTGCCTCCCTAGGGATAAACTTAAACAAAAAGGGGAAAGTCCTGTACTCTGAAAACTATAAAACACTGATGAAAAAAATCAAAGATGACACAAATGGAGAAAAACCTTCCATGCTCATAGATTGAAAAAATTAATATTGGCAAGATGTCCTTATTACTGAAAGCAATCCACAGATTCAAAGTAATTCTTACGAAAATACTGACAACATTTTTCACAAAACTATAACAAATAATACTAAAATTTGTATGGAACCACAGAAGACCCTAATAGCCAAAGAAATCCTGAGAAAGAACAAAGCTGGAGGTATCACAATTCCAGATTTCAAGTAATAAAAAAATGTATGGTACTGGTGCGTGCGCACACACACACACAACAGACACATAGATCAATGGAACAGATTAGAGACCCCAGAAATAAACCCACATACATATAGTCAATAATCTATGGCAAAGAAGGCACAACTATTTAACGGGAAAAAGGCAATCTTTTCAACAACATACAACTTAGAACACAAAAACCCAAACAATCCAATTTAAAAATGGGCAGAGAATATCAATAGAAATTTTCCAGAGAAAACATACAGATGGCCAACAGACAAATGGAAACATGTTCAACATCACTCATCGTCAGGAAAATGTCACATAATCACAATGAGATATCACTTCACACCTGTTAAAATGGCTGAAATCAAGGAGACAAGAAACAAGTGTAAGAGAGAATATAAATTAGTAAACCCACGGTGTAAAACATATGAAGATTCCTCAAAAAGTTAACAGAAATATTATATGATTCAATAATTCTAGTCTTGGGTATTTCCTCAGGGAAAATGAAAGCACTAAGTGGAACACCACATACCTACCACTGTTTATTGCAGCATTATTTACAACAGCAAAGAAATGGAAGCAACCTAAGTGTTCATCAAAGGATGAGTGGACTGGAGTGCCTGGGTGGCTCAGTCAGTTATGTGTCTGACTCTTGATCTCAAGGTTCATGAGACCAAGCCCCACATAGGGCTCTGTACTGACAGTGTGGAACCTGCATGGGATTCTCTCTCTCTACCTCTCTCTCTCTGCCCCACTGGCTGGCACACACACACTCTCTCTCTTTGTCTCTCTCTCTCTCTCTCTCTGTCTCTCAAAATAAATAAATGTAAAAAAAGATGAGTGGATAAAGTGGTATGTTTGTGTATATATGTATGTATGTATATGATGGAATATTTAATAGCCATATAAAAATAATGACACCATGCCATTTGAGATAACCTAGGCAGGACTAGAGGGTATTATGCTAAGTGAAATAAGTCAGACTGAGAAAGACAAATACCATACGATTCCACTTATGAGTAGAATGTAAACAAAAAGCAGAATCAGAACTATAAATATAGAGAACAAATGATGGTTGCCAGAGAGAAGGGGGTTGGGTGGCTCGGAAAAATGGGTAAAGGAAAGAAGGAGATACAGGCCTCCAGTTATAGAATGAGTAAGTCATGGGAATAAAAAGCAGACCATAAGAAATAGAGTCAATTATATTTTAATAGTGATGTAATGGGATGGTCATTATACTTCTGGTGAACACAACACAACCTATAAACTTGTCAAATCACTAAGTTGAACACCTGAAACTAGTGTAACATTGTGTGTCAACTATATATAAATAAAAGACACGTTCAGCACATACACAAAAAATACTCATTATAGTTCGGTACTCCTAGATTCCCTTAGCATTTATTTAAAACTCTTTCAGCCATCACTGAGACACATTAAAATCATATATCCACATCAGTCTTCCCAAAGTAGATTTTCTGATGCAGAAATTATGACTTATCACATCCCTGTGTATGGAGTAAATATGGATTTGTTTTTCAATAAAAAGGAAAATGGAAAAAAGGAAGCAGAGAGAAAAATAAATTAGATACAGATGATTCTGAGTTTGATATTTTGTAGTTAAAGAAACATGGGGTCAAGAATTAAGGGAAATCTGAGGGTTGCCATGATGGAAAAGTGATAAGGGTTTTAGGAGTTGGAAAGGCAAAATTCTGAGTCCAGGATATTCCCATCAACATATTTGTTAAAGTATTAAGAGATGACCACTAACAGAGGAGTTGAGTGGAATATGATAATCTAAATAATGAGGTCTTTCAGGAAGTTGAGAGAGAATACATTGATGGAGTAGATGGCTGCATTAAAAAAGGAGAATGGCTAGTTTCAACACCTGGAAAAGTATACTCATCTGCATTGTTATGATAAACAGGTTTGATACCACAGGTCCTGCATCTGAGATTTGTACTTTGAGAGAAGCACGTGTGTCATTCTAAATGTGCAAATTGTCTTTTAAATGTGGAAACTCATCTCCCTTTTATACTCCTGTGTAATTAGTCCTGTTCTAACTCTCTTTGGGAGACAACAGAAGAATCCTTCTGTGAGAAAGGAAAACAAAGATTGTATTGCCTTATTTTCTGGTTCATGTGTTAATGAGAATAAATTTCAGTACTTGAATTTAGAGGGTAGGAAAAGGAACAGTTAATTAAGTTATTAGGAGTAGTAGGGAGAATAAGGTATTTGTTAAGATAATGGGCCCTGGAGTCAGTCTGTGTCACTTATCACCTCTATAATTTGGGACATGTTATTTTTCTTGGCTTTCTCATCTGAAAGATAAGGATAAATATAATTAATTTGTTGAAATATTATGAAAACTGAACAAATAAAATCTGGCATATAGAAAGTGCTCAATAATGATCCTTCATGGGGATGCTGTGACTATAATGATGTTTACACATTTGGCTGGAAAGAAAACAGACATCTAAGCAGGTCATAATACCCTTTGCCTGTTTTATTCACAGGCATTTCTGGAAGAACTCAACAATGTTTGTAAAGATAAGAAGAGCCAGACATCTTAAACTCACTCAGAGCTCACTCATATGCCTACTCTTCTTTTCTTGAAGACAAATAAAAATTCTGTTCTCTAAAACTTTATAATGGAAGCTCTGGAAGTAAAAGGATAATTACCATTGTGTTTCACTAGGTCTTAAAGTACACATTCATATGTATCAACAGCAAACAAAAGACTTCTTTTTAATTTCACGTTTAGAAGCAAAAGGTATGTCCCATGGAACATTCTCATTTTCTCATTCCTGGGATTCTTTCCCCTTCCTTACTGAAAAGATGCTGGTTGGTGCTGATGATGTAAGCTCCCTCTGTATTTCTTCATGTGTCTATATGCCAGTGTTTGGAACACTAGGGGAAAATTCAGTGTTGGAAAACTTACCTGGGGAAGTAAATAGTATCAGTTTCGAGTAAGTTGTATCATAACTAGAAGAATAAATTCATGTTCAATTTCTATAACAAGAACATTAGATCAACCCATTCTTACTGATTTTATGCTCATAGCTCATCAATGCTCTTTTGTGAAGGGTTTCATCTGTCTCATTCAGAAACTACAGGTTAACAAACCTTCCTAAAGGATCATTGAAATCTCAAGATCCCTTATGTCCTATCTGGCTCTCCTCCATATGACATTTTAATAACAATAATAACTCAAATTAGTTGACTGTCAACCCCACTTCCAATGCTTAGGAATATCCTTTTACCCCCAAACCCTACCTCCTGTCCAAAAAATTCTGAATACTCAAGAATGATGTTTACCATGTACTCATAAATAAACCAACTCCAATTGGATACTGATGCCATCTATGTTCTTCAGTCTCCTCCACATACATTTTGGTATCCCCTGTGGCTGGAGGTAATCCTGTTTCTGGGAGGTGTTTACTAGAAATTACTATGTCCTCTGACTTCTACTAAATGAAGGCACGAGGTCTCTTGAGATACTTAAATTGTAAAGTGTATTACCATGAGAATGTGAAGAAGTACTAACTCCACTTTGGTCACACTCTGTTTGCAGTAAATTCAAATACTTCTTTAGCATCTTAGAGATGTTTTAGCATAATAGTGCTTACTTTCTGTTTTTACCTTGAAACTCTTGCTCCACTTCTAACTTAGAATAGAGTCCCTTAGCAATTGGATAAAATGAATGACAATCTTTACCTGTTCTCAGCACCATCCTATAATGAAAACTTCGTGAGTTATTCTTCCCATAGAAAAAAATCCTCCCCTGGGAACCCCTGGAGTCTCATGAAAACAAACTTTGACAGGCCCATGTAACAAACTGAGGAAGAACATCTGAATCTAAGACTTTAGTTGCTTATTTCCCAATTTTCTACTCTATACTCAAATTCTGCAACTGCAAAAATAAATCACCTACTGTGTTTTCAGAGCTTCTATTTCATCCCATTAATTTTATTAGCAATCTGTTAAATATGGGACTAGTTATATCATTGCACTTGAGAGAGGCACCAAGAAGGAAACTTTTTATGATAAAATGGTTCAGCCCAGTTTGGAAATGGACCATAGGCTAAGGTCATCTTCCCTAACGACAAACTGATTAAACTGCAGTCAGAAAAGACAATGCACCTCTCAGCCAGTAAGAGGGATGCGTCATCTTTTAAGACAAGACAAATACACTTTTTGGCTATATATTAGTGTTTCTGTCATATAGCAGTTTTTAGTTCAGTTGGGAGGACAAATTGTCATCCTTGAGAATACAAGCAAACATTTGAGTAGCAGAGAATCACATACCCAACTGATTAAAAAAAATTGTCATTCTATGGGGATATGTTGGGATTTGGAGTACTCATGGAAATTTTTATAGAAGGAAACAGAGCAGGGTTTTAAGGTAGACATCAAATTTAGATAGACAAGAGGTAGGAGTATACATTCCAAGGGAGACATAGGACACTTTCATAATCTAAAAATATCCATTAATTAAGATTTCCTTGGTTACAATTCATTATTGGTGATATGTGTCAGATAGCAGGAAAGTAGGTTAAAATATCAGTTCATGAGGGTCAAGGGGAAAGGCTTACTCTTGTCAAATAATTCTGACACTACTAGCCCCTTTAAAAGCCAGTAGATATAAAAGTTCTCCTTCCATGTCATTTAGATATTGATGATTTTCCATATTTAGTACTTGCTTGTTCCAAGTCTAGACACAGGTTTTCTCTCATATCAGAGAACAATTTTTAAACAATAGTTCATTTGCTAAGAACTTAAAGTATAAAGCAAAACTTTCCTAATTTCAAAACCACTTAGTTTTGTTTTATAAAGCAACTCAAGCCTATTATCTTTTATTTATCATTTTTAATTAAAATATCTTTATAGCCCTGATGTTTTGGCAACACTAAAGAAAAAAAACATTTTGGTTTAATACATTTGGTATCTGGCCACCTTCACTAATAAATTGTAAGAGTACACCACTGTTGGACTAAAACCAACAGTATAATTAGCCTGGTTTACTCATGGACTTTTAATCACACAACAGTCACTTTATAAGGTGTGACTGAGTGTAAAACTTTAACAATCTGTTTCTGTTGAGGAATAGAATTTTCCCAGTGGAACTTATGCTGATTTTCATTACTTTTTACAGGCAGATTTTTTTTTAAATATAGTGATTCCTAACTGAAAGAATTATACTGACATGGCTATATGAAGTTTATTTTTGCTTTTGTTTCCCTTGCCTCAGGAGACATATCTAGAAAGAAGTTGCTATGGCTGATTTCAAAGAGGTCTTTGCCTGTGTTTTCCTCTAGGATTTTTTTTGTGGTTCTATGTCTCACATCTAGGTCTTTTGTGTATGGTGTAAGAAAGTCATCCAGTTTCATTCTTTTGCATGTCACTGTCCAGTTTTGTCAACACCATTTGTTGAAGAGACTGTCTTTTTCCCATTGGATATTCTTTCCTGCTTTGTGAAGATTAATTGACCTTAGAATTATAGGTTAACTTTTGGATTTTCTATTCTTTTCTACTGATCTATGTGTCTATTTTGTGCCAGAGCCATACTGTTTTGATCACTACGGCTTTGTACTATAACCTAAAGTCTGGGATTGTGATGAATCCATGTTTGCTTTTCTTTTACAAGGTTGTTTTGGCTACTCAAGAGTTTTTTGTGGTTCCATACACATTTTGTGATTTTTTTGTTTGATTTCTGTGAAAAAATTTGTGGTTATTTAGATAAGGATTACTTTAAATGTGTTGATTGCTTTGGGTAGCATAGACATTTTTACAATATTTGTTCTTCCAATCCATAAATATGGAATATCTTTCCATTTGTGCTGTCTTCAATTTCTTTCTTCAATATTTTATAGTTTTCAGAGTACAGGTCTGTGGTTAGGTTTACACCTAGGCATCTTATTGTATTGGGTACAATTGTAAATGGGATTGATTGCTTAATTTCTTTCTGCTACTCCATTATCAGTGTAGAGAAATGCTACAGATTTCCCTATGTTGATTTTACATCTTGCAAATTTACTGAATCTATGTATCAGTTCTACTTATTTTATGGTGGAATCTTTTGGGTTTTCTATATAGAGTACAATGTCATCTGCAAATAGTGAAAGTTTTATTTCTTCCTTGCCCATTTGGATGCCTTTCATTTCTTTTTGTTGTCTGACTACTGTGGATAGGACTTCCAGTACTATGTTAAATAACAGTGGTGAGAGTAGACATCCCTTTCTTGTTCTTGACCATACTCTAAGTTTTTCTCCACTGAGGATGATATTAGCTGTGGGTTTTTCTTAGATGGCCTTTATGATATTGAGGTGTATTCTTTCTAAATTTACTTTGTTGAGAGTTTTTATCTGAATGGATCTTGTTCTTTGTCAGATGCTTTGTCTGCATCTATTGTATTGATCATACGGTTCTTATCCTTTCTCTTATTGATGTGATGTATCAGGTTGATTGATCTGTGAATATTAAAACACCCTTGCAACCCAGGAATAAATCTCACATGATTGCGGTTAATGATTTTTTAATGTATTGTTGGATTCAGTTTGCTAGTATTTTATTGAGAATTTTTGCATCCATTTTCATCAGGGATATTGGCTTGTAATTCAAAATAAAAGCTTCTTCAGAGTGAGGAAAACAATCAACAAAACTAAAAAGCAAACTATGGAATGGGAGAAGATATTTGCAAATGACATCCCTGATGAAGGGTTAGTATCCAAAATATATTAAGAACTTATTAAACTCAATACCCCCAAAACAAAATTCAGTTAAAAAATGGGCAGAAGACATGAAGATTTTTCCAAATAAGATATATAGATGGCCAAAAGTGAAATGGGTCAGTCAGAGAAAGACAAACACCATATGATTTCACTCGTGTGGAATTTATGAAACAAAACAAATGAGAAATGGAAAACAAGAGTCAAATCAAGAAACAGATTCTTAACTATAGAGAACTGATGATTACCAGAGGGGAGGTGGGTGGAAGGATGGGTCAAATAGGTGAAGGGATTAAAGAATGCACTTGTTGTGATGAGCACAGTGTGACATAGGGAAGTGTTAAATTACTATATTTTACACCTGAAACTAATATAATATTGTATGTTAATTAACTGGAATTAAAATAAAAACTTTAAAAAAATAGGTACTTTTTAATTAGAAAAGAATAAACACAGTAAATTAAATTTACAATATTCTAAATAAGCATCAGCTTAATTACATATCTTAGCTACTGATGATAAAAAATTGAGGGAGAATTTTGCCCTTCCTATTAATAATTTTATCAAATATTTTATTTTGGTTTATCATGTCAATTACAGTGATATAAAGCATGAGTAATTAATTGCCTTCCATTATGAAGTTTCCTGGAAATTTTAATAGTTAATTTATGTTTTTATTTATTAAGAGGGTAGTGTGGTATACTAAACTTGGTAGGTATCAGGGGTCATGATCTGCCACTTTGGGGCACTTAATGGATGATTTTTATGGCAATAGTGGCCAAAAAGAGTCTCAGCAGTTCAAGAAGATCAAGAATATCCAGATGAACATGGTATTGAAGATCCTATTTTGCAATAGTAACCAGAGATGGCAGAATATCAAGTACTAATGGATATGGAAGTATCTGCAAACATTATGGAAAGGTCCCCAAACTGAGTCCATGGGTTGTAAAAACCAAGAAAATATATAGTTACAAAAAATAATCATTCAATAGAAATGCATCCAGAAGTGATAAAGACAATGCAATGGAGTGACAAGTATGGTAGAAACAACTATGATAAATATATATTCAAGAGGTAGAGGGAAGCATGAACATGATAAAGTAAGAAAGAAAACACTTTTAAGAGATCCAAAATGAAGTTCTTTGTAAAAATTGCAATGAAAATACATTGGAGTGGAAAAACAAGATAGATGATGTAGAAAAAAAGATTTTAAAAAAAGCACAGAGGAAAAAAATTAAAAAATGACCTAGAATAGTCAAAAACATTTTGCTTAGGCAGAATACATTTGGAAAACTCAATTTATTTATGATCTATGTGACCTCTGAGATGACAAAGTATTTCAGCAGTGAGGACACTGAAGACCTAGAAGGTATTAAGCCAAGATAAAAATCTGCATTGTAAGACTGAGGTACTTGGGTTGAAGGGCTACATTCACTAAAGATGTATCACTGATCCTGGATTATGTGCAATTACCATGGCCCTAGACAAGTTCATTGTTTACCTGTGTCATTCTGGTCTCCAATGCTTTCACTCTGGTCTAAACAGAGAATCCTGGCACGTTGAGCCAGGGAAAGGTGCCCAGGCACTGAGACCTCCTTGCTGCTGGCCAATTAAGCTGTGCTTATTTAGGTTATTCTGTATGCTTTTCCACACACCTCTCTTCCATAGCTGTCAGATTTCTACTATCCTTTAAGACACACATCAAACATCACTTTCTTTGTGAAGCTATTCATAGGTATTTTCAGATTTACATAAGATCTATTTATTTCCCCCTACCCATGCTTCTACTACACCTGTCACACACTAAAATACTTCTTTTCCTCTTTTCTACATCCTTTTTTTAATGATGTTCTGAAGGACAAAACACTATTTAAGTTGGTGTTACTACAGAATTTAGTATCGAGCCTGACACAGGTGGAATTCATTAAATATTATTATAACAGTTAATAATCCTAAAATATGTCAGTACTCTGCTAAGTGCTTTATATGCATTAAAAATATTACATACTCTTAAGATAGGTTTCATTACTTGTTTTTTTACAGATGAGAAAACTAAAGCACAGAATAAGTTAACTTAACCTAATTCACATTACCAGTAAGCATCATAGGTGATTCTGAATTTGTTAAACTCAAGAAGTCTTATTATAGTTGTCACTCAGTAAATACTAGTGGAGTAGCACAGAGCAGGGTTTAGAGACCACAACTGCAAAGATACACCACTACTAGAAATAATTTGCTATTACAAAAATAGGACAAGATTCGGCCTCCATAGTTATTTGAGAGGTCATTTACAACAAGCTTTCCTACCATCTAACCCTCTGACTTCAACATTTAACATTTTCTCTAGCTTCAGGTGAGGTCTCAGGGCTGAAATTCAGTTATTGAGTTTCAGACCCATTTAGCTATGAAGTCAGGGGACAAAAGATGAAAAAAAATCACAGGAGGAATCCATCTTCCCTGTTTATCTTAGAACTGGATTTATATACTTTATTAGCAATTAAGAAGCAGTTCGTGTTTTCTAATTTCCCTGTCCTAATGGCCTGCTGCAGAGTCAATTCAGACAACTAGAACCACAATGCATAATATTCTCACTCAAAAGCTTTTGTAACATCAGGGAAATTTAGTTTCGTCTTAGGAAGAGACTTGAGATGATGCAACAACCTCATGGATTCAAAAATCCCAGGGATTTTTTTTTTTCCATTTTACTATCTGACAAACGTAAATACATTCCTAGATTACTAGGTCCAAGACATTCAGGCAAGATGCCTCATCAATTATAATTAACCATGTATAAACATGAGATCTGTGGCACCTGGGCAGTTCAGTCAGTTGAGCCTCCCACTCTTGGTTTCAACCCAGCTCATGATCTTACCGTTTGTGGATTCAAGCCCGGCGCCAGGATCCACTCTGGCAGTGCAGAGTCTGCTTGGAATTCTCTTGCCTTCTCTCTCTGCTCCTCCCCTACTTGTGTTCTCCCTCTTGATCTCTCCCAAAATAAATAAATACAACTTGAACAAGCTACAATTTCCCTAAAATAGGTTTACTTTTAGTGATTACCTGTATCTCAGAGTATATAATACTGAAATATGTATTTTTAATAATGGTCAGTGCAAGTACTTGCACATAGTACAAAAACCACCATTAGTACCAAACAGTAGATAGGGATCATTTATTATGCTTAACAGAAATGCTATAGATCTTGGCAAAAATGGAATTTAGTACAAATATATGGACAAAGCATGGATACCAGTCTTTGAAATACATTATTTACTCGATCCTAAATCACTGTTAGAAAAATGTACTAGTGAATCACCATATTGCCCCCCTTCTACAAACTTTTATTCCTTTTAATCACTTTAAACTCTTCATGAGCACCATCTATTATTTCTACATCAGCCCACTTTTTTTCCACATTAGTTTTGGCTTTGCATTTGGCCCTTGGTTAGTAAAGAAGCTAGTTTTGTGCTTGTATTAAATTTGGGATATCCTAGATCTTCAAGAACTGAGATAGCACAAAGGTTTCCTTCAGAGAGTTTACAACATGGTTGTGGAACTACACATGTGCACATTTAAAAAATAGGATAATTACAAAGCAACTGTCAATAAAACAAAAAAAATGTACTCTAAGTTGAATACATGTGGGTCAACTAATTATACCTTTATGCTATTCTTGCAACTTTTTTTTAAAACTATTATGTCACTCCATTCAAAGCATAGAATTCTTTAAGGGGATATCAACAACCTGTAAAAACAAAACAAAAACCCTGCAGAGACACATGTGACCTATCTCAATAATAATTATTTCATTGTTTATCTGCTCAGCAAATTATTAAAATAATTCCTTAATAAGGTGAAACAGGGTAATTTATGTCAAAGTGTATCTCATATACAACTATAGACATTCACAAATAGCGATGGGGCTAATGTTTTTGCCATGCTTAGTGATTCCTTGGTTAGAAGATGTTATTTTAATACAAGATCATAATAATTAACTTGAAGCCAATCTCTGGGTATCAATATTCACAGATTCATAGGCACAGGTAATGAAGGAACTATTACCATAATGAATATCCTGTATTTGGACTTAATTACCAAGGCAAGAACCTGGACTTTGATGATTTTTTAATAGAAGGTAGAATGCTTTTCTATTTTATCTTTTTTTTTTAAAAAAGCTCATTAGCCACAACACTGCACAGTGTATAAGATCATCCAAGTGGGATAAGGGATAGAGATATGCAAACTACGTTTTCAATAGAAGCCCTTATCAAAATTTGGTATTTTCCTTTGATGCAAGTATTTCTCTTACCCAATAGATGGTGCCTGATGCCAATTTACCCTGTTTTCACTGTGCAGTAGTAGGCTAGCCAGCAATGCCTCCCCCAAATAGAGGAGAACTCTATCACTTTACCTGGTACTAAGACAACTTTGGCCACCGCCAACTCTGAGAGATCAAATTCAACTGAGAAAGAGCTCAAGCTCAGTTTTTTCACTCATGGGCCCAGAGAATTTATTACTCTGCTAACAAATGTCTAGTACTTTAGAATTTTACATAATGACTCAAGGCAAAATGATCTAGCACTCTCTAAGTGTTCCAATACCCTGGTTTATTGGATAAATGAATATAATTGTGGGTCCTTTTTCTGATTTAAAAAAAAATAAGATAATATATAGAGAAAATGAAGCATGGGTTACTCTCAAGACAAAATAAATAAGTGAAGGAGGAGGAAGAGGTGAAGGACAGGGAAGAGGAGGAGAAAATACCAAGAGGAGATAGAAGTCACTTGAAGTCTCAGCAAAAGTACTGCTGAGTGTTTTTCACTACATGAACTCTGCTCTTATTTATTCTTTAGGTAAAATTCACAAGAAAACACTACATTTTAAAATTTCATTAAAGGTGGGTTTTCCTTCTGTTTACTTCATTTTTTCATTGGTTCTGTTAAAGTTGTCATCATATATGTTGAAAATATATTCCCACCCTATTAGAGTTGTTTTAATGTTTCTTAAGCATATTAATTGAATATTTGTTTATAAAAATGAATAACTGCTCTATGGAAAGACTTTATTCAAAATGAAGAAAAAGGTAGGGGTATATTCAAATTAGGGAAACATGTATGGTATATCTTAAATACCCAGGAGAGGTATAATTTAATGATTCTGTATGACAAAGAGTATTGGGAATAATTATCCATTTAATATTAATAATCACTAGTTATTTAATGGAGATGGACTGCAAAATTGATCTGGAGGTTACATTTTTAAATGGCCAGATTAAAAGAAGCTATAAAATGACTTCTGAAGACTAGATTTAAATGGAGCTCCTTCAACCAGTCCATTTCCATCATAATGATATTTTTCAAGTAAGAGGGAAAAAAGACCTGTTACAATAAGTCACCTGCTCTAGCAAAAGTCTGTTGTCGATGCAGAATTTTTCCCTACAGTAATATCTGAAGAGTTTTGATTTAAGCTGGTTTAAATATCTAAGGAGATTCACGATCTCAGTGATTCTTCCTTGGACTCAATCTTTTATTTAGCTTAAATCCCTATTCTATCTCAGAAAGAAATGCCCATTATGGGGGTTCCTGGAGGGGAGTTGGGAGGGAGAGGGCTAGGTGGGTGATGGGCATTCAGGGAGGACACTTGTGATGGGCACTGGATGTTGTGTGTAGGTGATGAATCACTGGATTCTAATCCTGAAAACCGTACTAAACCATATGTTGGCTAACTTGTATTTAAATAAAATCTTGGAAGAAAAAATAAAGGAAGGAATGCACATTCTGCTTGCCCATTCATCTTCCATTAAAACATATAAAGAAACAAATATGTTGAGTGGCTACTCATGGACAGATTTGATTCATAAATCCTAGGCAACATCAAGGAAATAAAGAGGGTACATATGTAGTTTTGTGTTTCAACTCAGATGATAAAATAAGCATTATTCTTTTTAAAAAACTGGCAAAATAAGGCACAGCCAGAGGAAAATTGACATGTTTGGGACATGTCTTCCTGATGTCATACCATTAAGTACTGAGATTCACTGTCACAAATCAAATCACAATTCCCTAAACAACTACATTGGCAAATAAACTGTGGTGGATATAAAAATTCTAGAGAATACTATAGAAAAATACCATGACCTGAATCAAGGTATTCTATCAAGATTTCTTAAATGCTTAGCCAAGGTGAGTTTTATTATTGATTCCTACGCTATTGATTTCTCCTTTCTCTCAACACTAATTTACACACTATAGAAAAGGAGAGATCTCTGCCCATCATGCTTTTGTAGCAGACACATAGAAAATGAAGACTAACGTGGGCAGGGAAAAGAATAAGGCAAGGCAGACTTAATCTGCAAATCCCATGTTGTAAGCATTTTAGATGGCATCCATTATAAGCATTCCTTCCTGTCTTATTTTTGGACATTTTAAGGGAAATTCTTTTAGGAAAATTAAATTCTGTTTAAACAAATGCCACAGTTTAGAAATACCTGGAAGGCATGTTTAATGGATGTTATCGAGAAATTTTCAGAAATAACTGAGGCACATTTTAACATAGGGGAGGTCTAATGTGGAACAAGAAAGCTGGTGGGCATCAGCATCCAATGTGAGTTCAATAAAATATTAACAGAATTTCATTTGTTTCCAAAACTCTTGGAAGGAATTGTCTTATTCATCACTGCATTACAAACCTAGTTACAGAGCTTAACATAGAGAGAGCAACAAAAATATCCACGCATGAACTAATGCCTATATATTGAATTAATAACACATTTGTATTTATATTACTTCAGACTATCAAGTATGTCACTCTTCACTTCAGTGAGATGCTTTGTAGATAATAAATATTTCCACTCACCGGATGCATAGGTGGCTTTGTCAGTTGAGTGGCCAACTCTTGATTTCAGCTTAGGTCATGATCCCAGGGCCATGGGACAGACCCCTATGTCCTACTCTGTGCTCAGTATGGAGCCTGCTTAAGATTCTTTCTCTCCCCCTCTCCCCTGCTCACACATACTCTCTCTAAAGTTATATATATCTCCAAAGTGTATCTTGGAACCGTATCTGTAACTCTGTATGTTTAGAAAGCTATCCAGAGAAAGACTCTATCAGGCAGGACCTGAGACCTAACAGAATCTCATCAAACTACCTTCTATGGCTGGTAGTTCTGGACACTGTAACTCACTGACACTGTTTAGGGGAGTATCCAAGCTTCTGGGAGATCTGAACTTCTCAGGATAACAAAGAAGTGTAATGGTCCAAATTTCAGGTTCTAATTTCAAGTGGCCTCCAACACAGATTCAAGTATTTTCAGAAAAAAATGTAAATGTGTGTGTGTGTGTGTGTGTGTGTGTGTGTATTCATTTGAGGAAGTTGATGAATTATTGGTTTATATATCTGTTTGGTCTTCCCAAGAGTATATAGTAGTTTTCACTAAGTAAACATATCTAAATAAATTGACAGTGAATGGTCACAAATTTTAACAGATTTATGACAAATTTATGAGTCTATGAGGCTTTATTCCAGAGGTTCTTATTTGAAGCTTTGTAAAGAGTGTGAAGGTATCTCTCAGCCCAGGCCTGGATCATATGGTCTCTCCTTCTCTCCCTCATGTGGCAATCTACATTAAAATAGTTCTTGGCTCTCTCTGCCTCTGCTCCCAGACATCTAGAACCTTGTCTGATCCAGAAAGATACCCATCAGGTTTTTTTTTTCTTTATCACTTGTGCTCCCAAGAAACAGAAAAAAGAGGAAGGAAGGAGGAAAGGAAAGGAAAGAAAAGAAAAAAGAAAAGAAAAAAGAAAAGAAAAGAAAAGAAAAAAGAGGAGAAGACATTGAATTAGGGGCAAAGTTAGTTGCTCGTATTCTATACCTAAGAGTGGCAGATAGAGGAGGTTTCATCAAAGCAGCAGGGAAGACTGTGGGTTTATATGAAAATAGCTCTTTGAAGTTGCAATGTAGAAGATGCCACCAAATCACAAAAGAAATTAGTTATTTTTAAAAACATAGCAAAGTATGATGAAGTGGCAGCTGCTTCTTGTTAAAAGTGACTTAGAGCTTAACAAATTTATTTAATGATAACCCAAATTGGTGACTTATTCATAAGCACTTACAGCATTTTATTCTTTTGATTTCACTGAGGGATCAGCACCAGTGAGAGTCAAAATAGTTTACAATTAGAGTGGCCTGAATACTGACCAAAGGGATGCCAACCCATGCTTGGGAGTGAGGTGCTGTGGCCTGTCAAGGCACTGGAGTACAGAGAGGTCTGGAGACTTTCAAAGACAGGCAAAAGTGGTCACTGGCCAGTACAGATAGAAGAGTAGTGACTGAGCTCATGGACTATTGTCAAATGATGTGGATATGTTTTAATGTTTCAAATTCAAGGAGCGCCATAACAAAGTGTTCTGGCTAAGCATCAGTCCCTCGGAATCATAATATATTTGTTTATTTAGCAAAGGAAACAGTGGACTAGATAAGGCTTGTTAGAGATTCCACAGCTAACAAAGGGAAAACAAAATCGGTTCTTGCTTGCCAGAGGTGTTTATGTTTTATATCAGAGAAAAAGAGAGGATCAGATGTTGCCTCAAAGATTTATGGCTAGAAAACTTGAAAAAATGAAGTAGTCATTAACTAAACAAGTTTACAAAAGGTAGGTTTTCAAGGATAAGATGTGAGGTGGTGATAAGCATTTGCTTTTTGACACGTTACACTTGACATGCCTATTAGACAGTTACTACATACGTCAAGTAGCAGAGTAGGTATAAGAGTTTAGATTTATAAGGCGACTTGATTAAAGGTAGAAATTGGGATGTCTCATCACACAAAGCGATAAATAAAATGAGATTATCCAGGGTGAAAGTATATATAGAAAAGAGAAGAGTTTCAATTACAGAGTCCTGGGGTATTTGAATACTTGGTTATATAAAGAGTAATCAGCAAAGATTAAGAGGTCAAGGAGAAGAAGAAACGAGACATATGGTGACTTGAAAGCCAAATGCAAAAAGTGTTTCATGGAGGACTGATTGGTTCATAAACTGTTGCTAGATAGGATGATCTTATAATTTACCATCCAAGCTTGGATGCCTCACCAAGTGAAAGTGGATACTGTAAACAATTAAGACAATAGACACAAACTAGTTCTGTTCCAAGAAAAATGAGTTGTATTCGCAAACTATTTCTAAATTATCTTAGATGGGAGATCATTGAGATCACTAAGATCAGCAAATATCATTAGTAACCCTTATAAGAGTAATTTCAGAGGATTAGTGGTATTTGGAGAAAGCTCAGGAGAAAACAGGAGATGAAAATGGGAAAATACTGAATATATAATAGACAAGTGTCTCAGCCTAATCAGGGAGGAAAGCACATAATGATAGAGGGGGAAGTGGAGTCAAGAGGGTGGTTGTGTGTGTGTGTGTATCTGTGTGTGTATGTGTGTGTTTGCATATGTTTCTCTGTGTGGGTCTTTTCTTTAATGTGAGAAATAGTAAGCTCTTTTTCACAATTTCCAAGTGGACATGCATTGCAAACATGCCAAAATGTAGTCTGCATTCAGGACAGGGAGCCTCCAGATGAAAAACCTGTGTTGGCTTCAAATGCCTGGTAGGCCATATTTCACACATGGATGCTTTAATGCTCGGAGCCTGTGCAGTGCCATTTGGAATATTTTGTTGCTTACCTCTACGAGTAGAATTTAGTACCTTCCTGATATTAAAGTTCACAGTCTCTTTAGGACGTAAGATGCTATTAGTCTGACACGAGAGCTTACCCCAATAACAGTAAAATTCACCAGCATGACTAACTGAATAAATCAGGAAAGGCTAGTCAGGCAATATCCCCCTAAATTCTAGACACCAGACAGTATTAGACAAGCAAGGGAAGCAGCATGAATAGAGTCTGCAGCCAAATTGCATAGGGTGTGAATCTTGTCTCCACTATCAGTTAGCTGTGTAACCTTATGTGATTCAGTCTCTAAACTGTAAAAGAGATCTATACCAACAACTACATTACTTACTCATCCTTCTTGTGGGCAAGAAAAGAGTTTATACTCATTAAATGTTTGTAAAAATATTTGATGCATAATAAATGCTATAATAGAGTGAGCCAAAATAATTTGAATGTTGGACTTTGACAAATTTAAAAAGGGACTTTAGTCTTTATTATCAAAGAGCAAACAAATTCTAATTTCAGTTACAATTCAAGGCTACTTAGATAACATCAGAACAGTGTAATATAAGTGTAAGAGCCCAGATGTTGCAATCAAAAAATTTGCAGCAAATCTTGGTTGTGGTCTCACTTTTGGGACTTTGAGTAAGATACCTATCTACTTTATGCTTTTGTTTTCTCTTCAGTAATAGGAGATAACAGTATAAAATCTGTGGTGTTGGTAGGAAGATTACATGACAAACTTCATGTGAAGGGGTAGAATTCTGTGACATTAAATTAGATTTTTTTTTTAATCTTATACTTTTCCCTCCACCTCTTCTCTTATTCAAGTATATATGAAGGCATAAGGTGTAAACTGTCTTTGGGGTAGGAATAAAACACAAAGAACCAGGAGTCAGAGCTCAACTTTCAAGCTTCCAATAACACTAGTAAATATGCAGTGATGATTTTTTATTTCCAGAAGCAAGTACTTGGGAACAAAAAAAGGTTATCCTTTCTCCTCTGCATTCCAGCTTTTAAAAAAGTTTTTTTTAATGTTTATTTTTGAGAGAGACAGAACATGAGCAGGGGAGGGGCAGAGAGAAAGGGAGGGAGACACAGAATCTGAAGCAGGCACCAGGCTCTAAGCTGTCAGCACAGAGCCTGATGTGGGACTCAAATTCACGGACCACAAGATCATGACTTGAACCAAAATCGGATACTTTACCAACTAAGCCACCCAGAAGCCCCTCTGCATTCCAACTTTAATTTTAAAACTTGGTTTTATATGTAAAGAGCCAATGCCTACAAAACAGTTTAAACAACAGACTAACAAAATTCATAATGACAGAAGGACCAACTTCTGACCTAAAGTTGACAATTTTTAACAGTTAGAGGAAATAATCAGAAGAAAATAACCAGGGTTTAGAAGCAGGTGTTTTCTAAACAGAAGATCATTATTCTGTCCACACACATACTTCCCAAGATGAAAGAAACCAGATAGAAACATTATTAAAGTTCAGGGTATCACAAAACAGAAAATAGCAGGAGATAGGCCTTGATAGAGACACTTTATGTGATATGTTATGTGAATAGTAGAATGTGAGCCTGAAAGTGATATCTAAGTAAGGGGATATGAGAGCTTCCCATATAGTCCTGCTCCAATTCTACATCTGTAGAGCCTAGGCAAGGGTCTAGGCACTGGGGTGGCCAGTGAAGGGATAAACCTGAATGTACCCTATAACTAACTGGAATTGATCTCATAGTCAAAACATCACTGATTTTCAGAAATTGTAGAATCTGCTCTCCCAAGTCTGACTTTGGAATTGCAGCCCCAGATTCTCCATCTTTCTTGAGAGTAATAAAAGGTTAGAAGGTTGCATAAGAACGAAATGTTATAATACATATAAACAATATAGCATAATATAAGACATATGTTAAGTATTTAAACAGTAAAAATACTTGATTTTAATAGTGAGAAAAGAATCTCTTTATGGTATTCTCCATAGAACAAAAGCAAAGTGGGCCCTCTGTAAGCCATGGTCTTGATCTTTTACCAGGGATAAATTAGATTAAACTAAATTGTATTCAACATCAACTTCTGAAAATACACTGTGAAGAGATCAGGTTGAATTTGTAAGGAGAAATTCTGCAGCAGGACCTTCAGGAGCATACATTACTCCTTTTTATCACAACCTCTATTTCCACATATATTCAGGGCTTTCCAATGAATTTTTGTGGTTTATCCCGAGGACATATCCATTAGTTTATGATAATATAACACTTTAAATATCTGGCATGGCTAGTTGTCTTCATTTCCCTTTCCTTCCTTTTTTAAATACATATATTTTTTTGCTTATATCAGTATACTTTTACTTTTAATACTTTATGTAGTCATTTCTCCCAAAATTAATTCAACTCATATTTCATTGTTAGGGAAGAAAAGTTACAGTGAATTTATGAAGCCTTTATAGAATCTTTTAGAACCCTAAGTCTCACAGAAGCTTGGGTAAAAGATGTTTGTGAGATCATCCCACGATGTCAGGGAGCAAGTGGTTGATGCTTATTCCTAATAGAAGAGACTTCACTTGTAGGAATATATTTCTAGTCATCTAGTGGCATCCACATGGTCCAAACAGAAGTGCTGTCTTTGGAATAGTGGCTATGGTTCATATTAAGGAAGTATTCCTTGGCAATACTGGGCTAAAGTGAACAGCGTGAACATCCACAAACAAATTGAGTCATAGGATACAATAATTCTTCATGCATTCAACACTACTTAGTATACTCCCACTATGCAAATATGAGGTGTTTTGTTAGGGATTAAAGACATAGACAATAACATTTTTTCACTCTTATGATAGAGCATCAAACAGGTCATGATGTTAGAACTTAACTTTATTTTGGTCCCTAGAGCCTTCCTAGAATCTGGAGGATGTATGGGATTTCTCTCTAGAAAATGGAGAGAGAATTTTCTCACTATTCTCTCACAATTCTCACCTGCCATGGAATTCTAATATATTTCAAGGGATTTCCTATTAAAAAGATACAAAACATATTGTGGAAGTTTGGCCATAGAAATATGCTTAGAGAATAAGGAGGAGAGGTGTTTCTAATATTATTTGGAAATAAGAAAATGTTTCCCAGAGACGTCCCTCCTAAACTGAGTTTTAAGATACAGCTAAGAATTAGCCTGACAAAGATGACAAAGAATGTGCCCAGTAGATACAATATAATGAGCAAAGACACAAAATCTAACAACAGCCTGACAGTTCAATTAAGCTAAAGAAATAAATATAAGCCAGGACTGAGGACAGAAAGAGAAGTGAAATCATAGTGAACTGCTTCCTCATGTAAACAATATAGTTAAAACTATTTTTATAAGTTCAGAATTTTGATCTGGCAAAATTTATACAGAATTACAGTTTAAAAAGCATTAAAAATAGAGTTTCTATTCTTGAATTGGTATATGTTGTAGGGAAACACCATATTCATCACACAAAAATGTTATCTGTGAAGTACAAGATGGGGTCAAGTTATGTTCTGAAATACATCGCACTGTTGACCATATGGAACGAATTTAAAAGAAGTATGATTTCAAGTAGAGAGTATAGTAAGAGGCTCTCGTTGTATTTTAGGCAAAAAGTAATATGGACCTGGGATATGCTGTATGCTTTATCAATTTTTAAATTAATAATTAAGTCATAGAGACAATATCTCGTTTCTTCAGTATTTAAGATCATATCTTTTCTGAAAAATGTCCATCTTTATTAGGTCTTTAATAGCTATAACCCACACAGGCCTAAATATGAATATCTAAGTCCTCATATTAGCTGTATAAAGGCTCTCACTCAAGGCCAAAATGTACTTATTACCCATGACAAGAGACACAGATTTGAAAATATGTTTGCTTCAATTCTAGTGTAAAATAATACCAGTTTTAAGTGTGAGTAGCAGAATAATAAATTTTATAATCATCATATTGTATTCGATGGCTAGAACTAGTTTTAGTAACATTTCTAATCAAGAAATACAATTTCAGCATGTTATAACCAATTTTTGAATTAAACTTTCTGAGCAATAAAGTTTCACTTTTTGAAAAGTTTGTTTTAGGTACCTGTTCTTTTATTCGCCTGAGAATGGAATCCAAGCCCACATTACCATCTCACCATTTATTTAGCTATGTTCAATGAAATCTAAATCCAAATAGTGAACTTGCACAATGTAGACTCAAAAATGCAGTTTCCCGTGACTTACTACTTATTATCCCCACACAGGTCTTGATGTAACCTTTTCACAATATATTACATTCAATGAGATTTTGTTGAATTCAGGAGTTTGCTTCTGAAGTAGTTGGTTAATAAATTTATCATACTGAGGTTCAAATCTCAAATCACATTAATGATTACTGGAATACTTGATTTCATATAAAAATGCATGGCATATTCTTGAAATTTACACATAAATTGATTTTTGAATACACAATATTTTTAATGAACTCTTAAGAAAGTTGGGGACATACTTTGGGGAAATAAATTATCTCTTTGTAAGTTATATAATTTGTAAACTATTTTTATGGAAAACTGTTTCCAATGAAGCCACCCAATGAGACAATTTGGTCAAGAGAACAGGATGTCATGGAACTAGAGATTCCCATTTTATGTGAGAAGATTGAAATTTGGATCTGTTAAAAGTGGGTTTCTGGAAAGACATTACTTGACCTAATTTTTCACACCAGTTTTTCTTATTTTACTCTAATAGCCTCCATAAGGACTTCTTCAAAACTACAAGGTTAAAATAGTCTCTTAATGTTAAGTAATAGCTCTACTGTAATCTACTACTATTTCCTCTGTCATTTAATGAGTTAATTAGAAGGAGAAGTTAATTAGAATATATCAAGAGACTGTGACAAGGTTGACAAGGAACTATCTCCTACATGGAATAATTAATGGAATAAAAAGTATTCAGCTTAGGGAAGAGAAAGTTCAGGGCATCTATATTACCTCTTTACAAATATGTAAAAGATTATTCTGTGAGGAAAAGTATCAAGCTTATTCTAACCTTCCAGGGACTATAATTTACATATAGGAATTAGAAAAATAGAAGACTAATTACTAAAAATTAATTACTAAATTTGCTCTAAATCTGAATAGGCTGCTTTTTGAAATAGTGAGTTTGTAATCACTGGAGGTATTCAAAAAAATAAAGCTGGGTAGCCATCACTTAAGCACCCCTAATAAATTCTGTCACAGCTCTGTGTATGTAGTAGATTGTAATGGAGGCCACAAGGCCTCATAGCTCTCTTTACCAATCCATGGAATCTTGCTCTCATTACACACTAACTCTGGGCTTGGACATATGCCTTTATTTGACCAATGGGACGTTAGTAAGCAGATACCTGAAAAAGACTTGAGCAGCAGAACATGCTGGTTCTGGAACCCTCTACTCTGTGAAGAAGGCCATGCTACTCTGCTAGATACTGATATTAATAAATGGAAGAGATAAGCATCCCCATCCCTGTGCTATACCCCTACTACCACCATCACCATGGGCCATCTTCCCACTAAACATCTTCCAACTGACATTGGGACACAAAGTTATGATTGGGCCCAGGATAATGTAGAATCTAGAGCCAAATATAAATAGTTATTTCTTTAAAATACTATGATTCAGAATTTCTGTTGTTGTTGCTATTGATATGCTGCAATCAAAGGCTGATAAATATATACAAACAAAGCTAACCTAACCATACAGAGAAATATAGGATACTTACATAAGTTGTACAGACCAAAAAATAATAATAAAATAAAAGTAATTATCTGTGTGGCACCTGAGTGGCTCAGTCAGTTAAGCATCTGACTTTTAATTTCAACTCAGCTCATGATCTTACAGTACATGAGATTAAGCCCTGTGTTGAGCTCTGTGCTGATGGAGCAGAGCCTGCTTGGGATCTTCCCTCTGCCCCTCCCCTGCTTGCGCGCTCTCTCTCTCTCTCTCTCTCCCTCTCTCTTCTCTTTCAAAATAAATAAACTTAAAAAAGTAATTATCTGAAGAATGGGAGATATCATGGAATCTTGTGGTTGTTAGGAATTACTTAAAGAGGAAACATTATGAATCAGAGCTTGAAGAAAGGTCAGAGTATGAATAGAGAGATAATTAGGAGTTGCAATGTACAGAATAGTAGGAACAGTGTGGCCCAGTTAGGGTTCTTTGATTGCAAGAACAGAAACTAACTTTGGCTATATTAAATATAAAGAGGAATTTATTGGAAAGATATGGACTTTAGAAAATCAAAGGAGAGGCTCAACAAACCCTTAAAAAGGGAAAATGCAGCAACAGGACAACTATTAGGATCTGAGTGGCAAGGACTAAAAAATATTCTCTTACAAATCCATCCATGTATTTATTAGCTTTAACCCGTCCTATCAAAATCTGCCCTTACTGTAACTGTTCAAGGTTGAAACTCTTGGGAGAGAAGTTTTAACTTACCTAAGAGTGTCACTCATTCACCCTTGACTAGGGGAGGAAAGGAATCTCAACTGATGGTGCTATGAGAGCATGTATAATGGAGAGATGTTTCCAAAGGAAATTCAAGGAATTATTACCAAAGGAAGGAGGTAGAGATGCTCAAAAGGCAATTTGAATGGGGTCTACTACACATGATTATTACATGTTAATAATAGTTAAATCATACAATAATGGGATTTGCTCAATGCCATTCAACATTCTTGAAATATTAACTCAACCTTATTTTATAGATAAGTAAAGGAAGTTTCCGTGATTCACCTATGGTAACAGAACTATCGAGTGGAAGATCTGGGACATGATTTTAGACCACTTGAATCCAGCATTTACTAAGATACATTTCAATTCTATTCTGTTCTCAAATGTGAAAATCTTGTTCAATGAAGTGAAGTAGACTAGCAAGTCTGGAGGAAAGGTAAATGAGGAAAAAAGAGGTATGAATGCAATATGTTATTCTATCATGCCATGTTAGTGTATTTGCAGAAAATATTTTCCCAAGCCATTATTTTGTAAGACAGAAGCAAATCAACAACTTCTATTTTACAAAATCCTGAAATACTACACACACAGACACACACACACACAATTAGGAGTACAGTGTCAGCTAATCTAAAAGTCCTATAGCTTCTTTTTCAAAATATGGGGGATTCAGTGCTTGTATATTATCAAAATATTTCATTTTATGTTTTTTTCAAAGATTAGAACTCACACATGAGATTAATAAAATATCATTTTATGTATCTTACCAAAATATTGAACAAAATCACATAATTGGAAGCTTAGTTGAGGATAACAGGTAGTTAGCAGGTGATATATAATTATAAAATACCACCCCATCGTTGTGTTTGCAAATTAAGGCCATTTTATACTGGATACAAATGATTAGTCTTGATTCAGGCAAAAAAAAAAAAAAAAGCATTTAAACAGGGAGACTTCATGATGGTGGTGATATCAATACAAGTGATTGCAGTAATAATTAGAATTAGTCAATTTAAGATGTGTTTTACATGATATAAAATTATATCAAATAAGATATTTTTATTGGATTAAATTCCAAAATGCACAAATTTGTAATAGCAGAGCTGATGGAAAAATAAGTTTTCCACTAGCCATTAAATAGAGCAATGATCAATTAACTCAGTCTTGCTAGCAATGAGCTATCATCATAATTTGTGACCTGCACTTTGGATAGTCTACTCCTGAAGTCAAACTTTGGATAAAATATGGACAACAATGACATGTTTGTTACTAATTAAAAAACATAATATTACATCAAAATGACTCTGTCCCTTAACTGAAAGATTTTATTCCAACTTTCTGAGTCAGCAGGATTCCACAAAGAAAAATTGTATTGTAGGAACAGTGTAGGGAAGTTGGGGTTGGAATGGTAAATGTTTTATGGAAAGTAGCACTAAATTATTTTTTGTTGTATTATAATACTTGATAAAGCTTGTGTATAAAAAATACATGTAGTGATTGGACACATGCAATTATAACAATTACTTTAATTTCTCTAATATTACTTTCTTCTTTTGAAAAACTTCTATAGAGTGGAGAAAAGGTCTTGTTAATAAGGGAGAAAACAGATCATAGGGAAAATAGTAAGACAGGTGTCAGGGAGAACATCCAATCTGGTTATATTTTCTATAATGCTTATGGGGCAAAGTGTGGAATTTCCCTTCCAAACCATATGCCAAAGTTCCTGTCCTGGTATATAGATCTACTAGAAGAAACAGGAGACAATGGGAGACTAAATTAGAACTTAGGCTTGAGAAGTCAAGTTTTGAAATAAATTTTACCAAAACACAGACGTTAATGAAAAGAAAATAGGCTAAAATAAAGTCAAGGTAAAGATGAAGGAGGGAGGTCAGTTAAGACTAGAAATAAGAGCTCTGTGACAGTAAACACATGTTGAATTATTCATGGGAAGGTTCATAAAAGCCACTGAGCTCATTAACAAATATTAAAGAAGTGAAAAATATTCAAAATTTTAAAACAACCAGAATATTTGTAAAGTGGTTTGGAAATTAGAGGGAAAAAGAGAATAATCATTTATATTTTGAAGAACTGTTTTACAGTAGAAATGTTTAGGTATTTATTCAACAATTATTAAACCACACCTGAGCACAGTTTATTGTATTCTCTGAACTCACTGAAAAACAGAGATAAAGAGTATATCATAAAAGCAGTTAGAAAAAATATCTATGCATGTGAATGAAAAACAATAAGGATTGCTGAATTCTCACCAGAAGAAAGAGAAGATAAAAGACAAGAGAATAATTTTCTTAAAAGAACTGGGTGTGGGTGAAAAGGTAGTCAAATGAATTCCCTATCAGGCAAAATATTCTATAAAAATATTCTATAAAAAAATAAAAGAAAAAATGAAAATATTTTTGAATAAAATCTCAGATATCATCTATTATGTTAGAAAAAATGTTCTACATATTGTGTTGGTGGTTATGGTCAAAATAAAATGTGCTTTTATTGTATTTAAATTGTACCTTGATTTAAAAAAATACAGATGATTAAACATTGCATTGTGTAATTTGTCTTTAAAAGTTGTGATTGTTCTCTCATCATAGTTCAGTTCTGTAATATGACTAATAGGTATAAGTGTTCCTTTCCTTTGGGAAAGGTATACAATTTTTAACTAAACCATTCTGAGTATATATCAATTCCAGTGACTTTGATAAAAGTGAGAGAGAGAGGAGATTTTCAATACTATAATGTAGGACTTGATTTGAACTTTGTTATATTCTCTCTAGGCCATTTTTTTAAAATTTATAGTTTATCGTCAAGTTGGTTTCCATATAACACCCAGTGCTCTTCCCCACAAGTGTCCTCCACCATGACCACCAACCACCTTCCCTTTTCCCCCATCCCTTCCTCCCTCAGGTTGTTTTCAGTATTGAAGAGTCTCTCCTGCTTTGTCTCCCTCCCTCTCCCTAACTCTTTTTCCTCCTTCCCCTCCCCACAGTCCTCTGTTAGGTTTCTCCTGTTAGACCTATGAGTGAAAACATATGATATCTGTCCTTCTCTGCCTGACTTATTTCGCTTAGCATGACACCCTCAAGGTCCATCCACTTTGCTATGAATGGCCATATTTCATTCTTTCTCATTGCCATGTAGTATTCCATTGTATGTATAAACCACATCTTCTTGATTCATTTTTCTTTCCATGATTTCACTATTGTTGAAAGTGCCACTACAAACATTGGGGTACAAGTGCCCCTATGCATCAGCATTTCTGTATCCCTTGGGTAGATCCGCAGCAGTGCTATTGCTGGGTCATAGGGGAGTTCTATTGATAGTTTTTTGAGGAACCTCCACACTGGTTTCCAGAGCAGCTGTACCAGTTTACATTCCCACCAACAGTG
>CM053561.1:61699355-61729180 GCA_028646485.1 Cryptoprocta ferox | reverse complement strand
TGGCCCAATCATTCTTTAGTAGGGTGGTTTTTAACCTCCACATTTTTGGAGGTTTTCCAGACTTTTTCCTGGGATTGATTTCAAGTTTCATAGCATTGTGATCCGAAAGTGTGCATGGTATGATCTCAATTCGTTTGTATTTAAGGAAGAGATTTTAAAAGATCGTAGAGGTATTATGGCTCCTACTAGATTGGAATATGACCCAAATCAAGTAAACATTTTCTGAGAGAAAACGTGTGCATTTAAGTAATCTTTCTTTGTTTTTACTTTTTTCTCCATTTTCCAAATTTCCACAATGTATATGTGTAAGTGTAATCAGAAAAAGCACTATTATTTTCTCCAATTCTATTATTTTTAGTAGAGGTTGGTTAGCAAAATTATTGTTTTTCTAATATAGCCACCCTGCGGTAGATTTCACACAGTCACTTCATCTCTACTATTCTAAACCCAATGTTTTCAACTCTAAGTAAGAAAAAAAGCTGCCACCCTTGGTCAAGCCCTTTAGATATAGACACTGAGTATTTCAAAAGATGGTCCCTTTCTGATCTCCTTCTATGTAGCAAAGACATAAAACAGACTTTTAAAATCTATGATAGGTGTCTAAAACCTTTAAGATATTGCTTTCAGTGTGCCTGACTAAAGTCCTTGGGTCTACCCTACCCGTCAAGTTCCACAACCCACAAAATTTTCAAAACATGGTTGTTTCCTGGTGATCTCATCCTTCTCCTGCTGCTCAATCCCTACCAACAATTTCTCCAGATCGTCCCTAAAGGTATACCTAGGTAGTATTTGAGCTTCACTTTTTTTCTAATTATCGTCAGGGATAGGATACCTCTGAAAAACACAGAATTTGGGAATATATGCCATTCAACACAAATCAAGACTCCAACAGAAGTTTTTGGTCACCTCAGTCTTGTGTTTTCAGAAATTCAACAATTCTCCACAACCTTACATTACCAGTTACACAATAAAATTCTGTTTTACTTTTCAATGTAATTTATGTATATTAACTAATTTTGTTTTTTTATTTTTTTAATTTTTTATTTATTTTTGAAAGAGAGAGAGAAAGAAAGAGTGCAAGTGGGGGAGGAGCAGAAAGAGAGGGGATACAGCATCCGAAGCAGGCTCCAGGCTCTGAGCTGTCAGCACAGAGTCTGACGCGTGAGTTCATGACCTGAGCCAAAGTCGGACGCTTAACCAACTGAGCCACCCAGGCGCCCTGTGTATATTAACTAATTTTGATCCTTTTGGTACAATAAATACCCATTTAGATCAACGTTATTCATAAACAATGTTTTTAGAAGTTAGAACACAGTTCTCATCACTTGCACATCTATCACCCTACTGCACTGCATAATTTTTATCTCCTACCACTACATAAATAAACTTAGCATTTAAGTATGATGAAAAAGTAAGTCGTCGGCAATCTACTGCTTGGTAACACCCTAAAGGAATCTCTATCCCATCGCTATGTAACACTTACTACTACTTCCACAATAATTGAAGACATATTAAGATAAATTAATTGTTGGCATATATCAGGAAATTTTAAGAAAATTGACATGAAGATGTGTGATACATCCAGGTATTATCTTAATAGGGTGATGCACTGGAAATTCAAGGTATGTTTATTAAAAATATTTAGGAGAGAAAAAATGTTTTATACCAATATATTAAGCTTGCACAGGTAGAATATTTGAGAATGACTGAACTTTGAAATTATCAAATCCAACATCCTTCTTTATTCACTAGAAGCAGAACTACCCTATGAACAACAGAAGACAAGCCTAAGGCCAATTATAAGAGGAAGGTTAATTTCAAAGCCTCTCATAGAAAGTTTCTCTAAGGATTGCACAAAAATGGAATAAATCAACTCAAACATAGAAATATTCAGTCTGATCCAGATGGCCAACTGACACATGAAAAAATGCTTATCATTCATCATCAGATAGATGATCAATAGACAATAAAACCACAATGAGATACCAACTCACACCTGTCAGAATGGCTAACATTAACTACTCAGGCAACAACATATGTTGGTGAGGATGCGGGGAGAAAAAGGATCTCTTTTGCACTGCTGGTGGGAATGCAAACTGGTTGGTGAGGATGCGGGGAGAAAAAGGATCTCTTTTGCACTGCTGGTGGGAATGCAGCCACTCTGGTAAACAATACAGAGGTTTCTCAAAAAATTAAAAATAGAACTATCCTACAACTCAACAATTACACTACTAGGTATTTATCCAAGGGATACAGGTATGCTGTTTTGAAAGGGGCACATGCACCCCAATGTTTATAGCAGCACTATCAACAATAGCCAGATTATGGAAAGAACCCAAACGTCCATTGATGGATGAATGGATAAAGAAGATGTGACATATATGTACAATGGAGTATTACTCAGCAATCAAAAAGAATGAAATCTTGCCATTTGCAACTATGTGGATGGAACTAGAGGGTATATGCAAACAAAATTAGGCAGAGAAAGACAAAATGCTGTGTTTTTTTTCTTCCATGAATCCTTGTTTAGATGGTCTTCTCATGATATTGAGACTGCTGCTTTGAGAACTAAAGTCTATACTCCCTTTCCTTGATTGTGAACAAATATGTGGCTATAATAGATATTAAGCTATGGCACTTCCAAGAAAAAGTTAGAAAAGGTGAGTGTGTGTGTGTGTGTGTGTGTGTGTGTGTGTGTCTGTCTGTGGAGCTCTGAGCTGGCATATAATGAGACTCATGACCTTGAGACTACCATACTGGAAAGAACATGCAGGGATCAACTTGAGATAGAGATCCGCCAAGAGCCCCAGATGTTATATCCACTGGCAGTTCAAGTCTTCCCTGCTTAGGCACCAGACATGTGAATAAGGGACCTCTGCATGTACATGATCTTCTTCAGGGGACTTCTGGTAATCAGTCACCCTTTTAGAATCACTGAACACCACAGAATTGATTAGACATGAGAATTAGCTCCCATCTATGTGGGTAGCAAAGAGAAACCAGTAAATTCTTCTTGGCTTATTGTTCATAATTTAACACTTCCAAAAAATCTGGAAAATGGGAATTCTGGTACTAGAACTTTTCTCTTTTAATTTCCCAAAAGAGAAAATGGATGTATTGGTAACTGAAAAGTGAAAAAGATCCCCATTTTAGAGTGGGCACACATCCTTAGAGCCACTCTTTCCATGTAGTCTGCTACCCTCAAGGAAGCTGGTCAGGGCTTCTTCATATGGCAATCTCAAAACAATAAGAAAGTACAAGGCCTTGAGAGACCCTGCCTTTGGCATTCGCATGTCACCAATGCAAAATTTCCTTCGTGAGAGCAAGCTACAACTTCACTTAAGGGGAAATCTGCCAAGTCATGTTGAAAAAGGAAGTATACAAGGACATATTTTACCTATCATTAATCTACCATTGGTCCCATTGATGACAGTATTTGATTTAACCATAACATAACAAGCAAATTGTCCCCTTCTTCCCTTACTGGTCTATGTCCTCATTTCCTAAAGCTACTGAGATGCCTATAGATGATAGCCCTGCCAAATTGAAAAATATCACTTCAATTGGTAACCAAAATTATTTCAACATGATTAAATGATGTTCTTAATCTATTGAACAAGATCTAACCAGGATAATTTCAAAATCATTCACTGAAGTTAAAAAAAAAAGGTACACAAATTCTGCATGAAAATTCACAGCTTCATAGCTCAGATGAAAATAACTGAGCAATTTGAGTTGATTTATTTTGTGGGGATTGTGTGTATCAGTCAAGGCTTAATCATGGAAGTAGAGCCACTTTAATGATTAGGGGACTAAGAGATATTAATGGTCATTAGACATTATATCAATATTAAAGGAGCTGGAGAAGTGAAGTCTAAAAAAGGAAGTCAGTGAATCAGGAAAAGAATCATTACCCAGTTTACCTAAAACACTAATGTGGGTGTATAAATTGGAACCTGCAGGGCAATCTTAGAAGCTGAGCATATCTCAGAGGGGTAATGGGTAGGTGGTGTGACTCATGGAGATGAGCCCTGGAACAGAGGTCTCCATGTGGCTTAGGCCTCTGTGAATCTTCAACTCTCCATTGGCTAATGGTCTGTGGGCCACTGCTGATCAGCAAAAATAGCAGTTAGGGAGAGAGAATGAATAGACAGAGGAGGAAAATTGGGAGAAGCTTGTACTTGCAGAGTAGCTCAACATTTTCTTGTCACATATCTAACTGTGATGAATTTTTTAGAGTACTGACCTGCTTTCCTATTAATTTTCAAATCTCACATAACTTCTATTTGCCCAAAGTGAACACACAACAAGGTAGAAAAGGGATTTAGAAAAATGTAGTGCTCAACCTTAACCAAGTTGACACAGCACAGTCATACATATGTTTATTTTTCTATGTCATGTTCATAACATTCTTTACAATAAATATGAATTATATTTATAAGCAAAAATTTTTTAAAAAGGAACAAAATGAAAAAAATTAATGACTCTTCTGGAATACCACCAAGCACTATATATATATATATATATATATATATATATATATATATATATATATTTAAGTTTATTTATTTAAGAGAGAGAGAGCAGGGGAGGGGCAGAGAGAGAGGAAGAGAGAGAATCCAAGCAGGCTCTGTGTTGCCAGCACAGAGCCTAATTCAGGGCTTGATCTCCTGAACCATGAGATCACACCCTGAGCTGAAATCAAGAGTCAGACACTTAAATGACTGAGCCACCGAGGTGCCTCACCACAAAGCATTTTAGATGGTTGTTTATGCCATGTTTGCTCATCTTACACTGTCTCTAAGCCTTCATGATCTTCTCTTTCCTTTAAAGGTGACTGGATTTTCTTCTCATTAGGATAGTTATGATGAGTAATTTTATGTGAACTCAGCTGGGCCTCAGTCTCCTGATATTTGGTCAAATATTGTTCTGGATATTTCTGTGAAGGTTATTTTTTGATGAGATTGACATTTAAATATATAGACTCTAAGTGAAGCTGATCACCCTCCACAAAGTGATGGGCCGCATCCAGACAGTGAAGATCTTAGACAAAGACTGTCCTCCCTGGAACAGAAGAATTTCTGTCCATAGACTGCCTTTGGATTTAAACTACAACTTTTTCTTAGATCTCCAGCCTCCCAGCATACAGCATTCAGCCTCCTTGCAGATTTTTCACTTCTTTTTCCTTCACAGTTGTGTGAGCCAATTCCTTTAAATCTCAATCTCTCTCTCTCTCTTTCACACACACACACACACACACACACACACCCATATCCACACTATGTTGGTTGTGTTTTTCTGGAGAACACTGACTAAAACCATAGCCATTCTATTTTTCATTCTCAACTCCTTACAGACCATTGTCATTCATGCCATACTTCTCTAACAAGCCACCTTTAGCATGGGATATGACAAAAGACTCTAGATTTGAGTTGTTCAATAGGGTAGGCACTAGTCACAGGCAGTTCTTTAAGTTTAAATCTAAATAAAAATAATACAATTATAAATCCACATCTTCACGTGCACTAGCCACATTTCAAGTGACCAATAGTCATTTGCAACTAGTTGCTACCACCCTGAACAGATTATTGAACATTTTCATTACTGCTGAATGTTTTGGACACCAACACTGCTATTCACAAGTCAAATTCTATTTCCACACAGAAATCTCAGTTAAAGAGATGATTTCTTTTCTCCTCCCAAACTTAAAGTGGCCAAAGCCTAGTTTAGAAAACTTTAATAGGTCACATGAATCTTGGATAATAGATTGACAAGTCTCCTGCACTTACCACATACCAAGTGACTAGAGAGCTTGGGCAATCTCTCAGCACTCAAAAGTTATCAGGGAGACACTAAGGTTTACGTGCCTTCTAAGCCTGCAGTGTTTGTGATCTCTGTTCTATGTAGATAGCATCTGTCTCCAAAATAGCCTCACCTTCTAAGATGTATGAGATGCTGTGTAACAAGCAGTCCTTACTTCAACATGAAGAAAAGAATCAGGTAATGAGATACATGCCAGGGAACACATCTAACTCTCCTCTAGGACATGACGCTTTTATGTACTTGGAGAGCATAAAATATGATTTACAATGTATGTTTTGCCAGTGCTCAGACATTCTTTCAAAATGACAATCTCCAATTGCAAGTAGAAAACTGATTTTAATTTTTCTAATTGCCTGTTTCCTGTCTTGGAAAAAATCACTCAGTCTTTTATTCCAAGTATCTTTCCATAATTTCAATAGCGGATGCTGAGTTAGGGGGAATTTAATATTAAGGAGAAAAACCTACAAATAAATCAGCAAATATCATACCTATTTTATCATATTTATAACAATTTTATTCTTCTTTTCCCCCATTATCCTTGGTGTTCAAAGATAGTTGTTTTTCATTAGCCAGCACTGGCTAAAAGTAAAAGAAGTAAAACTTTTAAAGGGACAAAGTTTGATTTGGCAATTCTATTTGGAAATTTGGAGTCTATGTGCGTTCTTTCCTTTGATTAATCTCACCTCTCTAAAAGCATATGAAATCAGATAGACCTGAGAATACAGTCCAAAGTGTTGCCACCTCAAATGCCCATGGATAATAAGGCAGGCTGAGAACAAATGGGGGACACGGAAATCTGAAGGGCACATGCCCGTCTGTGGAGATAGCAGCTACATAACTCTAGCTGTTCATTGAAGGAATTAAAGTTCAACGTTGCCATAGTTTTCCAATTTTCCAAGGAAGCTGAAAATCCCATTATCTGAAATCTCTCATTTTTAAAATGCTGACAAATGATTTAATTTTTTAAACCATATATGCATCAAATAAACTATTTTTCATTCAAATTAGATCCAAACTCTTCTGGTTTGATTTTAGTAAAATCCTTGAAAATGAAAGCATGACTTCTGCTTTCTTTTCTTTTTCACAGCCTCCACCAAAATGTGAGTGCACATTAGACTCACTGGACAAGTCAGATAACAACTGTCATCCTGGAAAAGGTCTGTCATGGCAGTCACTAATGTAAATGAACAACAATTATTGTGGTCCATAATTGTGGATCTCAACTGGGGCAGTTTTGTCCACTGGAGGACATGTGGCAATGTCTGGAGACATTTTTGTTTGTCACAACCTGGTAGGGTTTGCTATTGGCACCTAGTAAGTAGAGGCTGGGTTGTTGCCGAACATCTCACAGAGCACAGGACAGCCCCCCATAACAAAAGATTATCAGGGCCAGGATATAAATAATGCTGAGGTTGAGAAATTCTTCTCTAGATTTTGTTTTTGCATGGAGGACCAATGTTTGTTCACATTTGACATTGGTGAACTGAGAACTGACAAGAAGGCACATTTCCCCATATCCTATTATTAAGGTATGTTGTTAACCTACATCCTACATCATAAGCACACACATTTAGGACCTGTTTGTCCAGACTCAGGCTGGTAAGAGTCCAGAAACTGTTTAACAAATAACAAGAAGACATCAGATCGTCAAAAGTTAAACATTCTGAAAAGCTCATGTATTGGTGAGAAGGAGAGTAATTAGGGTATGTTCATATACTTCAGTGAAATATAAATTTGGCAAGCCAGAGAGGACAACAATCCAGCAGTATTTATATATATTTTAAATATATAGACTCTTTAGGGGAAAAAATGCTTAAACCTGCTGTACAGCAAGGACTTTGAAAATGTGGTTCACAGACAAGCAGCATCAGCATTACTGGGAACTTACTCGGCAAAATTTAGGCTCCACATCAGACCAAATCAGAAATTCACAAAATAGAACCCAGTAATCTGGGTTTTAACTAGCTCTCCAGAGTACTCTGATGCTTACGAAAGTATGAGAACAACGGAAAGAACCCTCAAAGCCTGGTTGTGCATTAGAATCACTTGGGGAGAATAACTAAAAATTCAGACACAAGATTCTGTCTCTGGATATTCTGGACTTATCTGAGACCAGGAAGCACCTAGATATCCAGAGATGTTTCCTGGATTCTATCAGTAGATAATCAAGGTGTTTAAATGCTTGTGGACTTGTTACTATGACCCATGTCTTCATTTGTTATAGTTTTCAGAAATATGAGAGTACAGACAACAGTTATCACAGAGCTGGTCTCTGAATTTTTACCAGTGAAAATCCAAGTACAGTAAAGCCTTGGTTTGCAAGCATAATTTGTTCCAGAAACATGCTTGTAATCCAAGGCACTTGTATATCAAAGTAAATTTCAAGACCCATCAGCACAGTTGTGATCGTGTGACAATCAACATCACATACTACTCATATTGCAAGACATTTCTCATTTATCAAGTTAAGATTTATTAGAGGGGCGCCTTGGTATCTCAGTCAGTTGAGCGTCCAACTTCCGCTCGGGTCATGATCTCATGGCCCGTGAGTTCGAGCCCTGCATCGGGCTCCATGCTGGCAGTTCAGAGCCTCGAGCCTGCTTCTGATTCTGTGTCTCCCTTTCCCTCTGCCCCTCCCCACCTGTGCTCTGTTTCTCTCTCAGAAATAAACATTAAAAAATTATTAGAAATGTTTACTCATCTTACGGAACACTCACAGAACTTACTCACAATCCAAAGTTTTACTGTATAAATATTCTCTGGGCCTCTTAAGAGTGGCCTGGAAACTCTCATGTCATATGCAGTTGTATTTTGGAGAGCAGACTGAATCTCAAAGTAGACAATTTCTGTATTTCTTCATCTTAAGTCTTCTTTTGATAAAAAGGCATTTGTAATTGATTCTACATGTAAGGAAAACCCTCTCCAAAATTGTTGGAAGTTTCATTCTTTAAGATCTTTTGCAAGTGAAGGGCTAAGCCCTTAACTGGCCTAGAAGCTTCTGCTTATGGCCACTTAAAAGTATTTGCCACTTCACTAGTGTAGATTTTCTAAGTCCAACACATTATAAGAAGCCCAAGCCATGTGGAGAACCCTAAAAGACAGTATAGAAAACATGATAGATAGAAAGATGATATATGAAGGGGGAGTGAGGAGAGAGAGAAAAAGAAAGAGATGGAGGAGTATCCTGTTGAATTATAGCTCCATTGTATGAGATCAACAATGAGAACCACCCAGTGTTTACACAGGACTGTAAAGATAATAGTAAATTGTTTTGTTGGTCTTGGAGTGATTTCTTAATTTAATAGTAGGAAATAATATCAAGATGGAATCTCATTTTAGAAAATCCTTCCAATTGATTCTAATTAGCAACTATAACTTCTCCCTCCTTTGATAAGTACTAAGTTACAGTAGATTTAAACTCATATTCAACCACACAAAATTGCTACTTATCCAGTTCCCACTAATGAAAGAACCAGTGATCAGAGAAAATCAGAATACAGATGTAGACCTCAACTTGTAATTAATGCTGTTTATTTATCCACTTTCTTTTAAGGCTCTCAGAGTATCAATTAGCCATAGGGATATAAGAGTAATCACATGTATATTTTATCATGTTGTCAAATTCAACAAATAAAGGTGCTAATAGTCTTTAATGAAGACAAACCATCATAAAATTACAAATAAATCAATCCAGAGATTAAACAATTATTAATAGGCTATTTACTAACCAGATTGGTTGTGCTTAGTTCTAGAGATTTAAAGCCTAATAAGACATTATCTTTCCTACTCTTTCTGAACTTATAGTCTATTGATTTGGCTGCAGGGAAGGTATGAGTGAAGTGCTAGGGGTATTTGAGATAATACTTGAAATATGTGATACTGAGAGTTTGCTGTATTTTCTAGGTCACTTATTTTTTCTATTTTTTTATTCAAATATAATTAACATTCAGTGTTAAATTAGTTTCAGATGTACAATATAATGATTCAACAATTTTATATATTCTTCAGTGCTTATCACAATAAATGGACTCTTAATTCCGTTTTTTCATCCACCACTCCCCACCTCCCCTTTGGCAACTACCAGTTTGTTCTCTGTATTTAAGAATCTGGATTTCTCTCTTTTTTTAAATTTGCTTTATTAAATTCTACATATGAATGAAATCATATGGTATTTGTCTTTCTCTGACTTATTTCACTTAGCATTTTACCCTCCTCTAGGTCCATCCATGTTGTTGTAAATGTCAAGATCTCATTCTTTTTTTTATGGTTGAGTATATAACCACTGTGGAAAACAGTGTGGAAGTTCTTCAAAAAAATTAAAAATAGAATTACTGTATGATCCAGTAATTTCACTACTAAGTGTTATCCCAAAGAAAACAAAACACTAATTCAAAAACACTAATTCAAATGCATCCATATGTTCTTGCAGCATTATTTATAATAGCCAAGATATGGAAGCAACCTAAGTGCCCACTGATAGATGAATGGAAAAAGAATATGTGATTATATGTATATATATATATATATATATATACATGCACATACAATGGAATTCACTAGGTCATTTAAAATTCATAACCACACTGTACATACTATCATGCACCAAGTGAAGCTCAAAGACATCAAATACGTTGCTCAAAGACTCACTACCAGTAAGCATAAAGCCAATACTCAACTGAATATAAAATAAGCAGTTCTGAGTGCAGAGTTCATGCTCTTCAACTCTAAGCCACCCAAAAAGTAACTATTTACTCTTACTGTGGTAAAGGTACTGGGGGGGGGGTAAGTTTCACTGGAAATTCAACAAAGGACTTGTCAGCTTACACCTTTTGAAGAACCACAGGACACACATACTCAGAATAAAACACACACACACACACACACGAACACATGTAGCTTATACCCTAAGCTTAAACCAAACTTCAGGATTTTTCTGTAGGAATATTTGTTTTGGCACAAAACTCTGGACTTTCAGTTCAAAAGAGGAAAACTTTGTTTTATCACTTCTGCAAAAGAACAGGGAAAAGCACAAGACTAGTAAGAAAACAAATTAACTTTGTCACTTTTCAAACCCATAAGCAGAATGATGCACCTCTTATTAAAGTCCTTTGCAGTCTAAAAAGCAACCTAAATTATATGGAGAGCAAATGGTCCCTGACATGGTCCTGCAGTCCATTAAAAATAGTTTCCTGTTACTTAGCAATGATGCTGAACAAAGGGTATTGAAGGATGTTGGTGTCAGCTGAGTTCCTTTTACCAATGTCAGAATGATGGATTTGGGGACTTGAACTATCTGGTAATGTCCCATAGATCAGGGAAGGGTATGCAATTAACACTGATACTTCGAAGAGTTTCAGACACTCACTAAAGATGACTTTGGACTTAACAACTTTATCCCCCTAAGGAAAGAAAAGCTGTCCTTTGTGAGGAATAAGTTTTGTTCCTTTCTAATGATAGGGATACACAAGTTCATGGGTCCTTGAGGACAGGATAGCGGGGGAGGTGAGGCAGGAAAAAACAGGCCATTTAGCTGTGCCTTGTGGGGATGTGATTTTCCTAAATCTTGACTCATTCATAAAATGAGGAAGGCAAATGATATTAATTCATGACATGTTTTTGAGCACTTATGATGTATTAGAATCTGTGTTTGATATAGAATATACACAGGTGGAAAAAACAGATGTGGCCCTTGCTCTCATGGAGGGACAATGGAGGATATAAACATCAATCCAAAAAATCTAAGAAGATTGTTACAGATTGGGTTCCCCTGGAAGCAGAGTCTGAGATGGAGATTCATAGGATAACTTGTCTTGTGACCACCACTGGTGAGAGGGAAAGAGAGGAAGCAGGATTGGGTAGAAGCTGGGCTAGAATATAGTATCAAGAAAGGCCTCAGTCATTCCTATGAGGAAGTCTGGCTCTGAAATAGCCTTCAGAGGCTTCCTGAGTCAGATAAGCCAACTGGGCTTTATATCTCTGTGCCAGCCAGTCATTTGATGCTGTGTGTCCCAGCTAGTAAGGAGACTCTTTTCAGCCAAGGCATTTACACAGAGGGATAATGTTTGAAGGGTTCTGGGAAATAATGTCCCAAATATGGATTTGAGTAATTTATTCAAGAGTGTACTACATAGCTGCTCTCTTATAAACTGTGATGGGTGCTATGAGTAAGAATTATCCATAAGTATGAACATGTGTAGGAGGAGGATCTGGCCTAGTTTGAGAAGTAACAGAAGTCTTTCCTGAGGAAGTTGCAATTAAGTTGAGATCTGAAGAACATAAGTAGGTAGAGGGATATGGGGAATATAGTATTCCCAGAAGAGAAATTACCAATACAAAGTCCCTGTGGCTTTAGGAACATGCTGCACTTCAGGGATCCGAAACAAAACAAACCACAACAAAAACAGTTGAAGACAAAGAAGCTAGAATGGGGAGAAAGGAAACCCGGAGTCATTGGCAGAGACATGACCACAAAGGGCTTTACAATCCAAGTTGAGAATTTAACTGTAAGAGCAAGAGAAAGTCACTGAAATATATTGATTACCAATGAATGGGTGCAAGTAGGTAGTGGTGGTGGGGGGTGAGGTAATATAATCAGTTTTGCATTTCACAATTACCCCAGCTGCTAAACTGGGGGATAGACTGAGAAGCAGAGATGCTCTGTAAAATTTCCATCTAACACTAAGTTTCTACAAAGACTTAAACGCAGTGTCACTGATCCAGAAAGTGATTATCTTCTCTCACAGGGTACAGATTCCAGGATGTGATAATATGACAGTTAGAATATTATTGATGATACCTAAAACTTTTATGTATGTCAACGAATAATTTTATCAACAACCCATGAGGTAAGTACTATGAGATCTCATTTCATGGATGAGATAATGGTAATACACTATTAAGTAAAGATTATTATGCCTATCTTCTAGATGGAGATTTTGAGCCTTAAAGAGGTTGCTTATGACAGCCGACTTCATAGACCTAGTCAGTAATTCAAACCAGGCAGCCTTAGGCTAGACAGCTTGAACCAAAAACATAATAGCAATATAACTTACATTAACTTATTAGCAAATTATCATATACTTAAACTAAAATTCAGGCACAGTTTCTATATGACAATAAGTTAAAACTTGTTCTTAAATGTAAAAAACTATATTACATTTTGTATTTGATTTGTTATATATTTTCTGTATTATACTAAAATAGATTTCTTTATAAAATATTCACAATGTAAAATACAAGTAATTTTATGTGGTCTAAGAGGTTACATGTCACTATTATGTTGTTTAGGGTAAATATCCCTAACTGCTATAACAAACATGTCCCCAAATCATTCTACCTTACCACAGTAAAAATGAATTAATAACATATAAATCCCCAATGACCTTGTTTCTCATTGTTAGGAGCCCTTCCATTCTCCAAACAGGTATTCAGATCTTTTCCATTTTCAGACTCTTCCTTCCTTTAGCAACCTCAGCAGGATCCTTTACATTAGCCCACAGAAAGAACCAAAGAGGGAATGAAGGCAGAGAAGTGGACTGCATCATTGCTGCTCACTTGTCATTGACCAGAACTTAGTCCTATGGCTACATTTAATGCGGAAAGGAACTAAGAAATAACAGGTTAGCTATGTGCCTAAAATGCAGAAAAAGTAGTTGCTGATGACTACATAACAGTATCTGTTATGATTTATAAAGGTATTCATAAGTCAAACAGTTTATGAAACACTCCCCTGTTATAGCAGCTATCTGGTTCCTAAGTTGCAATTTATTTTTCCCATGACACTTCCTCAAAGAGATATGGAAACAATTAAAATGAACCCCAGGCCTGCCCCTCATTCGGATACTATGTATTCTCCAGAGCAACCACTAAACCTGACGTTCAAGCTGTGGCTAAAGTCCATACCGAAGAAGTGAAAGTTAAGAATTTGTCCTACATCACACTGTTCTCAAAGCAGATTTATTCTCCAATTACATTAGAGTTTTTGTTTTGCTTGTCCTTACCTGAAAATTATTGAGTAGACCCTGGATACGCAATCCAAATGCACTTGTATGTTTCAAAGCTAAGGTTTAGGAATTAACCCCAAGATTATCATTGATAATATGGACACAGATGAAGAAAATAACTAATAATCATGAGTAGTAAGCCTGGAGTAGTTATATTTCTCCCAAATTGTTTTAAACTATTCTAACACAGTTTTCCTCATCTGTGCATCATCTTAATAAGGCATATAGGAAAAAAACTTCCTATCACTGTACTTTAAAAAAAAATTGTCCAAGGAACCTTTATTCTGAACTACCTTTGGAGTCCCCTTTCCCAAGACAGCCACAGAGAATACTTGGGAGTGAACAGCATGGGCCAGGACTTTAAATTCACATGAATGACAGCCAGTTGCAATCAGTACAACACAGTCACAGTGTCTATGAGATAACAAATGCATTTGTTCCTCCAAATAGAAACAGAGCAGAGATTGAACTATTTTTTTTTTCAAGTCTGAGACTAAGTTGAGGTTTCAATCTGAGTTAATGATGATAAGAATGAACGAAAATAAAAGTGATAGAAAGTAGTGGGTGGTTAGATCTGACAACAAACCCATTATTCACCTATATCATTCGAAGTGCTCTTTTAGTCCTAAATCTTTAACTCTTGTGTTTCCAGACAAAGTTGAATAAACACCTACTATTTACAGGGTGCTTTACAGGAAACTCTCCAGGAATAGAGAGAAGGATTATCACCACCACCTTCAATGGAGCAAACGTGGAGTCAGATGTTCCTATTTACAAAAGCTATAATAATAGAGTTTTCTATCCCTAGGACTTTTGGAAAAGTGTCAATAGATTACAATCACACACTTTTTATGGAGAAGGTAGATAATACAAAACCATAATACTGTCTATTTTATTGTATGATTACTGTGTGCCAGGCAATGTATAACCTTTACATGGTTTAACTAATTCAATGCTCATTGTAACCCTACAACTCTATGAGGTGTTCTATCAGCCAGAACTGTTCAAATTTCTATGAGTAAACTCCAAGTCCATGTAGTTTTAAATAAAGTGAGGGGGAATTAGCAAATAATAGCAAATCAAGATACTAGAAAGGTAACATTTAACCTTTTATACTTAGAACACTTATTCATTCATATTTTCTTCCTTTCTCTATTCCTCCTCATCATCCCACCCTATTCCTTTAGATGTGAGTCATTCTCTTCTTTCAGTAACATGACTTATCTATGTGACAGGGATGAGGAAAAATGGTAGAGGTAAATACACCTTTTTGCTCTAAGAACTGTCAGGGAGGAACACAAATTGTCTCACTTGCCTTAGGTCACATGTTCATTATCTATCAAATACATAGTTTGGGGGTAGAAATTTTCTGATTTAGCGTTTTCTGGTTCCTTTGACAAACCTGAGGTCCAGGGAATAAGTTCCTTTATTATTGGTCACATCAAAATGACCTGGAAAAACAGGAAAGGTAGCAGACAAAATTTCCTATGTTAATTACAACCAGGCTTTACTATTTCACTATATTATATTTGAAGAAGTAAAAGCTTAGAGAGATTAGATTATTTGTCTAACATCATCCATGTAGAAATTTAGGGACAGATTTGATCCATATTGATTTAAAATTTAAAATATTTTTTAGTTTTATAGCTTTTATTTAAATTCCAGTTAGCTAACAGGCAGCATAGCATTAGTCTCAGGTGTACAATATAGTGATTTGACACTTCCATACAACACTTGGTGCTAATCACAAGTGCACTCCTTAATCCCCATCACCTGTTTCACCCATTCCCCCACCCACTCCCCTCTGGTAACCATCAGTTTGTTCTTTATAGTTAAGAGTCTGTTTCTTAATTTGCCTGCTGAACTATATTTACAAATCTTTACTTGGAGAGATGTATATCGGGAAAACTATCAATATAGGATATGTATCCTATTTGAATTTTACACCCTTCACCTTAATTCTGGGGGTATACAAAATATAATATGAATTATAAACCACTTTTTGAGGAAAGAAAGTTAAGTGGATCTAATAAAGGGTTAAGAATTCACTAACCAGAAAAAGAGGAAAGCACTATATTTAAAAGACAGAGTTTTTGTTTTATTTTAGTCCTTTTAAATCTTTAGTTGAGAGGACTTAGCATTAGGAGGAAGGGAGATGAAATCCAGGTTCAGTACATGTCATTTATGTTCTGTGGGTTACCATTTTCTTTATCTAAATCTCCTACCTCATCTATTTCATGCAACCACTTGAACATTAAATTATGAAACGAATATCAAAGTGTTTAGAAAATCTTAAAATTCACCCCCTCAACCGACAGTATTATGATTTTGTATTATATGGCTTCTACATAAAAAGCATGTGACTGTAGTCTATTGACACTTTTCTGAAAGTTATAGGGAAAGAAAGAGCATGTGAAAACTTTTAATAACAGGCCCATTTTACTCCAACTAATTCCTGTCAATTCCTCTTATTTCATTATGTTATGGTCACTGTCCTCTTCCTCCTATTTTCCTCATCTTTTATGTTTCTCATTATTAATATCTCATGAAATATTTGCTAACTGATCTTCTGGAAAAAACACTCTCATAGATTAAATTTTATACTCAATGAAAAGTTTTGTTTACATCCAAATTAAAAATAGCTTCCTTCTGATTAGATCTCTTCTGTACCAAAGGATATTCTCTCTGCTTTCTCCACACTAGTCATTAATGCATATTCTTCTGTTACCTTCTCTGAGTCTTTTTCTTTGATTCTTGAGCAGTCCTTTTCAGTTCTCTTCCTAAGAAATCTTTCTCTTTAAGATCTCCACTCAGCCACAAGCTGACTCCAGATGAAATTTGGACATTGATTTATAGTAAGCTCTACTACAACTGCCCTAAGGAGACAAGGCAATAATGCTGTATTTTTAAATAATTGGTTCAGAATACCAACCTCAAGTGCCACAGAATAAAACAATGGGATTTATGCTGCACCTCATCTATTTTGACAGTTGCAAAATTCCAGGTCTGATTATACATGTTGATGCTGTAAAGATGCAGTCAGAGGATAGACAAAAAGAAAGATATGTGATTGTCAGAACAGTTCTCATAACATCTCAAAGATCATTTAATTTTTCCTAATATTGCTGCTCATGCAGTGGATTCTGGATGATTTCCATGTCTTATCCTACAATGCAGTGAATGAATAAAAGCAGTGACATGTGGAACCCTACATTTTCATTAGCCCCCATCCCTGACACTGTTTTACAACTTTTGGTCTCGGGCAGTGTTATGCTTGGGTGGACATTCGTCCCTAGTAACCAGGACACAGAAATGGGAGGCAGAGAGATCCTCATTTCTTCTGAGTTTCTCCCTTTAAACTCAATATTAAGATTTGAAAAACAAAGAGATAACAAAAAGGAGAAATCAGAAAAATGTGGAAAATAAAGACAGTTCATAAGTGGATAAAGGAAAATACAGCATAGGAGCATATTCTAAATTTTGAGTTAACCACCAAAGGTGGTTAATCAGAAAAGATTAACTGTGGTTGCACATCTATGGGGGAGAATCCAAGTAGGAAGCCGTGGTATAAAAAAATGTTTTTTAGGTATGAAACATTTATCATAGGTGTGCATGGCTTTGGTAAAAACAATTGGTGATAATTTAAAATATGGCTATAGGCAAAAGAAACTAAGTTAGAATGGAAGATGATCTAAATATTTAAAAAAATATTTTATGCACAAACCATATAACACCCTTTTGGGGGAAACAAAAGTTGGGTTGAAGAAGGCAAAAGGTTGCAAAATTTTCCAATAAGCATCTATGAGAGAGAAAAAAAAAAAACATGGATTATTCCCTAGGAATCAACAGAGAGTTTGAGAGGCAGGCAGATATATAGGAGTAGAGCAAAATGCAAGTACAAACGCAAACAGGAAGAAGCAAATGCAAAAATATTGTTCAGATATTTGCCTCTCTAGTAAAAATAAAGAAAATAGGTTAATAAGGAATAAAGATTAAGTTTAGAATTTTCTTTCATAAAACCAGGAACCACATAGTCCAATCACAAAATTTGCTTCTCTTCTGTGACTTGTCAGCTTTGACACAAGTGGTGGTGTGGGTGTGAAAAATATCTGCAGGGATGCATATAGTGGGAACATGAAAGTGACTGAGGGGGACTACTTAGCAACTTTCTACTTCCTTGCCTGTTCTGTTAAAGATAATCATTATCAAGAAATGAGAATTCTTTTCTTCCTTTTTTGTTTGCCAAATAATTGTATGCTTGGCTCAAAAGGGGCTAGGACACATCTGTGGGCTCTTTTGTTGCATGTTTTTCTTTAAATGGAAAAGTAAAAGTCAATAATGCAGCACTGGTCAGTGTGAACTCCTGAAGCAGAAAAGATACATACCTTGCAGGTGTTAGAGTGCATATAAAAATGGCAATTATTAATAAGGCACTTCAGTTTGCTTTTGGATTGGAACTATCAAGAAGATTACATTATCCACCAAAAGCAAGTTTTCATTTTACACCTGTTCTGCAGAGCTGGTGATATGCTGGGGGCTGTGAGTATGATTTCCTGTTTGAGAATTTCTGAATTCCTGTAGATCAGAGTATTATAATCTGAGGTTCCTTTAAAAGCACATAAGTTTGTGGCTGCCTTTCTGCTTTATTTATAAGACAAACCTACCTTATTTGAAGGGGTTTATGGAACACTGACTTGTGTGGCACAGCTGTACCCTGGGAGAGAGCTAGACTGGTTCCATTCATCCCACCCTGGGGTAGCTCTAGGAGTAGGCAAGGAGTGTCAGTTACTCCATCAAAACCTAAAATTAAAGCTAGAAACATTGTTTCTCATTTCAGTGCCCTTTAAAACCTTATAGTGATAGGCACAAAGAAATTTTTGGCAAAGCCAAACAAAGCTTCTAAACAAGGCAAAGATTTGGGGCACCTGGGTGGCTTGTTGGTTGAGTTTCTAACTCTTGACTTCAGCTCAGGTCATAACCCAGGGTCAGGGGATGGAGCTTCCCATTGGGCTCCACAATGAGCATGGAGCCTGCTTAAGATTCTCTCCCTCTCTCTTCCTCTGCCCCTCTCCCCCACTTGTACATTCTCTCTCTAAAACAAAAATACAAAATAAAATCATTTAAACAAAGCAAAGCTTCTAAACAAAACCCCGCTGGTTCTGATTCAGTACATCTGGGGTAAAGGTGAGGAATCTCAAGGTTTAACCATTATCTAAGGTCAAACTGAGAGCTGGGTGGGAGCCACTTTTCTGAGAAATATGATAGTTAACATTCCAAGATTTTTTTTTAAATATCTGAGCTCACTTTTTGATCAGTCTCTGCTCTTTGGGCCCTATTCATTCTAGGTTCCCACCCACTACCTTTATAAAATTGTCTTCTAATCTTTTGTGTGAGGAGAAATGGGTCTTAGAGGTAAAGGGTACTCTGTAAGACTGACAACTGTTGTTGGTATTCCCAGAAAGGAAGTGATTGATAGTGACAGAATAAATAATCCCAATGAAAAAGGGATCATCTCATTATATTTAAAATAATATGTGAAGAAACTTTGACTATCATTTTATAGTTGTAAGGGGGAAGGGAGTAGAGGAATTGGCAAAATGGGTAAAGGGGAGTGGAAGATACAGGCTTCCAGTTACGGAATGAAAAGTCATAAAAATAAAAGGTACAGCATAAAGAACATAGTCAATGTGACTAATAGCATTGTATAGTAACAAAAATTAGTTACATTTGTGATAAGTAGAACTTAAAAGAAGTTGAATTATCACCTTGTACACCTGAAACTAAGGTAACATTGTGTGTTAACTATACTCAAAAAAAAAAAAAAAAAAAGACAAAACATGAGGGTCTGGCCTTTTACCTACTGTTAGGCTATACCTAATTTAAGTCTGTGTTTCTGTGTGTGTGTGTGTGTGTGTGTGTGTGTGTGTGTGTGTGTGTGAGAGAGAGAGAGAGAGAGAGAGAGAGAGAGAGAGAAGACAAGGGAGAGGGACATCTAGCAAGGTTTTTTTTTTGTATTTCCAAGCAAAAAAAAGCTGAATTGGAGCATATCAAAAGCTGGCATCTGACATACAGCTTCAATAACTAAGCATGTAGTCTATAACTCTGAGAGGAGACAGGCACATTACAAGTTTCTCAGGTCATGTGAAAAATTCCACATCATTCTAATATCAAGCCAGGGTCATTCTCCAACACATTCTTCCTCCATCTCTGAAAACCAATTTGCACTTTCCCCCTTTGGAGCCTGCTTAGTATCTTCAACAAGGTAAGGAAGGTGCTTTGTCCAGGATCTCAACCATAAAATGTGAATCACATTTTAAGCTATCAAGATGAACAGAAAAAAATATTCATAAATATCAAATTTAACCTATATGTAATCTTGGAAAATACACAATTCCAAGGTAGTTCTGTTTAAACTGACTGGCTCTGATGCTTTTTAATGGTTTTGAGTAATGTTTTGGAACCAGCATTTTTTATTTTATAAAATTGGGTTATTGATTGTCTAAAAACAATTTAAGAAGAGGATTGAAAGTCAGAAGACCTTTGTGGTAGCATATAATGAGACTTTTATCTCCTCTATCTGGAGGGCAGAAAAAGAGAAGATCTGGTTTAAAGAAAGTGAAGTTTCCAAGGGAGAAGGCGGCAAGATTTAAGGCTTGTCTATTTCCCAATCACTTGGACTTATCCACATAAGCTCTTGCCTGGGTACACCAGTAGACAAAGAAAGGGGTCATAAATTCAGGAGGAGCAAGTGGCCTCTATTGTCACAAAGATAGGCAGTTGCTGTTACACAAAACAGTTGGGAGACTGGGGAGGTAGGTGGGAATTTCTGCCACATGATCTGGGCAGGAAGGATCGCTTAGTATTTCCATGTAGCAGTTCTTGGCACTCCCTTATCCACTGTTTATAGCAAATTGACAAGGACAGTGTCCATGACCTAAGAAAGGCATAGTGATCAGGGGTTCACACTTTAGCAGACAGGATATGGATCACTCAACCAGCTAAGTCTCTTAAACCAGCAAAGGTGCCAACAAAGGTGAAGGAAATCTAATAGTGCAGTACCACAGAGAGAAAGAGTGTCAGTTGCAGCCTCCAATCTAGCCATAGGAAATATGGTCCATCCCAATAATCTTGAAAAATTCAAGAAAAGTCTCAGAATCATAGAGAAGCTCTTTCCAATGGGTCTGAGAGCTGCAAAGGGTGGAATGGAATGTAGTAGATGCTGGTTTATGTTGCCTATAACCCCTAGAGGATCGATTCACTCATCTTCTCAGCTACCAGGATGTTTGCTTACTGAAAGTTCAGTGGATCCCATCCTCAGCAACTTACCTGAGGTTAGACTTTTCCCCAGAGGAATCTCTTATCAATGATTGTCCAATGGATTCTATTAGCTTCAGCATGGGACATCCTTGTAAGACTATTCTAGTGTCAGACCACCCAGTGGGAAAGGCTGAAACCTCTGTTGTATCTACATCCTATCACCTTCTTCTCTGAAGTGTCCATTTCCTCACTCGTTTACAAGAAACCGCCTGCCAGCAAATCTCAGTCCCTGAGTCTATTTCCCTGGTCAATTCAACCTATGATACTTCTTTTGATATTGTTCCTCCTTTCCAAAGCTTTGTTAAAAAAAAAAAAAATTTCTACCCTCTACTGAGTTTTGGAAGTTGAATACCTGAAATCCACACTCAACACCTGCCCCTCCCTCACTCTTGGCCATTCTTATCAGTTTACTCAAAAAAAATATTCCTCAAGATTATATTCTACTTGAACTGCCAATATTCTCATGGGAGCCATAATTATGTCTTTACTGACTGAAGCTTATTTCTCTTATCCTTTTTAATCCATTCTTCACATCGTGGAGAGAGTGATCATCCATATCCACATACCCCAAATCCTTAACCTTTTCTTTGTGATCCTAGATGTGCCAGCCTTGCCTGTAACATGGGACTAAGCTCAGTTCTTCCTTCTCTTTCTCTAACTTGCCATGTTTCTCTGAGTTTTTGGACGTTTGCACATGCTTCCCTTCTGCATGGGATTCTCCCTACAGCCCAACTTATGTAAATGCTGAAAGTCTCACTCTTCTCCCCTATAAAAAAGGATGAATCTACCAGTACGCAAAACTGTTCAAAGATGAAATAAAATAAGCATATATTTGACATATGTTAGTTTTAAAACATTTATCCCAGCATTTTAAGTTTTGTCCTTTAATCTTTTTCTCGTGATTTCTTGGAGGCTCAACGTTAAAAGTGAACTTTAAAGATCAGTTAAGAAATTTGTAGAGCATCTTGCTGTACTGCAATCTCACTGAAGTTGGCAATTACTGTCAGGTTAATAATATCCCCTAGAATTTTGTGTCTTTGTCAAATGTAGATGTTGGCTGGCTATAATTTTCAAAAGACTACTTTGTTCCACAATCTGTTTAAAGAGCAGATAAAAGCCATTAATGAAATTTACACACTTTCAGGGACCCTGACATGAAGAAAAAGAAAGATTCCAAATAAATGAGCAAGTAAAAGAACATTAATTAGCATCTAATTAGTGATAGCTGAGTACAATGCTCAATGATTTAAAAGTAAATGGAAGCCTTTGGAAATGTATAAGGTGGAAGTATAGCTAAGTTCTCCTTGAGATAAAATTAATGTCACTCTAATGTATAAACTCTTCAAAAAAAAAACTTGTCAAAGAAAAACAAAGTTTTATCAGGCAACAATATCAGGATAGAACCACCTTGTACATCAAGAGGGAAGGACACATAAAGGACTACATAAGCCTCTGAAATATAAAGATGCAGTTTGATTCTGGAGATAAAAACAAATATTTAAGCCAGCCACAATGATGTCATTTAATTTAAGTCAAACTGTTAGAAAATTTTAAGATACTATCATTTAAAATACTCTAAGGAAATATTTCATTTATAGTTCAAAACCTGAGGTTTTGAACACTAAGTTTAAAAGAAAAAAAGCATCATTAGCATCTTTAAGAAGTTAAAAATTTAGGGGTGCCTGGGTGGCTCAGGTCATAAACGATCAACTCTTGCTTTAAGCTCAGGTCATGATCTCACAGTTTTGAGAGTTCAAGCCCACGTTGGGCTCTGCAGCTGGCAGCAGGGAGCCTGCTTGGGAATCTCTTTCTCCCCCTCTTTCTCTATGCTTTCCCTGGCTCGGCTCACTCTGTCTCTGTCTCTCTTAAGATAAAAAAATAAAAAACCTTAAAAAAGAAATTAAACATTTAAATTCAACAGCATATCAAATTCTTCTTGGAAGATTCCTTTTAATTTTCAGAGATGCAGGATAGGAATTGTTCTAGTAAACAACATTTTGCTGTTAGCAGGAAAGAGATATCAAAATAGATGACAGTGACAAAGATAAAGGCATCTGAGCCAGCAGATCTGAGTACTGTCATAGTTCTAAAAAACCTGGACTTTGCACTCAGGAAGATTTCAACCAATTCTATTTTTACGTGTTGGCTGTATAATTTAGGCAGGCTGCTTGGCCTTTCTAAGTCCCCTGTTTCCTCATCTGATAAATGGAGATAATAATACATGCTCACGGTGCTGTTGTAAAGGATGCAGTAAGTATATTAAATGGGGTTCCAGATTCATATGCAAGCAGTGTGACCCCAGGAACAACATTTCTTTTCTTTTTCCAGCTTTGAGATAAAAATTGACATATAACACTTTGTAAGTCGAAGGTGTACAACATGATGATTGACACACCTATATATTACAAAATGATACCACCGTAAGATGAGTTAACACCTGTATACCTCACACACACAAACAAAATTGGTGAAAACCTTTAAGATTTAGTTTCTTAGCAATTTTCAAGTACATAATATAGTATTGTTAACTAGGTCACCATGTTTTACATTAGATCCCTAGAACTGATTCATCTTATCACTAGGAGTTTGTACACTTTGACCAGCTCCCATTTCCCCCAGCACCTGGCAACCAACAGTCTATTTCTGTAATTTCAGTTTTAATTGATTCCACATATAAGTGATATCATGCAGTATTTGTCTTTCACTTTTTGGTTTATTTCTTTTAGTATAATGCCCTTGAGCTTTATCAGTGTTGTTGCAAAAGTCAGAGTTGCCTTCTTTTTTATGGATGAATAATATTCCACTGTATACATAGAACATGTTTTCTTTATCCATTGATTTGTTGATGAACATGCAAGTTGCTGTCATGTCTTGGCTATTCTGAATAATTCTTCAATGAATATGGGAATATAGAGGTCTCTTCAAGATAGTGATTTTGTTTTCTTTGTATATAAACCAAGAAGTAAGATTACTGGATTAAATGGTAGTTTTATTTTTATTTATTTTTTAATTTTTTTTAATGTTTGTTTATTTTTTGAGAGAGAGAGAAAGAGAAAGAGAGAGAGTGAGCAAGTGCTTGAGCTGGAGAGAGGCAGAGAGAGAGAGATAGAGTGCAAGTAGGGGAGGGGCAGAGAGAGAACGAGACACAGAATCTGAAGCAGGCTCCAGGACTGAGCTCTCAACACAGAGACTGATGTGGGGCTTGAACTCATGAACTGTTCAATCATGACCTGAGCTGAAGTCAGACACTCAACTGACTGAGCCACTCAGGTGCCCATTTTATTTTTAATTTTTTGGGACATCACTATACTCTTTCTTACTGTTGCTGTACCAATTTACATTCCTACCAACAGTGTACAAGAACTCCCTTTTTTCCACATCCTCAATGTCAACACTTCTTAGCATTTACCTTTTTGCTGATAAATATTCTAATAAGTGTGAGGTGGTTATCTCATTGTGGTTTTTTTATTTGTATTTTCCCAGGGCCCATATTCTTGACACTTACCCTAGGTTTATATAGTCCTGGTACATGGTATGTATGCCTAATACTCAGGACCTGCTGGAGAGACACAGCTATCATTTCAAACAGTTATTTGTTTCACATATTTGAATATTTGTCCTAAGTTCATCAAGATAGTAAATGATTGAATTTGGCCATAATACACCATAAGCAGAGACTGAAAGTAGTTGGGGAAGTAATCAGGTAATCCTGGGAGTGAGGGGTGGGAAAGTGAGAACAAAGAGTAAGAGGATGAATAATTCAGTCACTGGAGGCATTTATGAGGTCAACATAGTATATGCTTGTGTTATACTTTAAAAATTGAAACAACCATATAATAAAATGCAGAGATCTTAAGATCTGAAGAGCTCCTCTTAATGCAGAATTGACTAGAATGGGACATGAGGTTATCCCAGAACTTGGGAGAACCCTGTGAACAAATGACTACGTAATTCACAATGATAACTGTTGAAGCAGAACTAGTCCCAAGAGGGGCTCTGAAAATGCCTTGCTAGTCCCTTGTCACTACCTTGGGTGGTTGTGATTTCTTTTTAAGAATTTCTCAGCTCTGGTGTCTTTCATGTTTCAGAGAAGTGAAGTGAAGCTCCTGTAGTTATGTCCTGAAGTAACTCAAAAAGACCTGTAATTTTATTCTGCATGTTTATTTAATTAAACAAATGGAAATCTGCCCCCTTGTCAAATATATTATCCCTTGCCAATTAAGTCATCAACAGAGGCTCAGGGGCTGATTTCTCCATTAAAAGAAATACTTTTCTTACATTTCATTTTTGGATTGAGTGCTGATTAGCCTTTCAACCTAAATCTAAACTGTGAAAGCTGAGCAGTTTAAAAAGCAAATCTGAAAACAAGAATATTGGGTATAGATTTTTGCTGTCTTAGACATTAGCCAATTACCATGCATGCTTACTGGGAACTTGAAATATGACTAATCCAAGTTGAAATGTGCTATAAGTATAAACATAAGCTGAATTCTGAAACTTAACAAAAAATATAGAATATAAAATATCTTATAATTTCAATATTTATTATATTTGAAAATGACTCTTTGGATATATGGAGTTATATAATATTAAAATTAAATTTATCTTTGGGGTACCTGGGTGGCTCAGTAGGTAAAACTTCGATTTCAGCTCAGGTCATGATCTCACAGTACCTGAGTTTGAGCCCCAAGTTGGGCTCTGTGGTGACAGCTCAGAGCCTGGAGCCTACTTCAGATTCTGTGTCTCCCTCTCTCTGCACCTCCCTCACTCACATTTTGTCTTTCTCGCTCTCTCTGTCTCAAAAATTAAAAAAAAAAATTTTAAAAATTAAAATTAAAGGTATCTGTTTCTTTAAAAAGTAGCCACATCTCTTAAGTAGATACAAGAAAATTTTAAATTACATATATACAATGTATTTGTGACTTGCATATTTCCACTGAACAGTTCTTAATACATACCTTTTACAGTTACATGAGATATAAAATTATAAGTCAGCATAGGCCATTGTATAGCCATTAAAAAAGAATGGAATCTTGCCACTTGCCACAACATGGATAGACACCGAGGACATTATGCTAAGTGAAATAAGTCAGAGAAAAAGAAGTACCTCATTATGTCACTTATTGGTAGAACAAGAACAGAAAAAAAAAAAAAAAGCCCTAGATATAGAGAACAGATTGGTGGTTACCAGAGGCTGGGGGTCGAGATGGGATGAAAATGAGTAAAAAGGAGTCAAAGGTATAAATTTCGAATTATAAATGTCTTAAGTCATATGAGTATTTAATACACAGCATGGTGATTATAGGAAATAACACTGTAATGCATATTTGAAACTTGCTTGCTAAGGAGTAGGTCTCAAAAGTTTTCATCACAAGAAAAAAAGAATGTAATGATGTTTGATGATGGATGTTAACTAGACCTATTGTGGAGCTCTTTCACATTGTATACATATTGAATCATTATGTTGTACTCAAAGTCACATAGTGTTGTATGTCAAATCAACCTCAATACAAAAGTGGTTTCCAAAAAACTAAAGGAAAACTGTAGCTTGCGAAGGTGTGAGTCATCAATTGTGTTAGAATTTGCTGCTTTTATTATTTCATTTATGGAGAGTGCTGACATAGAACACTTTTATCACAGACTATGGTCTGTTGTAAAATCAGCAGTTTTGGGTTCAAGCTCATCAGCTGCTGCCTCTGTCAAATGTGGATATGAAGACAAAAGTCAGTACATACATACATATGTGTCAGGCTAATGTAGGATGAGGCAAGGGCAAATCTTAAGATCTAGACAAAGCAAAGGGCACTGGGAAGAGTTGTCTGGTAGATGGTCAGGTTCTGAAAAAAATTCTGAGTTTAAGGATATCAGGTAGGGAAGAGTCACATAGGCATAGCACATTTACGTGGACAACATCCAAAGGATAGATAATACTGTGATAATTACTGCTCAGGAAATATGACCCATGAATGCTAATTCCAGAGCAAAGGCACCTTACTTTAGGTCCCCTTTCCCTGTTAAAAGTGGGTTGTTTTTATTTATTTTTTTATAAAACTGAGATCATGCCATACATGCGATCAGGTGCCCTGATTTTCTTCCCACTAAACATTATATCCTGAATATTTTCATATGACATTAAATTTCCTTTAAAACTGATTTTTAATGGCTGTGTAACTCTTTATTATATGGATATACCACCATTTATATGACTGTTTTTTACTGTTTGACATTTGTGTTTATTTCCTAACATTTAGTACTATGGAAAGTATCACTGTGGCAATATCAAATCTATTACTGCCTTTTGTGAAAAGTGGGCAAGTCCTGCTCTTTGTGCATTAAACGAGATAAGTTATATTACAGAGGGCCTAGCATAGAGTAGAAATTTTATGAACTTAGTTCTCTTCTCCCTCCTTATAGAAAAGGGTCAGTCATTTCAGAGTTAGAAGGACTTTTAGGAAACCTTTAACTGACCCTACACCTGCATAGCAACAGTTTATTCAAGGTGATCTCTGAACAATCTGCAACCTCTTTTGGTAACTGGCCATAAGATTTCAAGTCTTCCTGCCTGCGTGTCTGTCTGTCCTCCTCCTTTATTTTCTTCCTCTCTCCGCCCCCAATGATTAAAGTATGTTAAGAGCACAAATAGCAAAGTTGTATTCCCTTGGTTCTAATTTCAAATCCATATTTTTTTTAATTAGAGGATAATATTTATATATGAAGCATAAGTAGTAATAAGTGCTTATTAAATGTTCGCTTAAAAGAGAAGTCAGTATAACACAAGAAACTAAGTTTAAGTTTAAGCAACTAAACTATGGACTAGTTTATAAACTGGTCATCTGTAACATGGATTATTTAGGGGAGGGAGGAAGCCCTCACAATCCTAGACTGATTATGAGGATTAAAAGAGATCAGACATTCAGAATCTTACCACAAGGGTTGATATTTGACACAAATTAACAACTTGTTGGTGATAATATGCAAAAAGATATCATTTATAAATGATTATGAAGTGAATAATGTATCTAAGGCAAGGGATAAGTGCTGTGAGCCTTGGTTATATAGAAGAGAGGTTGTGAAGCACCAAGAGAAATTGCTAAACATCATTAAAATGTAAACATCTTTTTGTCATGACATTGTTACATTTACAAAACTTTGTTATAACAATGGTATATGATCATGCAATATACAGAATTCTGTTGTGTTTCTATACACTAATACTGAAATAGTAAAAAGAGAAGGAAGAAAACACTTTCATTTATGATTGCATCAAAAAGAATAAAAATTCTTAGGAATAAATTTAAGTAGGTAAAAGATTCATACTCAGAAAACTATAAGACATTGATGAAGGAAATTGAACCAACACAAATACATGGAAAGATATACCATGTTCATGCACTGGAAGAATTATTATTGTTAAAACGTCCATACCACTCAAAGCCATCTATAAGTTTAATGCAATCCCTATTAATATACCAAGAGTATTTTTCATAGGACTAGAATAATCATAAAATTTGTTTGGAACCACAGAGACCCCTGAATAGGCAAAGTAATGTGAGAAAGGACAAAGTTGGAAGTAGCACAATTCCAGATTTCAAACTATACTACTATACTACATATGTATAGTAATCAACACAGTATGGTACTGATAACAAAAATAGACACCTAGATCAATAAAACAGACTTGAGGCCAGAAATAAACCCTTGTTTATATGGTCAAATAATCTATGACAAAGGAGACAATAATATACAATGAGGAAAATACAGTCTCTTCAATAAATGGTCCTGGGAAAACCCGACAGGTACATGCAAAAGAATGAAAACTACTTTCTTGCATCATACAAAAAAATAAACTCAAAATGGATTAGATGTCTAAATATAAGACCAGAAACCATATAACTCATAAAACAAAACATAGTAAACTCATGAACATTGGCTTTAGCAATTTTTTTTAAATTTTCCTCATTAAGGGAAACAAAAGTAAAAATAAACTATTAGAACTATTCCAAAAGAAAAAGCTTTTGCACAGTGAAGGAAATCATCAACAAAATAGAAGACAACCTACTGAATGAGGGAATATATTTACAAATGATATATCTGGTAAAGATTAATATCTAAGGTATATGAAGAACTCATATAATTTAATACACCCAAAACAAATAATCCAATTAAAAACGGGCAGATGTTCTGAGTAGACATTTCCAGTAAGATATGCAGACGGCCAACAGACACATGAAAAAATGCTCAACATCACTAAGCATCAAGGAATGCTAATTAAAACCACAGTGAGAATGTCAGAATGGCTGGTATAAAAAAGACAAGATTAATAAGTGTTGACAAGGATGTGGAGAAAAAGGAACACTTGTGCACTATACATGGAAATGTAAATTGGCAATGCCATTCTGGATAAGAGTATGGAGTTTCCTTGAAAAAATAAAAATATAAGTACTATATGATCCAGGATTTGTAATTCTGGGTATTTACCTGAATAAAAAAAACACTAATCTGAAATGATATAGGCACCCCTCCATTTATTGCAGCATTCTTTACAATAGCCAAAGTATGGATGAATCAATAGATGAATGGATAAAGACATGGTGTGTATACACAGTGGAATATTACTCAGCTATAAAAGAGAATGACAACATGGATGGACCTAGAGAGTATTATGCTAAGTGAAATAGGTCA
>CM053561.1:61683451-61698855 GCA_028646485.1 Cryptoprocta ferox | reverse complement strand
GATCCCTGAAGCTCCGCCTTTGTGGTGGTGGGGAGAGAAATGGCAAATCCCTAGTCCCTTCTTCATGGACCTGGTGTCCCAAATCACTACTTTGGAGCCATCTTCACTGTGCCACAGGTGCAGATGAGGCATTCTGTCTCCCTTCACCAGCTCCCATGTCCTTGGCTGGGATTTAAATTCCCACTCCTTGAGCCCCGGAATTGGGGAAGTGCCTCTCAGTGCCGCCTGATATGTGGTCCTGGCTGGTTTTTTCCTGTGCTACAGCACTTCAGGGGAGGGGAACAGTTTCTTGTGCTGCAGACTGCACCCCTGACCGACCACTGAACCTGGAAGTGGCTCCCCTCCTCCCCAGGTGCAGGAACAGGGCAGCCAGCCCCAGTCTGAAGAAAGCCCTGCCATAAGAGATGGGATCCCTCCCCAAAAGCCCTGCATTTAGAGATGGGATCCCTCTCCATCCCGGTCCCATGTGTTTTCTCTTGTCCAGCAGCCTTCCCAGCTGTTCTTTCTCTTCCCTTTGTCTCTCTGCAGAAGAGGATCCTTCCCCTCTGTGCCTACTCCACCAGTTTTATCTCCCCAGTTCACAGTCATCTACCTATGGCCCATCAGGTTTTCCTGGTTTCTCCCTGGTAGACTCAGTCTCTTTTCCCTTCAGATTCTTGGGGTTCAAAGTCCTTTGGCTTCAGCCTTTCTTTGTTTGAGAGACATGGGAAGTACAGATGCCCCTACTTCTCCTCCATGTTTGCCCTTCCCAGAGAGTTCCCCCCACCCCAGTCTTATTTAGCTTATTGGAGAATGTTGTTTGGAAGTCAAGATCTGATTACTTTGGTGTGCTCATTGCTACCGAATTTTCAGTGGCTGAAGTTGAAAATATAATGTGTGTATATTGCACACACCCTCTTTATTTTTATATCTAACTGTGTTTACTGAAAGTTGTGAGTTGCATCGATACTTACAATTCAAATCCAACTATTTGTGGCTCATTCTAGGCTCCGTTCTACATTTGTAAACCCCTTCATGGTAGTGAGAACCTGTCTCCCATTATTCTCCATGTACTTTCTTATTTGCTCATTCCCCCTGTGTGTTACTAATAGACTGACCAACTCTTAACCAGCGAATCTACCTTATTTACACATGTTCTTGCTGTGAACTGAACACCTAATATCTTCAAGATATTCACAAAAAGACAAGCACTGTAGCATTACACTTATATGAGATACTAGGAGTAATGAAATTAATAGAGACAGAAAGTAGAAAGGTGGTTGCCAGGGACTGGGGGAGAGGTAATGGAGAATTGTTTAATGGGTAGAGAGCTTTAGTTTTGGAAGATGAAGAGTTCTGGAGATGGATGAGTGGTGATGGTTGCACATTAATGTAAACATATTTAATGATTCTAAACTGCACACTTAAAAATAAGATGGTAAATCTTATGTGTATTTTATCACAATTAACACTAAATAAAAATGATTTTATATTTTTATGTACATTACTGATTACTAGAACATCATGATGCCCACCTGGAATGTCTAGACTCCTGTTTGGCTTAGAGATTGCAGGTTCTAAAACAGTACTTGGTGGAAGTTGAGGAAGAAAGAAAGAGAAGGGTAAAGGAAGACATAAAAAAAGCATGAAGGATACAATTTTACAGTCTCAGGAGCATCATGTTCTTTTCTCTCCTTCATTTTTATTTTTTAAAAATCTTTTTAATATTCATTTATTTCTTTTTGTTTGAGAGAGAGAGAGAGAGAGAGAGACCGACAGACAGACAGACCCCCAAGCAACCTCTGCACTGTCTGTGCAGAGCCCAATGCAGGGTTCGAACCCAGGAACCGTGAGATCATGATCTGAGCCGAAACCAAGAGTCTGATGCTTAACAGACTGAGCCACCCAGACACACCACTCCCCTCACCAATGGCTTTGTTAAATGTTTACTCATTTTTTAGAGAGAGAAACCCAGCACAAGTGGGGGAGGATCAGGGAGAGAGGGACACAGAATCTGAAGCAGGCTCCAGGCCTCGAGCTGTCAGCATAATGCCGGATGTGGGGCTTGAACTCACAGACCATGAGATCATAACCTGAGCTGAAATCATATGCTTAACCATGACCTGAGATGAAATTGGATGCTTAACCGACAGATCCACCCAAGTGCTCTCTTTTCTCTCCCTCTTGAAAACTGTTGGCTGAGCTAGGATTTGTACAATATCCCTGCTTAAAGTCATTTCGAAGGAAGCTGCACTGGAAACAAACATAACTTGAATTGCCATCTCCACTTGTCATAATGCCTCTATATCTCACCTTTTTTTTTTTTTTTCATGTGACAATTTAAGATGCCAGCAACTTGAATTTTCAGTTTGGTCTCTTAAGCTCTGTCAGATGCCCCCTTGTGTGGATAAATGTAAGACTTCTTACTGCTGCCTGAGTTATACCTTGTTTAGTCTGAAGATATAAAAGTATAAAGCAAACACAACATTGATAAGCAGCACTATTAACAGTGATTTGAAACATCATTGGTATCATTAGAAGATCCCTTTGTAGCAAGTATTAAATGCCCAAGCATTGTCTTGTCTACTCTCCTTAGAAAGGATATGATTTACTAACCTTTCCACAGTACCAGCTATAACATAAAACAGTTATTTTTGATATTGAGTTAAACCATGTCTGCCAAGCTCCAAACATTTGTTTTCCCCTGAAATAGATCTGTTGAAACCTAAACCCTGAGTTGATGGTATTAGGAGGTGGAGACTTTGGGAGGTGGTTAAGTCATAAAGGTGGAGTCCTCATGAATGGGATTAGTGTCCTCATAAATGTAGCCCTAGAGAGCTCTCACCTCTTTTGCCATGTGACGTTATAGTTAGAAGGTGCTATCCATGAAATAGACTCTAGGATAGAATCAGACCCTGAACATGCCAGCACTTGATCTTAGACTTTGCAGCCTCTAAAACTGGGAGAAGTAAATGTCTGTTGTCCGTAAGTCACCCAGAATATGGTCCCCTTTTAGAACAGACCAAACAGACCAAGACAGAAAGCTGGTGCTTAGAAGTGGAGGTGTTGCTGTAACAAATATCTAGAATCTAGAATTGGCTTTAGAAGTGGAAAATGGACAGAAGTTAGAAGAGTTTTGAGATGCATCTTGTGGGGGGGGGGGGGCACCTCATATTCCTGTAAACACACTGCTGAGAGTCCGGAAAGCCAATAGGAAAACTGTAACAAAAGCCTCAATCTTAGAGAATACTGAAGTGGTCATGAACAAAATGTTGGTAGTTAAATGAAAAGTAACAGCCATTCTGAAGAAGTCTTTAAATGGAAATGAGGAACACATTATTGAAAACTGGAGGAAAGGTGATCCTTGTTCTAAAGTATGAACAAGTTTGGCTGAATTGTGTTCACATTCTAGTTGTTCATGGATGGTAAAACTTATGAGTGATGAAACTGGATATTTGGGGAAATTTTTAAGCAAACTGTTGAAGGAGGGGCCTAGTTCCTCCTGACTGCTTTAGTTTAAGATTAAAAATGAGAAGAGAGAAAGGTCTTAAGATGGAATTTTTAATCCAAAGGGAAGAACTAAAAAGTTCAGAAAATTCTCAGCCTGTCCATATTGGGGAAAAATAAGATCCTGTTGAGTAGAGAGCATAAAGGGTGTAGCCAAATTTGATAAGATGAGTGAACCATCTAAATAAGCCTGCATCTATTGTCTAAGATACTGACAGAAGAATGACCTTGGAGGCACTACACAAATCATCAGGGTGGCTGCCTCAATCACAGGATTGGGTACAGAATGGCTTCAAAATAGAAGCTAGTCTATAATAATTTGTTACAGCAGCCTGAACTAAGACACATACATGAATTTCCTAATAGGCTCTAAGGAAACAGAATCTTTTTTAGTTTATACTTCTCTAAATATAAGGAAGAATTAGCTGTCCATATATTTGTTTCCTAGTTGAAAATTCTGATTTTCTGTTCCTGAAGAACTTAAAATAGAGACAACTAAGAAATGGATGAGCTGCTAAGAAATGTGACATTTTCAACAACCTGAATATCTTTAAACTTAGACTGGACAACAGTTTGTAAAGATATGGAAGGTGGGGACTCAAGAGGGCGGGTTGGAATAAGTAGCTTTGGGTCATTTTCAACTCTGAGAATTCAACAATTCCACTTGGGGGTAAAGACCATCCATCACATGCTGTGTCTGAAAGTGCTAAACTCAGAGGAGAATCTTCAAGGTGACTCTTTCCTCCTTTTCTACATTGCCCTCTTGTTCCAATTTTCTCCCCTTTTTCCTATTTTACTGCTTCCTAGGGATGTAATCTTGATAACATTTCTCTAATGGTCACTTTCTGATTAGCTCTTTTAAGCTCAGCCAAGTTATAACTGGGCATTTAATTTTCTTCATCTCCAGGGTCTGGAGATCTTGCATTGTTGCTTCACAAAGCTGAATTTCTTTCAGTAAGTTACCTTTTGAAGGCAGGTAGCAATAAGTGGAGATAAATATGGGGAAATGTGGTGTGTAACAGATAAATAAAAAACATTCATCTAGGTAAAAGGCTGCTGAATCTCCTTGAAACCTGGGCCAGTTTTATAGTTTGCTTTACTGAGATACAATAATAACACAATTGAAGGGTTCACATATCTCAAGAAATTTGTTTCATTATTTTTTACTGTTTGTTGGTGTGGTATCCCTGAATATGAAAATACTTGGTTTGATTTGTTTTTCCTTCATCCTTTCATGAAGAGATTAAAATGAATATAGTGGCAGGCATGTCATGATTTTTCCCACAAGGTTTTATCTCCCTCAGTCTAAACCAAAACAGTAACAACTGATGAAGGTCATCACAGAGCATTCTTGCTAAATCCTGCATATGCATGTAAGCATGTTCCCACGTTACAAATGGTGGGGTTGAGAGGAGGAAACAGTCCTTTTTGGTTTTCACAAAGAAATTATGAATTTTACTTTTATTGAAAAATTGTGGTTCATCAGAGTCTCTTGGGACTGCAATGGCCAAAGAATATGGAGATCATTAAATCTAACTCTAAAGAGTTTTGCTTAAGCCATTCAAAAGAAAGATAAAGCAGCATGACATAGAGGAATAAGCAGCATCCTGGTTCTTTTCCTACATTTCTGAGTACCTAGACCTGTGTATTCATATTTTGGAGTATCCATTTTCTCAACTATCAGATGAAAATCCCGGACCAACATCTCTAGGTCCAGTGCTTACTCTAAAATTTTGTGAGGTGATCATCTTTTCTGTCTTAAAAATCACTAAACAATACAATCTCATGTCATCCATATATACTCACTACATTAACTTGTGGGATCAGAGAACATTTTGGGTTGGTCCTAAGCAGCTTAGGCTATGGAATATCAGAGAGATTGATCATAAGATTTCCAAGCAGCCCCTGTCTATGTGTCTTCACATTTAGCAATTGCTTTCTTATTGGTTGGTGATAATAACGAACTCTTGTGGTTTAACGACCTCGTGGTTTAAAGACTAAACATCATATGGGATAATCATCTGAGTTCTGGAATCCTGTGACCTGAGTTGGGATCCTGGTTTGTTCGCTTGATTGTTCTGTGAACATATGTAGTTAGTGAACCTTTTGAATATTAATATTCTCAGCTGTGAAATTTGCATAATATTTATAACTACTTCATTAGTCAAGAAAATAAAATGAGACAATTATAGGGAGCCCAGTGCCTAGTGCATAATGAAGATTCAAGAAATAATAGCTAGTATCTTCATCCATCCATATTCGTTATTACTTTTTGCCTCACAAATCATTCCAAAATTGTGGTAAGTTTGAATAATAACCTTTCATATTTTTTTCCACAGTATTTATGAGTCAGGAATTTGGGAGGCAATCTGTTGGATATTTTGGGCCCAAAATATCTCATGAGACTTCATTCAGATGTTTATTAGACTTACTCAGATGACTAGCAAGTTTGTGCTAGCCAATTAGTTCCTTTCTATGTGAGCTTCTCCTCGAAGCTGTATAAGTGTTCATAGCAGATAACTTCCCTTATTAGAGGCAGTTACAAAGGCCAAGGCAGAAGCTGCATCACCTTTTACAACTTAGCCTCAAAACTCACACATCTTCATATGCAAAATATTCTAATGGCCATACCATCAGTTCTAGTTTAATGTTGAGGAGCATGAATTCTAGGAAGTGAGGATAATTAGAGCTATCCCATAGGCTGACTCCTAGAGTCTGCCCTCTGGCCTCAGTGATTTATAGTCTTCCAACATGAAAAATACATTTACTGCCTTTCAGAGCATCCAAAGCTCTCCTCTATGTACACATCACTTACAAACTCATGATCCCAATATTGAAATCAGGTCCTGGTGCAGACAATGCTCCTCAGATATAATTCCTCAAATACAGTTCCTGCACATCTGAAGAGCTTTATTTTATAGTCACAAGCTGTCCCTCAAATATACAATACACACATGCCATATTGATTCAAGGTAATTACTATAGAACTTTCTATGTAAAAAGGGAGAAAATGGGAGCACAAGGAGTCATTAGATAATAGCAATTTTGAAATCCAGTGGAGCACATGTTGGTAGTTCCTTAATTAAAGCTAACTTCTATGGGGAGTTATGCTCCAAAGCCCTTGGCTCTACCCTCTGAGTCCAATCTCTGCCCTTGTTCCAATCTCTGTGTCATACTGCTACTTTCATAGGAAATGACTAGTGTCTGAAATTAATATACATACTGCAGCTTTCTTTTGATTAGTGTTGGCACGGTATGTCTTCCTCCACCCCTTTACTTTTAATTTAGCTGAGGCTTTATGTTTAGAGTTTTAATTTTTGAATCCAATCTGACTATATATATACACATATGTGTAGACTATTTATATATAGACTAATGACTGCTATGCCTAAATTAAAACTGTCTTGTGGTTTTCTCTGTTATATTCTTCCTCCCTCTTTTTCTGTCTGGTTTGGACATTCTGTTCCCTTTTGTTATTTTGTGTCTACTTGCTTTTCAGTTTGGATAATTTCTATTGATTTATCTTTAGGTTTATTATTGCCTTAGTTGTGTCAAGATCACTGATAATCCCAAGGAGCATTTTCTTCATTTATATTACTATGTTTTCAAAGTCCAGTATTTCCTTGTAATTCTTCCTTATGATGGCCATCTTTCTGCTCATGTCACTCATCTCGTCTTGCATGTTGTCCACCTTTTCTATTTGAGACTTTAACATACTAGTCATATTTAAAATTCTCTGATAATTCCAATCTGTGTTATATCTGACTTTGATTCTGATTATTGCTTTTGACTTAAGATCACCCCTCCCCTTGGCTTTTGACTTGACAAGAAAGGTTAAATAGAATTTGTAAGTCAAATTCCCCCTGCTTCATCAGAATCTTTCCATATATCCCATCCCAATTCTATGCGCCTATTTCTTCATAATGAATGTCTTAACTTTTATATAAAAGACCTTGTAAGCTTGGAAATTTATGTTGTCATTCAGCCATCTGCATGATTGAGCTTGGCTTTCAAAAATCTCAATCCTGCCACTGAAGATAGTAAGGTTTTCTTTTTGGGCAACCACAGAAGCTTCAGAGTTCCTTAAACTGTACTAGAGCTGAAAATAAAAAGCCCTAGGCTCATAAATTTAATTCAAAGATCCCCAGTGAATTTAAAGCAACAAAAAATTCACATTGTAATAATTATTTTCACTAAAATAGTGACTGCAACCACTTCTACAGGTATTTAATTATAAGCATCAACAAATGATCATTTAATTAGCTGCTTGGCCACTGCATGTGTTTTATTTACCACTGGAAAAGGTTTAACATCTCTAAATCTAATCATACCAAGGAACCATTTCCAGGAAGCTCATGGTCAATTCTGACAACCTATCCTTAAAGCTCTTTTCCTTTGAAACTATTTCCAGCATCGGCTTCAGGCTTCAACCAGAGAATGAGAAGCAAAGCTATATAATTTATATATTATAACAACCTGAACATTTACAACTTTGGAAGCTGGTAATGTCATCTCAGTTTGTTCCTTCTAACTCTGGTTGTAAACCTGAAGACAGAGGACAAGTCATCTGGATTGAGAGACTTGTTTGAAGGAGGAGAAAACAGATAAAACTCGGTCTTGCAAGGAGAGAGCAGGAACCTGAATCTTTCTCTAGTGGCCTCTTCCTATTAACAAGCCAGAAACTCATTGTTTTGGATCACTTTCAAAGGAAATCAGAGCTCCTGCCATAGTTCTACTCCAGTAACAGGCTCAGGATTTAGAGATGCCACAGGAAGAGATTCTATGCAGATGGAACTATTGCATGGTTGATATCTACGGCAACAAGTTAAATCAGAAGATGGGCAAAATTTTCCATGACCTGCATTAGGCCCTGCCATACACTGAACTTCTGAGGGTATAAATGATTACTGCTTTACTCCCACTTTTGGAAGCTCTTGAAAAGATTTATCTAGAGATAAGACAAACCAGGGACTTACAGGGATTGAAGTTCTGGGAAATGTAGCTCAGCATAGTCAATTTGACACATTACAAACCCACCACACCATTCCAGTTACACAAAAACCCATCTTTAGGAACCCTGAAATGTTGCTAACCACTGAATAGAAATATCTGGAAGAATAATAGCATTCATATTTTAATTTCCCTTCATACTGGGGTTGAATTATCACAAGTAATGCTGACAAATACAGTACTATGTTTCCTACCACTATCCTTTTGGTGATCTTCCAAAACTACTTTGTCCAAAGAATGTTCTCTTGTTGACAAATTTGGAGACAAATGTTTCCCATTGGGTCTGTAGCTTCTTGTCTTTTGGGAGAGATCTAAGTTGCTCATTCAGATGCAACTTGTCATTGGACAGTAATACATGCATTTAACCAATATTTATTGAGTTCCTCCTATGTTTTGATACACTGTTAAGTATAGTTGGAGATATTGAGACATGTTATAAAATCTAGTGTTTTGAATCCCTAATAAATGTGGATGATAGAGTTCAAATACCTGGACTTCTGAATGAGTGTTACCTGAGGGTGTGAGATGGAATTCAGGAGCGAGAGTGTCACAAGACAATGCAGACAGTCTGACCTGCTTATCATCCCCACCTGCAGGACTGCAAGAAGCCCATTGCTGGAAAACATTCATCCAGTGAGGTAGGCCAGTGTTGTAACTTGGAGAAAGCAAAATGGTTTTCTAATTTTCACAAAGCTGTGTTAGGGACTAGAGCTCTGCTCCCACATTTTAAATATCTGAGATTTTCTTTTTCAGGTCTTTTAGATTCTAAAGTTCCCTCCAAGGTTAGCAATTTTGTCTTATTTACTGCCTTCCTCTTTTTATTCCTCTGAAAGAATACTTCAAAACACATTTAAATTTTTATGAAGTACTTGTTTTATTATACCTATACATCCTCTTTCTGTTTGTCAAGTACATGCAGTGAATGTAAAGCTTTTATATGAACATTAAAGCGGGCCATAGCTTATTAATTAGATATCCTATAAATGAAAGTGAGATAACATGCTAGCTGCAATGAAGGAAGGTGGGCTGGGAGGGGACGTTCTCTTGTTTCTGTGGGTTAATATGCAGCCTGTGAACTTACAGCCTCCTCTGATGGCTAATCATCTTGAGCAGGAAAGGGGACAGCTCATCCTCTGCTACACCAGACAAATTAATTAAATCCTCCCTGTTGTGTTGTGATAAAATTAAAGTCACATACAAATGAAGCAAGAAAGTTTCAAGTTTTCCATGGAACCAGCAGAGGCCTGGCTTTTTAGCTGGCAGAGCTGTTCATTTAGATGCATAGTAGAATCACTTGCAAACTTTTGTTTAAAAAATGCTGATATCTGGGCCCTACCTTATAACATTTTCTAGTATTTCAGAATATCTAAGTGTAATATCTGGGATTCTTGGATACAGTATTTTAAAACTCTCAGGTGATTTTTTTTTCTTTTGCAGTCAGTATCAAGAGTCACTGTTCTGCATCTTCTAAGGGGCTTGACAGTAGTATGGATTAATTAAGCAGCATTCCTGGGAAGATTGAGGTTCCTTGATACTGTTCATTGTTTGGTAAATATCAGGTACTTCTATATAGTACAGGACATAGGAACACTGAGACACAGACATGCATACCTACACAGAGAAGTGGACACACAGACAACCACAGAGGTGGTTGAAGAGCATTACACACACACACACACACACACACACACACACACAAATACATTACCAAAGACTCATGGACAGTAGACACACATATCCACACATTTGCACACATACAAGTATACATGGTATATAGGCTTCACACCTGGCACACAGATTCATCCAGATACCCCAAAATAGAAAAGAACAGAGACACACACTAAACAAAAAAAATAGGCCCTTTCAAGCTTTGACTTTATTGCTGCAAGCAGGATGCTGGATAATCTTCATTTGCTAGTTCCCCGTAGATAGGATTTAAGTCACTTCAGTGTCATGTGCCTTTTCCCCCACACAGGTTCTGGTTTAGAGAAGGTTAGATAGAAACTGTCACCTTAAAAGAGAGAACTGTGTGGCATTTCAGTTGGAAAGGAGCTTTGACTGAGAATTTTCCCCTTGTGTGACCTTACAGCCTTGGGAACAAAATTAAAAAAAAATCACCTAGTTGGGGTTCTGACAGAGATCTGGTCAGTAGATCAAAATAGCAGGTCACAATGTTAATAAATAATACTTGTGTGGCCACTTTACATTGACAAATGAGTTCATACTTAGAGCTCACACCCACCACTTAGGCAGCGTTTTACTGCTATGACCTCATTTGATCTTCAGAAAATCCCAGTTAGATAAGCACTATTATTGTGCCTTTTTAAAAGATGATAGTACAGGGAGGTTAAATAGATATCTGAGGTCACCTAGTTTACTAGTTTCCTGTGGCTGTCATAACATATTACCAGAAATCATGTGACCTTAAACAAGAGAAATTTATTTTCTCACAGCTCCTGAGGCTAGAAGTCTAAAACCAAGGTGTTGGCAAAGTCTCTCTGCCTCCAGGTTCTGCAGGAGCAATCCTTCCTTGCCTTTTCCAACTTCGAATTACTATTAGCATTCCTTGGCTTCCTTAGTTTGTCACCACCTCCAATCTCTGCCTCTGTCTTCATATCACCTTCTCTTCTATGTGGCCCGGTCTAAGCCTCTTCTCTATTATGCAAGCACTTGTCATTAGATTTTGAACCTATCTATATCATCCAGGATCATCTCCTCATCTCCAGATCTCTAATTACAACTGCAAAGATGTCCCCCCCCGCCCGCCACAGTAAGTTAACATTCACAGGTTCTGGGGTTTCAAATATAGACCTCTATTTTTGGGGTCTATCATTCAACCTATAACATGTAGCTGGTAAGTAGAATGTCTAAGATGCACTCTCCCATGTGACTGGCTGTGTTATTAACTAGCATCAGACCCTGCCTCTGCACTCACTGAAATAGTGTTGATTTGATGGCACAGAGACAGAGCTCCTCAGCCACCTTTCCTCATGAAGAAAGGTAGCTTGGGATCCAGTGTTCGGATTCCAGTCCCCTCTGATTGATCTTTAGTAAGATGAGTTTCTAGGTGATCCATTGGCTGTCTATGAGCTGGATCAGGTGAAGAAAGAGGCTGGATTCTGAGTGCAAGTCACAGGGCTGTAAATGAAACTGGAATGGTGATGCCTTAAATTTCCTTTAAAACGAGATTGTTTTTCTCTAGAAGGCAATGCAATTGAACCTGTATTCTACTTCTCTCTCTACCCCACCCCTGCTTCTCTAAGAACAGTGCCACTGTTCTTTCAACATGAACACCAGAACTATCTTAGAAGCTATGAATTAATTGCATTAGGCTACCTGGATGAAGAAAGCTGGGCATTGGGAACATGTGCCCATCTGCTTACCTTTTTGTGAATGTGAGTTTGGCTGGAATGACAAATACAAAGTGGGTGGACAGACTGTTGGTCATTTTAACTGGCTTTGAAATCCCCTATTAAAATCCCACCTTAGTATTTGGCTACAGGGAGGTCTGTGTACTCGTACTTGATTATGAAGTCCTCTGTCTGTCAATAAGATACATTGAATATTTTTGTGCTTTTGTGTCTGTGATAAGTTCTGTGGCAGACACAAAGTGAGTTTTCCTGTACACAAAGGATTATGGCTTAATTGAGGAAACAAATAATGTTAATGAATCACTGTCTTACTAGAAACAATAAGAGGCCCTAAAGAGCTCATCTTACCTGAAAGATATATTTTATTTTGACCCACCTACTCCTACTTTTTTTTAATAGTTATGTATTTTTGTGAGAGAAAGAGGGGGATGAGGCAGACAGAGAGGGAGACAGAGGATATGAAGCAGGCTCTTTGCTGACAGTAGAGAGCCCAATGCGGGGCTCAAACTCACGAATGGTGAGCTCATGACCTGAGTCAAAGTCAGACGCTTAACTGACTGAGCCACCAAAACGCCCCACCCACATACTCCTTATTAAAAATGCTCGCACTATCTGCCGATATTTAAAATTCAGGGGATTTCACATAAAAAATCTATAGTTATAGCAGGAAAACTAATAATACCAGATCTAGCAAAGCAAGCTAAGACCACATTCTACCATAGCGGTATCTGGCTCTTTAAGCAGGAACACATTATCTTCATTTTAACACAGTCTCAAAACTCCCGATTGGCTTAATTTGGACTCATTTTATCTGTTTAGATTTTCTGTCTGTTTGTTACAGGTATTTGAGTTAAGAACTCTTAAGTTAGGCAAAAAGTTATTAATGCATTGACAGATAGTTGAAGACCATAGAGAAGGGAGGTTGTCATGGATGGGGAGGAGCAGTCAGGAACCTTGGAAGTGAGAATGAATCTGTCCTGTAGAAGAGTCAGGAATTAGATAGGGTTGGGGGAGGGAGGATAAAAGGAAATTAAGTGCAGAGATGATGAGAAGAAGAGCCTAAGGTTAATGCAAAATTAAATTTGGTGTATTAAAGTTTTAAAAGAAGAAAATAGAGGAGAGTATCTTTATAGCAGGGTTGAGAAGGGACCCCAGAGTTAATAAAGGACTACAAAAAATACAAAAGACACACAAATTAATAGAAAAAAGTAGGCAAAAATTATTAACATATTCCACAAGAGGAATCAAATGGCCAAGAACTACAAGAAAATATTTTTGAACACACAAGAATTAAAAGATGCAAAATAATACATACTCATTATATATGTGTAAATATAACAAAATATAAATGTCTTATAATTCCAGGGGAACATAACAGGGATATGGGAAAATAGCTCTCATATGCTCCTGAAAGATGTATCAGTGACACAGCAGTCTTTCAGGACAATGAGACAAAATCATAAAGTAGAATATTATACATTGGGTTCAGCAATTCCATGCTCAGAAATTGGGATTTCCTTGCATAAGAGTACAAGGAAACATAGACAAGCCTGTTCAGTGTAGCACTGTGTAAAAGATTAAAAAAATAGAACTAAAATGTTCTTCAGTAGGAGAGTATTTAAAGTACATATTCCTCACACAATGAGAATATAAATAGTAGTGGTAATAGACTCAAGTTATATATTACTTTGGCTAAATCCCTAAGTCAGATGTTTAAAAACAATAAAGTTATAATACAGCAATATGTAATATGAGACTATTTATGTCAAATGTAAAAACCTGCAAAACAAAATGAATACCCAAACTAAACACACATGGTCTATGTAGATAGTACAAAGGGAGTCTGTTGGACGAGCAAGAGTTTGTGTGGGTGAGTAAGATTGATTTGTTCTGCCTCAGAGACACAGGAAGCTTGGGGAACGCATGATTGCAGATTTTGATATTTTTATTATGTGATTGAACAACTATCATCACTGTTCTCTTTTTAAAGGCATTACTGACGGGGCAGGGTCGGGGATCAGCAGGCATTGTAGATTCGTATGAAAGATGTTTGGAAAATCATCACCAGAAGGAAGAAGAGAGTCTACTGGTAAACTAGCTCTGAGAGGTGGAGAAAAAGAAAAAAAAGGCATTTTGCATTTAGCACTTTTCTCTTTGTTGTAATTATGAAGACTCACAATCCTTCAAATAATTCACTCAGCCAACAAACATTACTTGTTGCCTGGGCATTTGCAATGGCCTGCCATCCCTGTCAGTCCTCACCCACTTCCCACCTCCTACACAGCAAATGAGTCAGTCTCCCCAAAAGCATAGCTCTGATAATATACCTCCATATCTCTATTTTCTTCTGCCTAAAGTTTGATTTCTACAGTTCTCATCTGGCTCTGACTTTTCTTTCTATTCCCACCCACTTCTCTCTCAAGAGGTATGTACTTAGCACCTGCTTCATGCAGGCTCCTTTGTAGGCGCTGGCAACTAGGTGTGTAAGACGAACAAAACACCTGTTCCTGTGAACTCACAGTCCCAGTGGAGGAGACAGACAACAGAGTAGTGAACCAACAATCTAGATAATTGCACCTGGCATCAGTGCTACAAATTCAACAAAACCAATATATAACTGTAAATGACTGGAAACATTAGAATGGTCAGCAGAAGCTCCTTTGAGGAGATAGCTTTTAAGCTGAAATCAGAGAGATGAGAAAATGTCAGCCATGGAAATATCTATAGGAGGATGTGTACATTTTTTTCTCTCACGCTCTGACCAAACCGATCTCTTCCCCGAATACATTCAGCACTTCCTAGTGCCTCGTATTTTGTCCATATGGTTTCTTGCACCAGGAATGTGTCTCCTCCTATTTCCTTCTGTGGGAGCCCCACCCTGCTTTAAATGCCACCTCCTCTATCAAGCATTATGTGATTTCCTTAACCAAATCCACTCTTAACCTGTAAATGCTTTAGTGTAAACAATGCAAATTCTAAGGCTCGTTGGAATTGGGATAAGCAAAAATTAGGGTCAAGTTTATTGGCTTATGTAAGCAAAATACAGAATGATCAACTGTGGGGCTAGTTTCAGGGAACTCTGTGCCTATTGCTCTAACAGTGAATCACGACTTATCCCCTTTTCTTTGTTTTCCTTTCTCTATGTTATTTTCTTCTTGTAAGCTGCTCTTTCCCACAAACCTCGCCCTATGGTTGCAGTTAGTTCTGCACTTATATGGTTAGGACTCTGAATTTAAAAAAATAACTTTTCCCCTAACACTCTCAAGTAAGAAAAAAAAAAAATCCCCAGGGAAGGATTCTCCTTCCTAGCCTATTTTTTTTTTTTTTATCACCTGACTATGCCTGGGAGCAGAGCAGTGGGGGAACAAGGACTCAGACTCAGTCATTCAAGAGTCACATGCCCACTCATGTGAGGTGAAGGCAACTCCATAACAAACACCTGGCTGGAGTTGGAGAGAAAATTTACCCCAAGGGAAGGGGGAGAGTTGTTCTGAGCTAACAAAATTTTTAAAAAGTTTCCTCGTCTTTTACAAATAC
>CM053561.1:61609920-61682951 GCA_028646485.1 Cryptoprocta ferox | reverse complement strand
ACAGACATATAGACCAATGGAATAGAATAGAGAACCCAGAACTGGACCCACAAATGTATGGCCAATTAATCTTTGACAAAGGAGGAAAGAGTATCCAATGGAAAAAAGACAGCCTCTTTAATAGGTGGTGCTGGGAGAACTGGACAGCAACATGCAGAAGAATGAAACTGGACCACTTTCTTACACCATACACAAAAATAAACTCAAAATGGATGAAGGACCTGAATGCGAAACAGGAAACCATCAAAACCCTAGAAGAGAAAGCAGGAAACAGCCTCCTTGACCTCAATTGCAGCAATTTCCTACTTGACACATCCCCAAAGGCAAGGGAATCAAGAGCAAAAATGAACTAGTGTGACCTCATCAAGATAAAAAGCTTCTCCATGGCAAAGTAAACAATCATTAAAACTAATAGGCAACTGACAGAATTGGAAAAGATAGTTGCAAATGACATATCGGATAAAGGGCTAGTATCCAGAATCTACAAGGAACTCACCAAACTCTATACCCGAAAAACAAATAATCCAGTGAAGAAATGGGCAGAAGACATGAATAGACAAATCATTGAAAGAGCCCAAATGTCCATCAACTGATGAATGGATCAAGAAGATGTGGTTTGTCTATACAATGCAATACTATATGGTGGTGAGAAAATATAAAATTTGGTCATTCGTGGCAACGTGACAGACCTCGAGGGTGTCATGCTAAGTGAAATAAGTCAGGCAGAGAAGGACAGATACCATATGTTTTCACTCATAAGTGTTACAGGAGAAACTTAACAGAGGACCATGTGGAGGGGAAGTGGGAAAAAAGAGTTAGGGAGAGGGAGGGAGGCAAATCATGAGAGACTCTTGAAATCTGAAAACAAACTGAGGGTTGATGGGGGGTGGGGGTGAGGGGATAGTGGGTGATGGGCATGGAGGAGGGCACTTGTTGGGGTGAGCACTGTGTGTTGTGTGGAAACCGATTTGTCAATAAATTATATTAAAAATAAAAATAAACAAAATAAATAAAGTTAATCAGATGGGGTGCCTGGGTGGCTTTCAGTTAAGAATCCAGCTTTGGCTCAGGTCACAATCTCATGGTTTGTGAGTTCAAGCCCTGCATCAGTCTCTGCATTGATAACTTGGAACTTGGAACCTGGAACCTGCTTCAGATTCATTCATTCATTCATTCATTCATTCTCTCTTTCTCTCAAAAATAAATAAATATTAAAAAAATAATATCGGAGCTTCTTGGAGAAATGACATTAACAATGGAGCAGTGAAAGTACAAGATGAATTTTGAATAAATTATTGTCCCATCCATAAAAAAGTGTTCAGGGAATAATAGGAAAAGGACCAGAGAACATAGAAGTCCCCTTGAAGAGACTTCCACTTGTCAATTTGGGCAATTTGAGAGTAAGAATAAACAATGATAGTAACAAATAAAACCTGTCGCAAAATAGAAATCCATCAGTCCATACTTATATAAATAAATACACAATTAAATAGATGAAGGAAAAGCTCTTTAGAGCAAAATGCTCAAAATAAGAAATTGCAGGTGGAATGTCATTAAAAAAGTAATCATTTGATAGCTTTCACAGTAATAGTTGATCCGGGGGGGGGGGGGGAATCAATAAATGTCATGACTGACAGGAAATATGAGAAAAAATACATTTATATAGTTTCAAAGAATGTTCCTACCAAGTATTTCAAAGGGAAAGAAAATCATTGTATAGAGAAATTTGATAGCCACAATCTTAACCAAGTGACATCAATGTTCACAGCAGCAATTATGCGACAAACCCATTTTAAGTAGTTCCAGATAGGATTCAATAAGTATACAGGACAGAATATGTAACCTGGATGCAATCATGCAAAAAATCAAATTGAATATTGAACAATATTTGACAAAGTGACTTACTTACAATCTTTTAAAAAGTCAAATATTAGAAAACAAATAGAGAAACCATCCCAAAGATCCTATGCAGACATGACAACTAAATTAAATACATTATCTTGGATTGGGTCATTTGAAAAGACAGCAATACTGAACACCTTCTTTCTCATTCCACGTGGGAGGACCCAGGAAATCACCACTGCATTCTAATAAGTAAAAAAAAAAAAACAAAAAAAAAAAAAAAACAAAAAAAAAACCTGAATAGACTGAAAAATCAACAGTTTTTCTTTGATTCATAAGGGAGGGAGGACACACGGGGCAAATCACTGTCCCCATGACTGGAGAAACAAACAGGCATATACAGCAAGTCACAGCTTTCTGGAACAGAGACTCATGAGTGCAAACCCCTATGGGAACAAGTGCCTACATAGGAATATCTGAAATATACTTGAAGAAATACCGGAGGCTCAGCACAGACAACTCTGAGAGTTAAAAAAAAAAAATAAGGAGATCTACTCATTGGAGGGGCCCCACAATTTTGTGAGATTTATCTCCAGGAGCTCACCCTGGTTCTCACAGTAATTATTAGAGAAAAAGTCTCCCATACTTCTGGCAGGGGGGCAGGTAAAAAGAACCTTTTTCAAATATTCCAGAGCACTCCATTCTTCTTAACAAGTCCTGTCCTCAAGAAACTAGTTAACCAGAGGCTAACCTACCAAGGTATTATGAGAGCCTAAGTGACCTGGAGAAAGGGAAATACTCCAGTCCAGTCCCCTCTATCCCCCTTCCTTATTCTAGAGGTACAGAACCACTAAAAACTGAGACCCAATCATTAAACTAATATAATGCTTACCCCCTCCCCCAACACCTCACCACCACATTACTAAAGGCCTATTATAGCAGTTACTTTTACTTGGTTCCATTATGTCCATGTATCAGGAAAAAATTATAAGGTATACCAAAAGGGGTGGGAGGGGGAAGGAAGAAAGAAACAGTTCAAACGTCAGAAACAAACATGCAAGAATGTTGAAATGATCACACTGGGAATTTAAAACAACTATAATTAATATGCTAAGAACTCTATGGATAAAGTAAACTGTATGCAAGAACAGATGGACAATATATGCAGAGAGATGTAAATCCTAAGAAGTAACATAAAAATGCTAAAGATAAAAAATACTGTAACAAAAAATATTTTTGATTTTCTTTTTCATAGACTGGACATGGTGGAAGAAAAAAATCTCTCTACTAGAGGGTATGTCAATAGAATTGTCACAAAAAAAAACCAAAAAGCAAAGAGCTCAAAGACAAAACACACACACACACACACACACACACACACAGAATATCCAAGCACTGTGGGACAAGTACAAAAAGCATAGTCCCATATACATATGATAATACCAGGAAGACAACAAAGAAAGTAACAGAAGAAATACTTAAAACAATGTTTGAGAATTTCCCTAAATTAACATCAAATACCAAATCACAGATGCAGAAAGCTCAGGGCATACCCAAACTCACCAACACCAAACCTGGTGAAGAGTTAGAGTCACAGCACCCTCACTGCTGGCGGAAATGCAGTCTAGTTCAGCCACTTTAGAAGACATTCTGGGAGTTTCTTATAAAACTCAACACACTCTTACCATGAGATTTAACATTTAAACTCCTTGGTTTTTACCAAAAAGAATTGATTGTTTACAACCACACAAAAACCTGCATGAAGATGTTATAGTAACTTTATTCATAACTATCAAGACATGGAAGCAACCAAGATGTTCTTCAGTGGTAAGTGGATTAAATGTTTTATAAACTGTCACACATATAGATAATTCAGCACTAAAAATAAATGAGCTCTCAAACCATAATAAGACATTAAAAATTAAATTTATATTATTAAGTGAAAGAAGCCAATATGAGAATGCTGCAAACTGCATGATTCCAGCTATATGATATTCTGGTAAAAGTCAACTGTGAAACAATAAAAAGATTAGTGGTTGCCAGAGGAGGAATGGGACAGGAAGAGTAAAACACAGCACAGAGAATTCTGAGGTCAGTGAAAATACTCTTATGACACTGTAATAGGGATTATATGTCATTATATGTCATTATACATTTGTGAAAACCCATACAATGTACCATACCAAGTTAACCCTAAGATAAATAATGGATTTGGGGTAATTATAACATGTCAATGTAAATTCACCCTTAGTAAAATGTTTCATTCTGGTGAGTAATGTTGATAATGGGGGAAATCAATATGTATTTGGAGGAAGAAGGTATATGGGAAGTCACTATACCAACTCTACATTTTGTTATCAATATAAAATGTGTCTAAAAAGTACTTAACATCCATAGTGTAAAGCAGGAATTTTATGTTTATTTGTGGATTTTTAAAATAAGCCTTTTTGGTAACCTCTACAAATAGCAGAGTCTTCAAAAATTAAAGGAATACAAAATGTCTAATGTTTCTTCTAAAAAATATTTAGAATTGGCCAAACTATTAATAGAATTTGTAGATTAAATGGTTGTAATTATTATCAAGTTTTTCATTTTAATGAATTTTGTGGTTATGTAGGAAAATATCCTTTGATCATAAAGAAGGTACGTGAAAGTTCCTAGGGTTGTGAGGCATCATGTAACTTAAATGGTTCAAAAATATTACACACACGCACACACACAAGTAAGTAGATAGGTAGATAGACAGATAGATATAGATATATAGATAGATTTAGAGAATTGTAAGAGAAAATGTGGTAAATGTCAAGAGTTTTAAAATCTAGGTGCAAAATATAACGAATTTTATTGCATAATTCTTAAAATTTTCTTAGAACTTTGAAATTGTTTAAAAGAATTAAAAGTTGTCAAAAGTGCTACTGTATCAGAAATTGACATGTTTTTTCTTAATGGAGAAATATTCACAGGGCAAAACACTTCAGAGAAACATCTTTTGAAACTTTTTCTTGACAAATCACAGCTTCTTAACACAAGCTGCCATTTTCTATAAGGCATCAGATAATAAATGATGCCTCACTAAGGGAAAACCCACCTTCTTATTTTGGTAAAGATAGCAAAACCAAAACCACTGCTCTGAGACCAAGAACCCAGATTTTAAATCTATAATGGAGAACCTATTTTCATCTGTGTTCATTTTTTTTTAGAGAAGCTGACTTCTGTCTGAGGATTATAAACAACTAAAATAGGGATTTAAAGAAATTACTCAGAAAATTTATAAGGGAGTTTGAACTGTCCCTGCTATATAGTTTAGCTATCTCAAAGGACACTGGTCTAGCAGGAAATGCACTGCAAAATTTTCAATTCTGTTTTAACTTTCTGGGACCATCTTATTTTATCTTTGTACCAGCCGCCTTAGCTATCAATATGTCTAATTAAGCTTCACAGAGTAAAAGGTCCTCCAGCTTTCTTAATGACAACATTTGGGGTCAAACCTAACTTCTCAAGACTTTGTTGAAATCCCATTGGTCCAGTTTCACAATTGGGCTGCTCTCCTTATGCATTTTCCCAAATCACATCCACCCTATAAACCTAATTAAAATATCTTCTTCCCTCTGGAAGAAATCCATCCTTAATTCCAATGCCCATAATTTTTTGTTGATTCTTATCCTGATTGTTTCATTCTAGAGTTACTTATTTACATCTTATCTTCTTCACTAGATGGAAACTGTAAGCTTTTCTTTGGCATATTCGGGTTTGCTCATCTCTACAGCCTTCGCTATGTTAAGAGAAGATCTCAAAATAAAAATAATTTAATGCATTCTTATTAAATCAATACTACTCCAAAGATCAGCAATTTAATGTGCGTGGTAAACAGATTTCAATGTGTCCTACATGATCCTTGCCTCTTGGTATTTGTGTAATTCTAGTCCTCAGAGTATAGGCAAGATCTGTTTATGACAAAGGCAATGGGATGTATATTATGTCAAATATATGTTGAATACATTATATAAGATTATTACACCCATCATAAAGGCAGACTCTTTCCCTGGCTGTTTTGAGGAAGCAAACAGATTAAGAAGGCTTTGTGACAAGGAATTAAGGATGGCCTTTGGCCAACCATCTGCAAGCAAATGAGGCCCTCAATCTCACAGCCTGCAAGAATTAGACACCATCAACAATCAGGTATGCTTGGAACAAATCTTTTCGAATTTGAGCTTCATATATCTAACATGATTACAATAAGAGACTTTTAAAGTTTGTAGTTGTAGTGTGTACAGATATTAATTTATAATGCAAGGGTGGTTCAATATTTGTAAATTAATCAACATGACACATCACATCAATAAGAGAAATGATAAAAACCATATAATAATTTCAATAGATGCAGAAAAAGCATTTGACAAAGTACAACATCAATTCATAATAAAAACTCAACAAAGTAAGTATGGAGGGAACATACTCAACATAGTAAAGGCCTTACATGAAGAAACCTCAGCTAACATCATACTCATTGGTGAAAAACAAAGCTTTTCCTCTAAGGTCAGGAAGAAGACTAGGATGTCCACTTTCACCACTTTTATTCAACATAGTACTGGAAGTCCTAGCCACAGCAATCAGACAACAAAAAGAAATAAAAGTAATCCAACTCAGTAAGGAAGAAGTAGAACTTTTACTATTTGAAGATTACATGATACCATAAGCAGAAAACCCAAAAGACTCCACCAAAAAATTGCTCTAATTGATAAATGAATTCAGTAATGTCACAAGATACAAAAATCAATGTACATAGATTTATTGCCTTTCTATACACTAATAATGAAGCAGCAGAAAGAGAAATTAAGAAAACAATTCCATTTATAATTGCACCAAAAATATCTACGAATAAATTTAACCGACGAAGTGAAAGACCTGTATTCTGAAAACTATAAAACACTGATGAGAGAAATTGAAGAGGACACAAATTGAAAGAAATTCCACGCTCATATTTAAAAAATATGTATATATAATTAAAATGGCAATACTACCCAACACAATCTACAGATTTAATGTAATCCTTATCAATATACCAACAGCATTTTTCACAGAACTAGAACAATCCTAAAATCTGTATCGAACCACAAAAGATCCCAAATAGCCAAAGCAATCTTGAAAAAGAAAAACAGAGCTGTAAGTGTCACAATTCCAGACTTCAAGTTAGATTACAAAGCTGTAATAATAAAAACAATATGGTACTGGCACAAAAATAGGACACATAGATCAATAGAACAGAACAGAACCCAGAAATAAACCCACAATTTTATGGTAATTAATCTTCAACTAAGCAGGAAAGAATATCCAATGGGAAAAAAGACTATCTTCAATAAATAATGTTGGGAAAACGGGACAGCTACATGCAAAGAAGGAGAAGAGGAGGAGGAGGAGGAAGAAAACGGACCACTTTCTTACACCAGACACAAAAATAACCTCAAAATAGATTAAGGCTTTAAATGTGAGACCTGAAACCATAAAAATCCTAGAAGAGAACAAAGTCAGTAATTTCTCTGGCATCAGGCATAACAATATCTTTCTAGATATGTTTTTTGAGACAAGAGAAATAAAAGCAAAAATGAACACATTGGGATTACATTAAAATAAAAAGCTTCTATACAGCAAAGGAAGCAACCAACAAACCTAAAAGACAATCTACTGAATAGGAGAAGATAGTTCCAAATGACATATCTGGTAAAGGGTTAGTACCTAAAATCCACAAAAACTGATACAACTCAACACACACATGCACAACCTAATAGTCCAATTAAAAAAATGGGCAGAAGACATGAACAGACATTTCTCCAAAGAAGACATACAGATGGCCATCAGACACGTGGAAAGATGCTCAACATTATCAGGGAAATGCAAACCAAAATCGCATGATATTTCACCTCAGACCTGTCAGAATGGCTAAAATCAAAGCCCCAATGTTTATAGCAGTGCTATAAAAAATAGTCAATTATGGAAAGAGCCCACATGTCCATCAAATGATGAATGGATAAAGAATACGTGGTGTGTGTGTGTATGTATACACATGTACATATGTATACATACACACACACACACACATACACAATGGAATATTACTCAGCATTCAAAAAGAATGAAATTTTGCCATTTGCAACAACATAGTTGGAACCATAGTGTACTATGCTAAGTGAAATAAAGACAAATATCATATGATTTCAGTCATATGTGGAATTTAAGAAGCAAAACAGATGAACATGGAGGAAGGGAAGGAAAAATAAGATAAAGAGAGGGAGGCAAACCATAAAAGACTCTTTAAATATAGAGAACAAACTGAGGATTGCTGGAGGGAAGGTAGGTGGGGGATGGGTTAAATGAGTAATGGGCACTGAGGAGGGCATTTGTGTGAATGAGCATTGGGTGTTATATGTAAGTGATGAATCACTGAGTTCTACTCCTAAAAACCAATATTTCTTAAACCAAGCACTACACTGTATGTTAATTAACTTGAATTTAAATTAAAAACTTAAAAAACACACAGACAAGAAATTATGAGTATTGGCAAGTATGTAGAGAAGTAAAAACCCTCGTGCACCATTGGTGGGAATGCAAACTGGTGTGACCACCATGGAAGATGGACAGTATGGAGTTTCAAAAAAAAAAAAAATAGAACTACCCTACCCTACAATCCAATAATTACATTTCTGGGTATCCAAAGAATACAAAAATACTAATTCAAAGGGACAGATGCACCCCTATGTTTATTGCAGCATTATTTACAAGAGCCAAATTATGGAAGTAGTCCAAGTATCCCTTGATAGATGAATGGATAAAGAAGCTATGGTATATATACAATAGAATAGTATTCAGCTATAAAAAAAAGAATGGAATCTTGCCATGTGCAACAATGTAGATGTATCTAGAGAGTATAAAGTTAAGTTAAATAAGCCAGTTAGAGACAAGAAAATACTGTATGATTGGACTCATATGTGGAATTTAAGAAATAAGTGAATAAAGGAAAAAAAAGAAACAAACCAAAAAACAGACTCTTAACTATAGAACAAACAGACGGTTCCCCAAAGGGAGTTGGGCAAGACAATATGTGTTGAAAGAAATTCCATGCTGGGTATCCAGTAGGTGAAGGGAATTAAGAGGACACTTATCTTGATAAGTACTAAGTAATATAGGGAATGGTTGAATCACTGTATTGTACACCTGAAATGAATATAACACTGTATGTTAACTACACTGGAATTAAAATGAAAAAATATAACATTATAATGTTGCTTATATACACACTGCCACAAGTTAAAGTTGACCCGTTGTATTCTATTTCTATGATTCTCTTTTCAAAAAATATTTTTGAATATTTTTGAGAGAGATAGGGCAAGAACAAGGGAGGGACAGAGAGGGAGACAGACAGACAGACAGAGACAGAATCTAAAGCTATCAGCACAGAGCCTTACATGGTGCTTGAACACATGAACCAAGATAGCATGACCTGAGCTGAAGTTGGACATTCAACTGAATAAGCCACCCAGGCACCCCTATTTCTACGTTTCTTGCTCCCTATTCTCTTTCATGAGATTAAGGCCCTTGATATTTACTTCATCTCCCTACAGTTCCTAATCCCCCCCCCCACCGCTACCAGTGACTCCTAAAATCCAAATTAATTGGATGTGCATTGCCACTGACACTCAATTTCCAGATAAAATTCTGAGAATGTAATGGATAGTCTCCCTTTCTTTTGAATCTCAAGCACACTTTATCTTTGAAGAACTTTTATTTCATTTGAAAAACTTATTTTCTATCCTTCGCTGCTCTTTGCATGTCTCTCTGTTATGTTTTCTCTCTTCAGAGAGTCTAAGTGACTCTTATTCCTAAGTTCAGTATCTGGCAAAAAGAGTCTTCCATAAATATTTTCCTGGTGAAAATCCAGGGGCCTAAAGCCTTGAAGTCACATAATGATGTTGCCTAACCCAACTCTTGATATAGAGACAAAAAAAACATAGTCCTGAAGTTTCAAAAGAGTTTCTGGAGTTGCTTTTTGAGAAATGGAAAACAACTGCTCATTTATAATGTATCAGAAAAGTAAGGAGACGCAAAGCACTGATAAGGGTAGCAAATCCAGACTCATGACAAGCAGGAAGTATTTGCCATAGGCTAAATAGTTTGTGCTGAGGCCCTATTCTTTACAGTCCTTTATCAAGGACCAGGGACTAGCTCGGAGACTCAGAAAGGGTCACTTTTCCTCAAGATGGTTTGTTCTGTCTTGCAAGGTCAGTGAGCCTGCCTCAAGTCTTGTGTCAGGCTCAGGCTCATCCCTGAGTCTCATGGGCTAAGGGATTCTCTTCTTCTAGAGAAAAACAAAAAACAAAAAACAAAAACACAGTATTAAGGATATAAATAAATAATTCTACTTCTGTGTCAAGTAGGCAAATAGAGCTATATAAGTCTCTCTATCCCATGAAAGATAAAACAACAAGATGTAAATGTGCTCAGTACACTATAAAGATTCTAAAGATCTTTAAGGTTAATTATCACTAGTGAGCACAGACTAGATGCTAGCACTATGCTGGATCCATAATTATTTGTCTCACTTTACCTTCTCTAAATCATTATGAGGTTAACTATTTTTTTAACATTTTTTTTTTATTATTGAGAGACAGAGAATGAGCATGGGAGGGGCAGAGGGATGAGGAGACACAGAATCTGAAACAGGCTCCAGGCTCTGAGCTGTCAGCACAGAGTCTGATTGGGGGCTTGAACTCACAAACCATGAGATCATGACCTGAGCTGAAGTCAGATGTTTAACCGACTGAGCCACCCAGGTGCCCCACCGAGGTTAAGTATTATTATCATGTCATTACAGATGACTAATACGAGGCTCAGAAAGATTGTGAGATTTAAATCTTTCTAGATTCCATAAATACCAGAGTTAGGATTCACACTCAGCTCTCTCTGATCCCTAAATCCATATTCCATAAATAGTTTATTTTGTCTTGGCATTATCTGTCTTTGGATTCATACTTACCAGATTTAAAAAAATCTTTTTAACGGATTTTCCTAAGTTTCCAGTAGGGTTTTGGGACTGAAATTAGTAACTTCCTTCCCAGGCCTTTATGCCAATTTGTAAAATAAAATCATGACCATGAGAGTCTAATTGAGATGCTGCAGAGAAAGAACCCCATAACTTACTGAGATGCAGGAGTCAATACATACAAGGGAGCAGCTGTGTTGACTAAGAAGTTGTCAACTTTACATGATCCCATAGTTCACTGTAACTACACTCCCCATAATGCCTTCCCTCCCATTCCTCACCTTTGAAAGTGTGGGAGTGAGGAGGAATTCATTAATAGAAACAATTGCTCTTGCCTGTGGAAAAAATGATCTCCATAAAAGTTGAAGTAAGTCCCTTTTTAAAAAATGAAATAAGACCATGACTCCCCTGAGAAACTTGAGGAACAGGTGTTGATTTATTTATTTGAGAGACACTCAAACCACTCTGAAAAAATTTCCTTTCCTGGACCAAAACTACATTCTCTAAGAATGATAGGTACTTTTTAAGACACAAATTCAAGTGTGTGCATGGATACACAAACAATCTCATATATATGCGCACCATGTGTAAGAACCCAGATTTAGCTCAGAAAAGAGAAGGTACTGACCAGCAATATCTCCCAAAATATGAGTATTAAAGAATCAGGTATTAAAGCATGGGGAGGAAGAGATCTAACAGACTGGAGTTCAAACTCTGGTTCCTCCATATATCAGGAAAACCTTAGATAATTTTACTTTTCCTCTCTAATCTTTAATATACCATTTATAAAAATAAGGATAAAACATACCTACTCCCTTTTGGTATTGCCACAAAGATTTAGTTAAATAACAAAATGCATGTTAAAAAAAGGGAAAACATTAGCACAAAGGCTGGGATGGAATGCACCCTGAAATGCTTTTCTTAGAGTGTGTGAATTTCTAGATTTCAAATGGAGAGATGGGGTTCCATACATGTGAAACGGAAAATGCTGGCTTGAAAAGGAAAAATGGCAGCAAGGCACTGAGCTGCGTATCCTGAGACTAATATTTTTTCTTTCTGCACTAGCTTTATCTCAGCAAATGTGTACTGAAAAGCCACCATATGCTAGTTATGGTTTGTCTTTCTTGCACCTCTCTTTTTCAAGTCTCCCTCTTCTCTGTCCCCATGAGCACATTCCTGGTCCTTCTGGGGAAATTCTATTTTCTCCTTTTAAGGGAATTACATCTTTTAAACACAGCTGCACAAGTAGATACTCCATACTGTTCCACAGGCACAGATACTTTACTTACAGAGCCCCATTCACTTCTGGTTGAGATGCCATAGAGAGGAAGGAGGAATCCAGAGAAGCCAGAAGACAAGGTAGCAGCAAGGATGGCAGAGCAGAGTAAAGCAGAGTAAAGCAGATGGTGGACAGTGATACCCAAAATTAATATCTTCAACAGGCTCCAGGAGGGCAGGAACCACACCTATTATGTTTGTCTTATTCCCTTGGTCCCTAGAAGAGGCTCTGACATATGCCTGTAGTATAAATAATAAAGTTGAAAAAAACAGGTGCTGTTGGAGAGTAGAAAAAAACAATTTCACCAAATTTTTAAGCAGTTATAAACAATGTGCCTGCAATTATTTTTTCCTTTTTCTTTCTTTTTCTTTCTTTCTCTCTCTTTTTTTTCTTTCTTCTCTCTCTCTCTTTTCTTTCTTCTCTCTCTCTCTCTCTTTCTCTCTCTCTCTTTCTTTCTTGAAAACGATCTAAGACAAATTTGAACACAGGGGTCCCAGCTAGAGGCAGCTGGCACTGTACACAACAGGGGATAAAGAAACTTGGTAAGTCATAATCCCAGTCCTATTTTTGCCCACTTGGGTAATAAATCCAATAAATCCTCACTGCTGAGGACAAGTCTCTCCCAGGGGCCAAAAACCTGGATAAAATTAGCATTTCTTTGCTTTTCTTCTATATAAAAAAACTTATCTTCTCATGCCTATATTTTGTTTCTTTTGTTTTTAAATCACAGAGGTTTTGAAGAACAAGGGCTGTAGCAAAGTGGTCACAGTTGGATGCCAAGTAAAGTCTTCTGAAGTTTATTTGCCCCCAAACAAATGAACCATCAAACTCATTTGACTTTATCAAGTTGTGTTCTCTAAACGAAAGAAGTGTTTTATTTTAATAAAGGACAAACTAAAAGCTGGTGGAGGGAGGTGAGTGGGAGATGGGCTAGATGGGTAACGGGTACTAAGGAGGCCACTTGTGATGAGCACTGGGTATTGCAACTAAGTGATGAATCACTGAATTCTACTCCTGAAACCAATATTGCACTGTATGTTAACTAAATTTAAATAAAAATATTTCATGTTTTTCTTTGCATAGATGTCTTCTGTGAGATACTTCAATATGAAAGCAGAATACCAAACACACTATCCACAAAACAAGAAATCCTGAATTTGCCATCACTGATTTTAAATAGCCAATTAAATTCATGAACACATCTCAGTGCCATGTGCTAGAGTAATGAACAAAGTATAAAACATTAGAGACCTCCAGCATCCTTCCAACCAATGCAAATTTGTTCAATGGCCCTGGGCCCCAGTGTTAGGTGGTACCTCTGTATCAGCCAGTGACATTGTATCAAATAGGTGTATTATGACTCAGGAAGTATACATATTAGTCTTCACTTTAATAACTCTACAAAGAATTTGCAATATTCATTTACTTATAACTTTTTACCAGCTACTAAACCTGCATTTTCCTGTCCTCCAATATCCACTGAGCTTTGTCTCCTGTTTCTCTTATCATTTTTTTTTTTTTTTTGGTAATAATTTAACAGATAAGTGTTGAGGATCTATCATGTACCAGGAACTATGCTGAGGGTTAAGTCAGTGTTAGAAAGACAGCCACAGTTCCTTAGCCTTTTGCAGTTTATATTTTAGGAGGATAGAAGCATAGAAGAGACACACTAAAATAGAGAGGATGAGAAAAAAGAAGTATACAAATAATTATGTAATTAGTGACAATAACTTTTAATCAACCTCAATTGTACCTTATCTTAGGCTTCTTTTAATATGAGTTATTTAGTAACCACTATGCACCCAGAATTTACAAACAGTAGGGTCAATAAATCCACCCAACTTCCGTAGAAGTGATTGCTGTTCCCCTTTCATACATGTAGAGACTGAGTTTCAGAATATAATCAAATGACAGCAGCAACAATGATATTAAAGTAATCAAATGACAACAGCAACAATGATATTAAAGAATCTGACATGTACTGAATCCATGAAATACACCAGGCACTTACTCACACAATCACATTCAACACCATGATCATCTTATGAGTAGGCCCTATTTTATCCCCATTTTACAACTGAGAAATGGAAGCTTTTAGCATTTAGCAACTCTGAGGCCACAAACCTATCAATTAGGGGACCCAGAATGTAAATCTAATCAAAGTATCCTCAAATCTCTGTTCTTAGCACAGATAAAACAAACTGAGTCCAATGATAGATCTTGACCTATGATTCACAAGTGGAGGGTTTCAACCTAAACTCATCTGACACCAGTGTTTCTGGTTCCTTCTCTTGCCTGTGAAAAATTAATCTTCAAATCCTAAACTATGCTTTGAGGATATTCCTATTTTGATCACTCATACTCTGAATGTCTCTAGTATGGAGCTTTATCTGTCAGGTAGACAGAAAACAGGCCATGACAGCTCTTCACCTGGAGGGCAGTCTTTCCTCTTGCCTTTGCTGGTCTGTATTTCCTGCATGATCCTTTTCTGCTCTGTACAGTCATCTTCCACTTTAGCACATGGGAACACACTCCCTATTCTATACCCCCTCAGCTCTCACCAACTCCTGGGGCACCAGGTTCAGCTGCACCTGTCTCTGCTCTTCAGCCAATGTTCCTTAGTCACGTTTGTGAGTGTGAATGCATACATGCACAAAGCAGAAAATTCCCACAGCTAATGTCAGCAGAGTACAGGGAGATAAGCAAAGAGAGAGAAAGTAACAGGTGACAGAAAGGGAAACAGACAAATCATAGAGGAGGAAAGTGGGAAATCATAAGAGCCAAGGGACAAGAGCTTTCTAGAAGCAAGAGACAAGGAATAGTTTCCTCTTACTGTGCTAGACATCATGGCAATTACATCAGAAACTTTTACTTTTAAATCCATTAATACATCTTACAAGGAAGGCATTATCATTTCCTGCTTTACATTAAAATAAATATATGTATATTTTATAATTACAATTTATTTTTGCTTATATTATATTAATATTTAAAGTTAATTATAGTATTTATGTTTACATAATTAAATATATTTATAGTGTATTTATAAAAATTGTATTTATATATAATTTATTGGTTTATTAATTTGAGGTAATATTAATATTCAAGTATATGATTTAATAAATTATTATTCCATAATATTTATATTTTATAATTATATACTTTTGTTAAATACCTGTTCCAAGGTCACACAGATAGTAAGTGAAGGATCCAGGATTTAAATATGTATTGCACTGTTGTCCAAAAATGTTTTCTCAAACTTTAATGTTTTTTTACATGAATGTTTAGAGAAAAAACTTTTCTTCACTGTGGCACACATGACAGAAGGGTCAGCAAGGCTGAGGACTGAATGAGAACCTCTGTAATTTGTGTCTGAAACAGAGGCAATCCTATAAGTTATTCATACCAGGATACTTTGGAGACCAAAAGCAAGTACTCTTTATAATTTTGCCAAGATAATAAGTAGAAAAGGGGATGCATAGTCACCCTATTAAGGGGCATTGGTGACCTTCTAAAAAAGGCTTAAAACAATGAGGTGGAAAGTCGATAGCAGTGGCCTAAAGAGGTAAGAACAGATGAAGAATGTAGAAAATGAGAAAAGTAGAAAAGAGCTTGACCCTTTGAAAATGAAAATCCACAAAATATTTTAAGGTCATTTGTAGTCAAGTCAGAGATGAAACTTGATGTTCTTCCAAATCAGAGTCTAATTATGCAACAAACACCCTATTCTTTCATTCCTTGTAAACTTTCAATAAAATAACCAATGCCTAGGATTAAACCTATTCTCCCCAACTCTTTTCAAGACTTTATGAGACTGAGAATCTGAGCAAAATATAAGCTTTACTCTGGGGAGGTTGCAAACCACAAAGGAGCATAAAATGTAAAAATACAGTGAATGACTATAACTACAGTATTAAAATTCCTCCTAGCTGACCCAGGGCCGTTTATGGGCTGCTAAATTAAACACTAACCTAGTTCAGCTTCAGAGGCCTCAGGAGGCTATTTTTCATCTTATGAAATTGTACATGCAACTGTGAATAAAAGCCCAGACACCGAGTTTTGGCCCTTATGATACATGGCATAAACAAAATTGCTGTCTCCACTACACCAACCTGCTCTACTCAGAAGTCAGGACTGATACTCAGCATTTTATTTTACTTAATCCTTATTGCAGCCCTCTAAGATAGGTATTATTCTTCTCTCTAGTTTACAAATGAAAGAAATAGAGTTCAGAGAAGTTTAGTCTGTCTGCCCAAGATCACAGAGACTGTAATGGTTGGCAGCTTAGCATACTTTCACCACTGTTCTACAAATATTTTGCTCATAATTTTATCTATTTATTTATTTATTAAATATCTTCTGTATGTTAGACCCTGTGAGATTTCTTGTCTTGGTACCCAGAGACCTACTATTGTCATTCTGAGGTTTAGAAAAGTTGCAGGAGAGTAAAATGGAATGGTTGGTGAAGATTCAGAAAAAAAGTAAATGTTAAGGAAATTTAGGGGAGGGAGTTTCCATTGGAAATATTTTAAACATACAAGTGAGACTTGAATTAGTTTCAACAGGAAAGATGGAGAAAGATAAAGAATAGAGTGCTGTTTTGCAAGGCAGGTTTGGGAATTTTAGGGTGGAATAAATATCAGCACCTATCAGGAAAAGTCCTTCATTCAGAGCCAGGAGACAGAGAATATGACATTAACTACATCTTCAGTGGTGATCTCAGTTTTCTCATGCATAACATGTGGAGAATGTATAGATGGCACATAGGGTCCCTTCCAATTCCAAAGTACACTGTTGTTTAGAGTTCAACACTGCAGTCAGAACACAGAACATTCCAGTTTGAAAAGAATTTTGTTCTGAGACAAGACATGATAACCATCAGTGTATCCTCTCAAAGATACTGTAATAGGAATACTAAGTCTTAGTGGTCACCTCTGACCATTTCAGCTGTTACTGTAGCTGCTTCTTGATAGTAATCCACTCATTGGGAAAACACTGGCTCAGCATCAAGTATAGAAAGTCTTGGGAAATGGGAGGTAGTTCTAAACCTCGTCAAGAAGTTTGTGATCTAAGGGATGATAACCTGAGGCCCTGGAGCCAAACTCAGGTCATGAATTATTAACCTACACAGTTTTAAAATGTTGATCAGTTACAAACATTTAAAAATTGCACAATTTCTCAATTTAAAAAAAAAACTGTTACACTAGCTGGAGAAGAATTCAGAAGGGATTAGAGGGTACAGGGAAGAAACTCTCTGACACAATAGATAAGTTTTACCAAAGGCAGAGAGGACTCCCAGAAAACAGTAATTGGTATGTTGAAGGAATGGATCCCCATATCTGAACCTCTTTGTGAAAACTCACCTCAATGGACATAAGTTTTACAACAAGAATAAGAGGAGCAAATCAAATAGATGAGATCTACCCCCATGGGGCAACTCTCTTAACTTTAGTCTAGTGCCCACTTTTTCTATCCAAAAATTTGTATCATTCATATAAAACTGAAGGAAACCATTTATTTTGACCCAGAATTTTATTACCCAATCTCCTCTCTGTGCTTTTGCAAAATTACATTTTTATAGTTCCCAATCTTCATGGGGTCATGTTGTCTAGTTTATTTCTCTTGAACTTAAATTACAAAGCCAAGGCAGGCCCAAGCATGAAGCTTTAGGAATAAAGCACCTAGAGATTTTTGCTTCTTGGCCTTGGCAAGTTAAATCAAACTTTGCTCTGAAGGGTGCCTTGGGAAGTGACAGGCTTAATAGCAGAGTGAGTAAACACTGGAGCTGCCATTACACTTGAGTTATAGTCTGTTTAAATTGCAAATTGGCTACAATTCATAGCCCCCATTTTCTCAGAGAGAGAAGCATTTTGGGTTTCATCGAGGAGGTAACAGCTGAGTTTTAAGGAGGTGGCCCTTAGCCTTGTTGGGTAACAATTATAATTGCTCTATATCTAATCATTCAAGAAACTTTTGCTTTAAGCACACTCATAGAATATATTAGAAATGCAAGCAATTGTGAACCAAGCCATCCAACATTGGTCTCTAGTGAATCAAATATACACTGCAAGTTCAAAGTTCATTTCCATTCTTCTTTGTCCTGATTACAAAAATAGCTGAGAATTAACTTTGAAATCTTCCATCACTTACCAAGTTGAAATCAAGGATTCTTAGAAGGAAGAGTAAAAAAAACAATTTGGGTTAAATTATGTTTATTTATAGAAGATTAAACTCATACTATTGGCATAACCAATGTTGCTTCCATTATTCATCATGGCTCTGGATGATAAGTAAACTTGATTTGCAGTACATAAAGACAGCATTTCTCCTAAGTTTTGGACACTGTTTAGAGTACTTATGGTACTTTTTCAGATTAATAAACTTGCTTTAAATATGGGATGCCTGGGTGGCCCAGTCAGTTAAGCATCCAACTTTGGCTCAAGTCATGACCTCATGACTCATGGATCTGAGCTCTGCAGTAGGCTCTGTGCTGACAGCTCAGAGCCTGGAGCCTGCTTCAGATTCTGTGTTTCCCTCTCTCTCTGCCCCTCCCCTGATCATGTTCTCTCTTTTGCTCTCTAAAATAAACATTTAAAAAAATAAAAATTAAATTAAAATACCTAAAATGTAAAGGTTGAAATAAAAAATATTAAGCATATTACTCCAAACTGTAGCCAGAATACTGTTTAAAAGTTAGTTTATTCCATGTTTCCCAATTTTTGGGCTTCTGGTAAATTAGTTCATTTCACTTTCTGGGCCTCTGACTGGAGTAAGTAATAGATATGGCCAATCTTGCTTTGGTGAATGACCAAAGGTCAGTTTTGGTTTATTCATGTTTTAAAGTAATTCGAATTAAAGATAGAGTTTAAGGTTTAATGAAGACAGTTAAACAGGTTTGTATAACAGAATTATATAAAATCATTAAATAGAATGAGGTAGACTACATGTATCTATTTGGAAAGATGGCTAAAAAACAGTAAGTGAAAAATCAGGTTGAATAAATATGTATATTATGACTCAATTTGTGTGTTTGAATGTGTATATATGCACATATAGAATTTAAAAACACAAAATATATTTAGAAACAAAAAATGTCATGAAGGATATATGTAAGTTACATGACAGTTATCTTAAAGGTTTTTATATTAAAGGTTTTCACATTACCATTTATCATTTATTTATTTTATAAAATACATGTTTTCCTTTTTAGTTTTTTAAAAATTATGTGTCAATATGTTATGTCAAAATTTCTATTTTGGTGGACAGTTTGGTGGAAGTCTAACATGTGAATAAATTCATATAACCATCATCACAAAATGATACAAAAAGTATTCACAAAAAATTTTTTTATAATGAAAAGAAAAATAAGTTACATAAAATGCAGGTTAAGTGCTGAGATTCTTCAAGACTCTACCCAGAAAAGAATCCCTTCCACTGTTTGTTTAAGAGGCACCATGAGCAGCAGCTGTGCCAAGGCTTCCAGCCTCCAGGTCTAGATACAGCTCTCCTGACACACAGAGACTGCTCTGTGGGAAAGAGAGATAACTGGGACAGCACACAGCTTTACTCTTTTTATTCACCAAACATAAATATATCCTCATGACAATAAAGATGTCTTGAATTCTGTACTTGCAGTTGGAATTTAACATGTGAGACACGGATTGATTTACCATCTTTGGCCAGAAAACCTGGCTTCTGGTTGGGGGTGAACACCCCTGTCCAAGTTTTCAGCTTCATGTGGTGCATGCCTCTGGTACACAACACTATTTTTTAAATACTCTCCAACAATTAAAATTATTATAAGATCAGACTGGTGCAAAAAAAATATATTAATGAGGGTTTGGGTGTTATTTTTAGAGTCTGAAAATAAAACAGTAAGATCAATCAAAAGTCAGGGATAAGAGAGGAAGAGAAGGGTAGAAGAGTCAGGATTGCTGTCTTTTTCCTTTCCCCCAGAGCATACTAAAAAATGGGAAGTGCCACTGATGTTTGGGAGTAGGTATGGTCTAAGAAATACCAATAACCTCCTGGTGGCCCCATTTTTGCAGTTCCTGAGTATGTCTCTACAGGAAAGACCCTAATTATTGGTCATTGATACTGCAAAGCAGCAGTCAGCAGACCCACTATTCACTAGCATCTTTATTGAAAAGTCAGTGCAGATCACACAATGAAAACAATACCCTGGCACTGAAATAAAAAGCATCAAGGAGCTAAGATCCCCGGAATACATCTCTGCCAACATCAGTGAGTGGGAACAATGTCCAGCTGTGAGAATCCATGCCACCATTGCTGTAGGGCAGGGCCAATGGAAGTGTCTTTGCTACACCTCATTTCTCAGAGGCATCTTTATTACCAGTGACAAGGCTCAATCAGGTCCCAACCAAGGACAATTCCCTGCCTTAAGAGGTACATACATACTTCTGGAATGAAGCAAGTGGCTTCCTCAGATAAACTTTGTTATTTTGCCATCAGTATATTCATTTGGCTTTGCTCTTAGTTCCTGTCAGCTGTTTGATTTTTTTCTAGGAGTTCTGACCACCTGCCTTGCTCTCTCATTTAGTGTCCATATGGCCCCTGTCTTTCTGATCTGGAACTCAGCTTGCCTGCCCTATGCTATGTGTCCTCTCCACCAGTCTTGATCCCTGGCTGTGGTCTAACTTTGAACAAGTACCTTCATAATCCTTCTAGCCCTGCTTTGGGTCCCTGGACTCTTATCTGGCACTCTGGGCACTTGCATACATACAAGCATAATAGAGATCAAGGCTTGATTTCTGGTCTGCTGACTTTTGTTTTGAAGGTCTTGTAGCTATTCGAGTATGCCAATTCCACTTTTCTTCTGTGGGAGAAAGGACATACAATGTAGGATTCTATGTCTTAGTTCCTAAATGCTTCGGGGAACACAAGAATATTAAGACACTCTTATGCACAGTGTCAGGAGGCCCAAATGTCTGTCTGGCTTTTTGTACAAAGTCACATGTTGCTATTTTTGCTACATATGCTTTAGTGGAGCTGCCCACAGGCATCTGTTTTCCTGCACCTGATCACTTACCACCCCCAGTTACAAAATTTAAGAGCTCATGAGTGATGGGGGAGGAAGAGCCTCTCTACATGATGGTCCAGCAAGTAGCAGATACTCTCATCCTCATGTGTCCTGTTACTTTTTTTAAGTTTATTTATTTATTTTGAGAGAAAAAGAGTGTGATCAGGGGCATGACAGAGAAAGAGAAGGAAAGAGAATCCCAAGCAGGCTCTATGCTGTCAGCACATAGCCTGATGCGGGGCTTGAACTCACGAACTGTGAGATCATGACTTGAGCCGAAATCAAGAGTCAGATGCTCAACTGACTGAGCCAATACAGGTGCCCCATCCTGTTACTTTTAATTGATTTACTTGATAATCTAAATTTTAAAAATGAGAATGATATGGAGAATCATGCCTCCCTTCTCAACCACAATCCTGCTTTCTGGTACTTTTCTCCAACCTGTCTGTCTGTCTGTCTGTCTGTCTCTCTCTCTCTCTCTTCCCAATATTTATTTTGAGAGGGAGAAAGAGAGAGAGAGAGAGAGAGAGAGAGAGAGAGAGAGAGAGAGAGAACGAACACAAGTGGGGGAGGGGCAGAGAGAGCAAGAGAGATAATCCTAAGCAGGCTCCATACGTCAGCATGGAGACTGAAGCAGGGCTTGGCTTGATTTCAAGAACTGTGAGATCATGACCTGAGTTGAAATCAATAGTTGGACACTCAACCAACTGAACCACCCAAGCATCCTTCCCCCACTCCTTCTCTGTAACACAGTCTATCTCTCTCACTGTGTTCTGTATTACAACCAGAGTTATAGATTGATTCAAGCATCAGAATTTCTGAACTTTTAAAACACAAAGGGTTATAAGTCTATTTACCACAATTAACTACAAAAACTCCTGTTTACTGGAAATGAAGTCCCCTCAGTATTGATGTAGAGGACAGGTGTAAATAGGAAACAACAGAGGGTGTTTCACCAATTATAGACGGCAAATGAGGTATATGATTAACACAACTAATTATGCTCTCCATAGATACAGCTCCTGTGTTACCAAGAAAAAATGAGCAACACATATGTAGGGGATTCCCACACCAGGACCAACAAAGTGAACACTTACCTGTGAAGAGAAAGCACAGGTCAGACACTGGTGTGCCTGAGCTGGGACAATCTTTGTTATTGGTTCTTTAGAGCTGTTTGGGGTTAAATCTCTGGAAACATTTTTTTTCATTAAAAATGAACAATGTGCTCCAACTTTATAACAATCACAGTTCCACAAATACAGCATTAGCTACCTCCTGAGGCAGCACGTTCCCCAAATAAGACAGTGTCAAAAGCTTGAGGCTTGCTTGCCTGGATACTACTGAGTGGGAAAAAACCCTGCACCACAGGGGATTGTGTTAGGTGACCTCTAACCTTAATTATTTTCTCTCAGATCTAAGATTCCAGAGTAACCAAGTTATGATTTAACAGCCACTCATAATAACATTATACACAATTAGATAGTCATGACTACTCCCATCATTCTTGAGGAAATCCACAGGGCCACAACTGTTTATCAGGGGATACATCTACTCTGTTGTGTAATCATCATCATCATCTCCTCCCGTCGTCATCCTGCTGCTCTTTCTTCTCCAGCTTCTCTCCCTTCTCTTTTTCCATTTTATCTCCCTTTTTCTCCTCTCTAGCAATCCATTCTTTGCATATACAGTGTTTATAAAGTGTTTTCAAGTATTTTGCTCTGCCAGAGAGACAATGGGAGGGGGCGGGGGGGACACTATGAGACGGAATTCCCTAAATCTTCTAAGAGGGAGCTTACTAAAGAGAGAGCAGTCTCCTATATGACCTCATAGTACATTAGGGCACATGGAAGATTTTTGCCTTGGAAAACTAATTTGAGAAAAAGGAAATTATACCAATTAAGATTTTTTGCTTACCCTATGTACCATATAACTTTATTTCACTCCCATCAAGGCATGTCTGCCTCAAAACAACCTTATTAGGAAGGTATGATTATTGTGTTTACAGAGAAGCAAACAGGCTTCCCTAGCTTATGTCCTTGTCCAAGTTTTCATAGCACAAAACAAAGTTAGAATTCAATGCAAGTGGTCTCACCAAGAGTACAACCATACACTGGAGGTTATATGATTATTTGCCCAAAAAGGAATCAATACTCAAAAGATCATCTGATTTTCTCAAAGTCACACAGCTAACATGGAGCCAAGGAAGGATAAAACCCTATTCTCCTGAATGTGGCTCAATACTCCTTCCTCAGTATAAAAACAATAGGACAAGTACCAAGTCCAAGCTCTTCTAAAGTGCTGATTTCTACATACAGTTCAGAGAGAAGCTGAGAATCATAGATTTGCCCTGTTGGCAAATATAAGACTTCCTAACTTGGAGGCATTGTTTGAAAGTACTCTTTTGGGGGAAAAGTACACAGAGATTCAACCTATAAACACATGCACTTAGCGTGGTCCAGAAATTCCTTGTGCCAACTGCTTTCATAGCTTATGACATCCTTGAAACTTCTTGAGGAAGTGGGTAGTAGTATACTTATTGTTTACAGATGGGAAGAGAGGAAGTCACAGAAGATGAGTAGCTGATTTCAGGTCACAGGCTAGTAAACAGCAGTCAAGATCCTGGACCAGATCTCCTGACTCCTGGTTCAGGATTGTTCTGTTCAGTCTAGAACACATCAGAATCTGAGAAGTGCATGCCAATGGAGAGGGCGTGAATGAAAGTACCTCAGATAGTTAACTCTATAAATAAAAAACTGGGTTTGAAAGAATAAAGGGGCTTTGCAATCTTGTCTAGATACTATACAACTAATAATCCTTCATCCCATTCCTTATCATGCAGTAGAGAGTTCTAGTATGAAGACAAAGGGTAAAGTTGTTTAAACTTGAATCATAAGCACCTTGACCTTAACAGAATGCTTTTACAGTTTCTGTAAATGTCTTATCCTTTAATAATTAATTACACAGACCTCATAAACTGGATAAGCCTGACTCCACACTAATAAGCTGCTTTACTGCCCTTCATACAATTTTACTGATTCCTACAAACTTGTTTTATAATAGTAATGGTATGCTTAAGAAAGCAGAGTAAGCTCTGATGTTTTTGCCTTCACCTTGCCTTCTGTATGCTTGTGGGATGGGGGTTTGGTCCCCAAAACTATCAGGTAATATTAGATATGCCAACTGTTTCCAAAAAAAAAAAAAAAAAGAAAAGGTAAAAGTTGTTTTTAAGTTGAAATGAGCCTTTATGAAAGAAAATAGAAAGTGAAATTAAGCATAAATTGCACTGGTAGCCCAGTGTGGTAGAAATGAACTCAGTGAGGGGCAGAGAGAGAGAGGGAGAAGAGAATCCCAAGCAGGATCTGCACTATCAGCACAGAACCCGATGTGGGGCTCCATCTCATGAACTGTGAGATCCTGATCTAAGCAGAAATCAAGAGTCAGGGTTCAATTGACTAAGTCACCCGCACACTCCCTTATTTGGTATCTTAATGTGATATATATATGAACAAAAGGTCATACAAGTACATAACTGACTCTAATATTTTTAGTTGAAGCTGTTACTATTAATAACATAAATCTAACCATCTATTCAATGGCTTAGCTGTAGTTTCCACATAATTGGCTAGATTCAGCTCAATTAGGTTCTCCATTAGTCACAGTGTTAACTTAACATTAAAAGCCATACTGCTACACCATCTGTCAAAGCACCCACAATCAGTCACACATTATGTTTTCCCTCCTTGGTTATACACCTGTTCATGCCCCCCTCTACCCCTCTTTGTCATTGGCTTTCACATCAAGACCCATTTCCAACCCCAGACTCTTTTCCATGATTTTATTATGGAAGATGACTGTGATAAAGAAAGATGTGAGAGGAGATGAAACAATTAAGAAGCAGCACCTATTCTTGATCTTTCATTTATTTAATCAAACTTGAATAAATGAATCCCTCCCTTCACAAGGGCACAGAACTGTCACAGGGATGAAAAGGAGACTGACAACTGGTAGACTGAAATACAAGCTTTGAAAAAGGTTCCCATAAGCCTGTTTCACTTACCATGAAACAGTTCCTCCTGGGAATCAACATTTATGTCAAAGTCATTTGCAGCAACAGAAACACATCTGTGGTATTTCTACAAGATGGTTGGGACTTACAGCAAGCTCAGTTCACTTTCTTGTATTGAGCAACTGAGTCAAGGAGGTCTACTTCATCTAGGGACAGAGTCTCAAAGATCGGCCCAAGAAATGTAATTAAATTTAATTAGTTTAACTATTCTTACTCTCCTACTGTTCGAAGAACCAGCCAACTGATCTCTCCAAACAGATGGTGAGCTCAAAAGAGTGATAACATATTTCTTTATATTTCTATCAGTATATGTCTAAATTAAATCAAGAACTCAAAAAAAATTGTAGGACTTTAAAAAAAAGAAGGAACTGAGCTAGTTTGTCGTGGGAACTGGGAGCAAAGGAGCCTAAATTGCAAATCTGTGTCCTCATATCTGGCATTCCCAGGTGCCAGCCAAAGCATCCAGCTCATTACTTCAACCCTGAATCCATCAAATGTACCCAATTTTTGTTTTCTTGGTGCACAGGTAGAAAATATGTGAGTTATCTTCCCACTTTGAAAGATAGAATGATTTTAGTCTGCTGAAAAGCAAGTGAGGTAGATACTTTCATCATAGAATACATTTTCCAAGTTTTAAAATGAGCTTTTAAAAGGGACCCTCCTTTCCCATGCCATTTCACAGACAACCTAACTGAGTAGATCACAAAACACAAAAGAAAGAGAGATACTATGTGAATATTAAGAGTACACATTAAAATAAGCTTAACTAATGACATTAAAATAGTACCTTCAAATATATTATTGTACTACCTAAAATCATCTCATGCACTGTGGCTTTACATGTACCACCCTTGAAAAACACTGAGCTCCATGATTCCTAAAGGCCTTTGACTCTAAAATCTTTTTCCTTCACCTCGCATGAAGAATCCAGCCTAATGGACTGACTCAGGAAACATGGCTCCTCTGATCAGACAAGCATTTCTGGGAATCCAGCTGATTAGACAGACTGTTCTAAGATTTCAAAGGTAAGATCTAATGATACAATAACTAAAAAGCCTATGGAAGCATTCTCAGCCACCGCAGGAGGGTAAGAATCATACAGATTCCACAAAAGAGGTATCACATTTAAAGATAACCTCACTTATGGTATAGTTGGCCTTTTTCACTTTTCCCACAGGAAAAGATCAGTGTATCAAGCTTTGGAATCACTCAACTAAGGACTTATAAAGATCACTGAATCTGTATATTCCTGTTAAGATGAAGTCAATCAACAGATAGCAGTATATACCTGCACTATTCCATATGCTAATCGCTGACTACATATGGCTATTAACACTTAAACTTACATTAATTAAGAGTAAGTAAAACTAAAAATGCCGTTCTTCTGTTACACTAACTATATTTCAAATGATTGATAGCCACATGTGGCTAGACACTACTGTGCAGAACAGAGAAGTATATTTCCATCACTGCAGTAAATTTTATTGTAAAGGAATGCTCTATAGTCTCTATCGATGAAGCTTGCAGAAGAGCTATGTATTAGCAGAGAGCAGACTTATCCAAGAAGATGTAGTCCGTCTGAAATTGCATGTATGTTCATGCATACACTTATACACACCTCCTGTGTATTTCAAGACCTGTATCTTTATGACAAACAAAGTAAATCTAGAAGAAACTTCATGCATCATTTTCTTTCTTTTCCCTCCCCCAAGTCCTGACTCCCCTATTCAAGTTTCCATTATCCAAAGCTTGTGTCAAGTCAGTAGGGTCAGATATGCTCCAAAAAGGAACTGAGAGTCATACTGATATAGATTATGAAATGTTAATAACAAAATTTGTCTTGCCTACAACCTTTTACTACTTCTTACTGTGCCCCAAACCAATCATACTATAAAGCATGCCGGCGGATCACCAACTCCAACCAAAAGTATGAAAATGGAATAGAGAGCCAACCAAAATTAAATGTAAAAAAAACACTGAGTATTTGGACTATCATAAATACATTTGAGTTCCCAAAGCAGCTTTTTGGCCTCAGAGCATCTGGAGCCTCTAGAGCAAAGCCATCATACCAAGTGAATATCATGTTTCCTCTATTTTATAGATGAGGGCAAACATAATTCTCAGTGCTAGGTGAGGCAATCTTAAAATTAATTGGTCTAATTGATTCCTTCAGGAAATTGAAAAATTTGCATTATTTTTTGGTTTATTAAGGATGATGGCACGGTGAATTAGCTCTTTCGCCTCCTACCAAGGGAGTTTTTAATCAGTGAATGAAAGAAATTGCCATTAACTAAACCTAGTGACTCAGACTATATACCATGGCAGCAAGACTGAGTTTCAGTAGGGTTAACTGAACCCTGTAGCACCTCTCATGGAAATCATTCAATCATCTAAGCTCCATTGACAACGAGGTTTCCTACAGCTGAGACACAGGGAATACTGAATGCTTTAACCATCTACTGCAGTTTGAGCTCCCTATATTTCAAGTATACATGCATTTACTGTCTCTTAGGAATAAGCGATGTACCACTAAGTAGCTATTGCATATTGAGCATCACTAACATAATTTTAGAGTGGGTTAATAACCAAAAGAGCTAGCTTTTATTGACTTCTTACTATATCCTAGGCATTGTGTTAAATGTTTTGTTTGGATGTTTCATTTAACTCTCATAACTACCCTCAAGGAAAATACTATTTTTTACCCCATTTTTTAGCCCAGAGAACTGAAGCTTAGAAAACTAAGTATTTGTCCAAAATCAAATTATTATTAAAAGAAGGCAGGACTTCAACTCAGGCTCTCTGATTCATGAGGCTATACTTTTATATACTGGTCCATAAAAGTATACTTTTTGGATTAAAAAGAATTAAAAAAATTGTACTTGTTGCTAATAGCCTAGTTTAAACGGATATTTATGTCTACTCTACCCAGTGTAGAGAGGAAAGAAGTGAGGGAGTTGACAATAAGAAATACATATTTCCTTTCAGATGCTAATCAAAGGGGGGTGATTATGAGGAGAAAATGTAGAACAGTGGTTTTTTTTTGTTGTTGTTTTGTTTTAGAACAATGGTCTTCTGGTTTCATCAACATGTTGGAGAAAGTCAGTGATTCTGATTCTATGTGACCAAACATTCCCGGATCCATCAATCCAGGAGGTAACCCTCATCAAGCTGCCTGTGATGTTTAACTCAGAGATTTAATGTTTCTCCATGAGTAGCTTCAACTATCATTTTTATTTTCTTCATATTAATAAATAAAATTATAAAAATGTGTCTTTTATATAAAGATCTGTGGAGATTTAAATTTGGGCTTATTGTTAATTGACTTAGTTTGTATAGCCACTATCTATTATCTGCATGCATAAATCCAGTTGAGCAAAGAACAAAATAAAAGTGGTCACCAATCAGGTTGGCATAATGTACTCCATCACACTTTAATTTGGGCTGCTTGATCAAAAAGATGATAAAAACACTTACATTCCCCTTCTTTAAAAGCAGAAATATATTGGATATTTGTAGAGGACACCCATCACAGCTAAATAACCAAATTCTACTATAAATGAATCAATACCTTAAAATACATTTTTATATTCCATTTTGAAGTTTTGTATAAGCTATATAGATTATACATATGTACACATATATATGTACACACACACACACCCATATAATGTAAAGAAAATGCTTAAGATGAGCTTGTTTGGAGGTGAGGGACACCTAATTTCCAGAATGCAAAGTAAGGTTGGCACAATTACTTCTAAAACTTTCTCCCCTAATCTACAAAGTAGGTTCTAAACAAAGGCCTATTAGCTCTTTCTATTGGCACATTTGCTAAATGCAAATTGTAGCATAGGATATTGCTACTTTGCAGAGATATTTATATCTACATTCCTACTTATCCACATATATTACATACTTATTGATCTTACTCTACGTCAAATGTTCTTTCAGGTCCCTGGAATACATGGAGGGATAATACAATCTCTGATGCCTGTCTTCATGGAAAATGAGTTGCTACTTTTTACTTTTTTTTTTTTTTAGCTTGATAGTAGTATGTACTTATCCAAGTCAATAAACTTATTTCCACATATTGCTGCATATGAATTTATCGCCTTCAGAATAAATTCATGGGTGTCTTTTATATATGAAAAATTAGTTTTTCACTTTGTTTTAAATAGAGGCCACTCTGAATTTTAAATTTCAGAATTCTTATGAATAAGCATTTTATTAACAATGAGAAAACATTGTTCCCCAACTGTATAAGCAAAACATTTAATGTGAAATATTATGTATCATTACTGGTACACTAAAGGTATATAGATCTATGTTATCTCTGCCTCCTGCATATTTAGTATACTTTACTTAGATGTCATAGGTGCTCTATATCTGGAGCCGAAAACACAAGTACAATGATTCACACTTAGAAAGCACTTCAGTAAGTTCTACCCTTTTTATGCTAATAATATAGAGAAGTAAATTGAGGCCAAAAAAGTCTGATGTGCTGTGATTGCACAGGTAGTTTGTAAATAGAGCCAGAACTGGACCCAAAGGCTCTGATCTCCAGTGGAAAATTCTTTATTATTAGGAAAACAAATATAAATTAAGGACCTACTATGTGTAAATATGTATCTCATGTCATTATAAATATTTATAAAGTCATTCAGGTATAATCCACAGATTTCAAATTATGAAATCAAAACACATAGAAGTTAAGTGATTTGCTGAGAACCACATAGCTAATAAACAAAAAATCTGAAATTCAAAACTATGTCTCTCTGCCACCAAATCTTATGTTTTATGTACAGTGTATCCTGCTTTCCTGGACACATTCCACTTCATTTCAGAGTATGGAAAAAGAAGAAAAAAATGGTCCTGCTAAGAAAGCGATTTCCAAACTTTCCATTACAAAACAAATCATGCTAAAATATCTTATCCAAAAGTATGAAGTGTTTATTTCCAACCTCTCTACACCATCAATTTTTACTGTTAACTCAGAAAAAGTTTCTAACCCAGAAACACAGCAGATCGCTTATATGGTCTATTGAAAAACTTGAATGACTGCAGGTTACCTTATGCTCAATGAATCACCAAGTGCAGATTCCATCACTATAAATGAAGCGATAGGTAGATTAAAGAATTTCTAAATCACCACATTAGATAAGGAAAATACAGTAGTCCCCTCTTACCTGCAATTTCACTTTTTGCTAATACCTATAGTCAACCCTGGAGGTCAATAGTAGCCTAACACTAAGCAAAAATGCCCAGATAATTCACCTCACATTTATCACATAGACACTTTATTAGCCCATTTCATCATAAGAAACAGAGTACAAACAAGAAGGTGCCTTGAGAGACCACATTCACATAACTTATTATAGTATAGTGCTCCAATTATTCTATTTTTTTAGTTATTGTTAATTCCTTAACATGCCTAATTTATAAATTATAAATTTTAAACTATCATAAGTGTGTATGTAAGGAAACCCAAAGTATATACAGGGTTCAGTACTATACTCAGTTTCAGGCATCCACTGGAGATCTTGGATAAGAAGGGGTACTTTCACATGGCAGGAATATGTTAAAGTATTTTCTTTCCTATAGGGAGATGGAATTTTTGAACCAGATATGTCCTGCTCCTATGGTCCAATGGAAATTGATATAAAATATAAATTTCTCAAGATATTTTTTCTCCATCTTACATTAAAGCCTAAAAAGCAAGAGTTTCTCTAGGTTTTGGTTACAGATCAATTCAAGTTTGTTTCTGTCATTGTTCTGCTCTTTATCTCATTGACTAACTGAATCATTGAACCTTTCTAAGCCTCAGCTCTTCCTTCCATGTAATGGAAGTGATAACACCTCAGGATAGCTTAAAAATTAAATGAGGTCATTTATTTTGAAAAGCTCAAATATTAAAACAAATAAACTGGCCCAGGTTGGGCACTCAGTTCAAAAGAAAGATTGGGTTGGTGCAGGTCATCTCAAGGAAGAGGGTACAAGGAAAATAATCAGTAATGTTTTCTCATATATATAGCACTAATATAATAACATGAACAGTCAAGGAAATGATTGAAGATAATTCTTTTTGTTGAACATTTCCAATAAATGCATTTACATTGAAAAATGTTTAAATTAACTCTGGCATAAAATGTGAGAAATCCATATACTAAGATATACTAAATGATTGTCATTTACCTAAGTAAAGACTTTGAAAGGATTAATAAACTATTAATTCACAGCACTTTGGAACTCCTAGAAGGATATAAATACACATACATGGACACATGCATTAGCACAGTGACTACTAGATATAAAACTAAACCAGAGCATAGCATATCATGACTGAGTGGGGCAGAAGCCGTCTAACCTCTTCCTCATGAAAGATATTGTATACACATGGTCTTTCAGATCAAAAGATTCCACACATGTTTTCATAACTATTAAGAGTTCCCAACAGACCAACTAAGGCTACAGAGCAAGGGAGCCACAGTGCAACCATTATAGCTCTTGACACAACTATGGTAGGTCCACCTATAAAGGAACAGGACAGAAAAGAAGAGCAGGAGGAAAGACTACCACCCAGAATTATTGAGAATAATGATGGCTAGCTTATCATTATCATACATGTGCATCTCCAACGTTATGAAAATCAGTAGGGGTTCCCAGAAAGTTTTTTCAATTTTAAAGATGGCAGGTTCAGTGGGTGTGTGATACATACAGCCTGAAAGATTTTGGGAAGTTTCTTTAATGAGAAAGGAAATATAAGTGTGAAATCATAAGCACTACTAAGCAGGTCCTCAATCTTGGAGGTAGAGGAGGGAAGAGAAGAAGTGCTACCATACATGTGCACGGGAATTTGCATTATCATTGGACTTTTACTCATTTGAATGGATGCGACTCTCAGGAAACCAATCTGGATAGACATTATCCCTCTTTAAAAGTGAAAAAAAAATTTGGCCTTGGATTATAAGTAAATTGCCAAAGTCACATATACAAAAATAAGATAAACTAGAATTTACCTTTTCACTTTGGTTTTCATTTTGTCAAGTTGCCTTCAGATAAGTTGTATTCACAGACTCAGTTAAAGAAGTATCACATATAAACATTTTTATATTAATATATATTTATATAATAAATATGTTACATTTATATAAAATAGAAGAGAAGTTTGGGGTATAGAATTACTAGGGAATGGGTCTTTGTAGAGTGGAACAGTTAATACGCTAGGGGACTCAAATACTTAGTAATCACCAACTCTGTATTTGTTGCATAATCCTAGAGTTCTTTGCCTATTACTAAGTTGGAACTCCAATAAGCCTCTTTATATTTATAAGCAACCAGGGATGGGCAAAGGAGGTAGAAATCATTTTAGTCATTTCTTAGGTGGTGTTGCTAATTAGTCAAAGACATATCCCTTTAACTCTTTCCAAGATCTTTCAAGAAAGGAACTAGGTAAAAGGTTTAATGAAGGAGTGATATTTTACAGTTTAAACAATGTAATTTCCAAGACCTTTACTTCTTGGTCTGATGACAACTATATACTTGTTTTTAAAGCTTCCCTTTAAAGTCAGAAAATTTGAGTTAAAGCAGAGAGAAAAGTATTCAACTGGTTTGGTAAAATTCAAATACAACTGAAGAATTAATTATAGTAGTTAGGCCATGAAAACTAATAGGTAATGTAGGAAATGAAGGTCAAGTCTTGAGTACCTAAAAGGATTTTTTCCTTCATTTATTTGATTAACCCAGTGTTGAGAACCACTATAAAATCATATCCCATATGATGAAGGCTGGATAGTAGGGGGAAATCCTGTGGATGTTCTCATGATATAAATATCAATATTAAGTGCCTTCTCACAATGTGCCTTAATGTATCTGCATACCGAGAGAATTCACAACGTGTAGATTATTATTTTTCAATGTTCTTATTAAAATATATAAGCAAACACAACCTATTAATGTATATCTCTCTGGTAAGGTTTCTGGAAATTAAATTACATTTGCAAACATTACAAAAGCTACTAGGCTGGATAATCATCACACATGACAATAAAATTCCTAATTCTTGATCAAGTTTCCAGTTTTTATTTTTAGTCATTTTTGGTTTTCACAGTCTCGTGCCTCCTGTAGGACAGTCTGGAAATCTTTTTATACTTTTTAAATGGTCTTGAGCTTTTTGCATCAAAGTTGTTTCCTTATTCCTTGGCCAAGTTAATTTCTAAGTTTAGCTTAAACTGTAACAGCTCTGATTACATCATGTAGAATTTTCTGGAAAAGCTGAAATCTCCTGGGAAGAGTAAAAAGTCACTGGCTTTCTTCTCTTAACTATCTTCTTTGTTTCTATCAGAAGCCCACCCTCAAATCCCAGGATCAGCTTCCTTTAATCTAGCAATTTCAATTTTCCTTCCATAAAAAGGAGCCTAAGCCTTTATTTGTGTTCTTCCCTAGATGAGGGCAGACAATGGAAAAGAACCAGAGATTGTTGTTACTGGGGTATCTGATCTACCTAGGACTGGTAGGGCTCACAGAATATAAAGCCCAGCTCTAAATACACACACCTTTCCCCCTCACTCATGCTTTTTCTCCCTACCCTCACACTCCCACATATCTCTCCCTGTCTTTGAGGAGATACTGGAGTGTTCTGTCACAAAGCATACATTGACAGATTCTCAAAAAACAAAGAATACACAAAGAGCGCATATTGCAGAATACCAAAAATGTAATCTTTAACTACCAACTCCCAGATACTGTAACATGACCCCTTTGCCCCTTAATCTGGTCTTCAGCTCCACACACTCTGACCTAGGAGTCAGAAATTAAGGATTTGTTTGGAGAAAGCCGTTCATGGAGCAGGTGTATAGCATGAAGCAGTGAAGCTAGATTTCTCACAAGATAGGTTAACATTAACAAAATCTTCCTAGTACAGGAACTCCATTAACTTCCATTCTCTGACAGATCACTCACTCTGCTTCCTACCTCCCTTTCCTCTAGCCTAGTTAGAGTTTCACTGCTTCTACTCATGGCCTTCTACTATGCTAGCCAAACCAGTGGACCATGGCTTGACCACATGTGAAGTCTCTTCAACTTCTGCACCTGGAAACAGGTGGCATTGTCCAAGTGATCCTGGCACCTGTCCTCCAAGAGCACTTGAAGGGGTTACGACTCCTGCCTTCACAGCCCACTTTACATCTGTCCCCTGTAGTCTCCTCTGACTGCAGCGGGCAATGCTTGCCATTAAGTCTGATTAGGAGGTTGCAGGGTGAGGCCAGAGTCCTGCTTCACAGGTCCTAGTGAGGGAAGCCCCCTGGGTGTGGAGCCTGGATCGGCAGAAGTTGTTAAGAGCAGAATAAGATGCCTCCCAAGCATTGAGGGCCCTGAGCACTGAGGACCAATAGCCCTGAACCAACAATGAATGCACTAAGCCTGTGTAGGAGACACTGCTGGAGCGAACTTTTCCCATCACTGGAACCAAGAGAGGGTTCTGAACTGGATTTGGTGGCACTAGGCTCTCACTTGCTTAAGACCCCAATTCCATCCAAGTTGGGTGGAGGTGGCACTAGACAGGTAGCAGCTGCTCATGTAGGCTGTACAGGGCTGGTTGCCAGGGCAAATTTTGAATGAGTAAACTGAGATATGGTAGGAGCTGAACTGAAGTTTGATATAGCTCCTTTCACTACATTCAGTTCCTGAGCTGCACTGCACATTGGATGTGCCACCAGGGACTCTCTCTTGGTATCAGAGGTCCTGAAGTTACCAGTCCCCACTCTGAACATATGTGCCTTTTTTATGGAAACAGTCTACCTTGGGCTCTGGAAGTTGTCAAATGTCTACTCTTCCATCTTCGTCTCAGTGACAGAACTCCTTTACCTGACTCAGAAGTGAAGCTTTGGATTTCTAGATAGGGGAAAACTCTAGAAAGGCAGCAGCAAAAAATAATGCTGAATCATTGTGCATGTGTACACGCAATCATCATGCTCAAAAGAGCTAAGGCAAGGATGATTATCGTCTCCTTATCAATGCAATCACATCTAGTTAGTAAAGAAATTAGATTTGAAGCCATACTGTCTTAACACCAGATTAAATAATCTATACTCTTTTACTTAACTCAAAGTAGCTGCGTACATTTAACATTAACTATGATATGGGAACTCTATAAGCACTTTGGATAACAATTTATCTGAGCAACCAATTCTGGAAACTAATAAAAAGCTATGTTAGTTTAGGCTAAAGGAGAAGCAAAAAATATTCTGTTCTCCACTTAAATTCTTCTGTTTTAAAGAGAAAGCACTTTGAAATATAATATAGTCTCTCTTCATTAAAAAGCTACTGTATTCATTCAGGTAAATGTTACTCTTATTTTTCCTCTCTTCCATTTTTAGGTCTTCTCTTCCTTGATGAATAGTCGGCTTTGTTACACACTGTATGTCTCATATTTAGAACGGTCATTTTTATTAGTTTTCTAACTCTCTTGAATACCATTTGAGAACATGTAGTTGGGAGATGTCTTTTTCACCCTTCCCACGCTTGTGCATACACACCTACAAGAGCCACAGCAATCCATCCCAGTAAGATAAGTAGTGCCATCTAGTGAAGAATGGAGCTGTTACACTAAGCCCCGCCCAACTGTACCAACCTCCCTTTTCAGGAACAGCACAAACCTCTCCGGCGGACTATAAAGTGCTTCATAGTTTGACTTCTAGGGGAAAATGATTAATTTCAATAGTATTTCTTTTTCTTGAATACAGAAAGAAAATTTTTATTTATATTTTCAATATTAAAATATTTTTCTTTAATTTTTTCTACTATATTTCTTTTTTGTAAATTTTTCAAATCATATTTTACTTCCATCATTTCCTTTTTATTCTATTTCATTGTATTCATTTTTCCAAATTTTCAAACGTTTTACTTTTTTTTTCTTTTTCCCCTTATTCCTCTAATCTACCAAGCTCCTTTCAACACCTGGACCAAAACACACCTAGGATCTAGTATCATTTATTTGATTGTGTGTGTGTGTGTGTGTGTGTGTGTGCTTTTAATTTTTTAATTTTAATTTTTTTACCTCATTAATTCCTTTTCTTCTTTCAAAATGACAAAACAAAGGAATTCACCCCTAAAGAAAGAGCAGGAAGAAATGATAGCCAGGGTCTTAACCAACACAGATACAAGCAAGATGTCTGAACCAGAATTTAGAATCACGATAATAAGAATACTAGCTGGGGTCTAAAATAGATTAGAATCCCTTTCTATGGAGATAAAGGAAGTAAAAGCTAGTCAGGATGAAATTAAAAAAATGCTATAACTGAGTTACAATCTTGAATGGAATACCTAGGAATAAATCTAACCAAAGAGGTGAAAAATCTGTATACTAAAAACTATAGAAAGCTAATGAAACAAATTGAAGACACAAAAAAATGGAAAAATATTTCAGGCTCCTGGATAGAAAGAAAAAATATTGCTAAAATGTCAATACTACCCAAAGCAATCTACATATTGGATGCAAGCCCTATAAAAATAACACCAGCATTCTTCACAGAGCTAGAAAAAAGCAATACTAAAATTTGTATGGAACCAGAAAAGATCCCGAATAGCCAAAGCAATCTTGAAAAAGAAAACCAAAGCAGGAGGCATCACAATCCCAGAATTCAAGCTGTATTAAAAAGCTGTAACCATCAAGACAGTATGGTACTAGCACAAAAACAGATACTCAGATCAATGTAGAGAATCCAGAAATGGACCCACAATATATGGACAACTAATCTTTGACAAAGCAGGAAAGAATATCCAATTGAATAGAGACAGTCTCTTCAGCAAGTGGTGCTGGAAAAACTGGACAGCGACATGCAGAAAAATGAAACTGGACCACTTTCTTACACCATACACAAAAATAAACTCAAAATGGATGAAAGACCTAGATGTGAAATAGGAAGCCATCAAAATCCTTGAGGAGAAAGCAGGCAACAACCTCGTTGACCTTGGCCACAACAACTTCTTACTCAACACGTCTCCAGAGGCAAGAGACACCAAAGCAAAAAGTGAACTATTGGGACCTGATCAAAATAAAAACTTCTGCACAGCAAAGGAAACAATCGGCAAAACTAAAAGGCAATCAGTGGAATGGGAGAAGATATTTGAAAACGACATATCAGATAACGGGTTGGTATCCAAAATCTATAAAGAACTTATTAAACTCAAAACTCAAAAAACAAATAATCAAGTAAATGAATGGGCAAAAGACATGAATAGACACTTCTCCAAAGACATTCAGATGGCCAACGGCACATGAAAAAATGCTCAACATCACTCATCACTCTATCAGGGAAATAGAAATCAAAACCACAATAAGATACTACCTCACACACATCAGAATGGCTAACATTAACAACTCAGGCAACAACAGATGTTGGCAAGGATGCAGAGAAAGGGAATCTCTTTTTCACTGCTGGTGGGAATGCAAACTGGTGCAGCCACTTTGGAAAACAGTATGGAGGTTGAAAGATCTAGGCACCAAACACTGGAGAACCTAAATATGTAAAAAAAATATTAATGGACATAAAGGGGAAAACTGACAATACAACAATAGGGAACATTCATACACCATTTGTATCAATGGATAGATCATCCAGACAAAAGGAGACAGTGGCTTTGAATGATACAGGAGACCAGATGGACTAAAAAGATATACACAGATATTACATCTAAAACCAGCAGAAACAATACTCTGTTTTTTTATTTTGTGTTTGGAGAGAGAGAGCATGCAAGTGTGAGCAGAGGAAAAAGCAGAGGGAGAGAGAGAGAGAGAAAGAATCTGAAGCAGGCTCCATGCTCAGTGCAGAGCCCCAAGTGGGGCTCAATCCCACAACCCTGGGATCATGACCTGAGCCGAAATCAAGAGTCAGACGCTCAACCAACTGAGCCACCCAGGTGCCCCAGAAGCCACATTCTTTTTACATGTACACAGATCATTCTCCAGGACAGATCACATTTTATTTAGACCACAAAACAACTCTGAATAAATTTAAGAAGTCTGAAATTATACCAAACATCATTTTTGTCTACAACTGTATGAAGCTAGAAATAAATTACAAGAAAAAAACTGGAATCACACACACATATGAGGCAAAACATGCTAATGAATTGTCAATAGGTCAAAGAGCAAATCAAAGAGGAAATCAAAGACAAATGAAAATGGAAATCCAATGGTCCAAAGTTTGGGGTATACAGTAAAAACGGTTCTAATAAAGAAGTTCATAGAGATATAGTCTTACCCTTAAGGACAAGAAAAATTATAACCAATGATACACATAAAGGAACTAGAAAAAGAAGAACAAACAAAGCCCAAAGTTAGTAGAGCGAAGGATATAATAAAGATCAGAGCAGAAATAAATGAAATAGAGACTAAAAAAATCAATAGAAAAGATCAATGAAACCAAGACCTATTTCTTTGAAAAGATAAAAACTGATAAACCTTTAGCCAGACTCAACAAGAAAAAAAGAGAATCAAATACAATCAGAAATAAAAGTAACAACCAATACCACAGAAAAACAAAGGATTATAAGAGAGCATTATGAAGAATTACATGGCAACAAATTGAGTGACCTAGAAGAAATGCATAAAATCCTAGAAACACACTATTTTTAAAATTAAATCATGAAGAAATATAAAATCTGAATAGACTGATTACTAAGGATGAAACTGAATCAGTAACAAAACCTATCAACAAACAAAAGTCCAGGACCACAGGGCTTCACAGGTAAATTCAACCAAATATATAAGAATTAATATCTATCCCTCTCCAATTATTACAAGAAATAGAAGATGAAAAACTTTCCAGTTCATTCTATGAGGCCAGCATTACTCTGATACCAAAACCAGACAAACACACTACTGGGGGAAAAGAAAAAGAAAAAAGAAACAAAAAAGAAAACTACAGGTCAATATCCTTGATGAACACAGATGCAAAAAATACTCAAAATATTAGTAAACGAAATTGAATGACACATTAAAAGGACCATTCACTATGATCAAGAGGGGTTCATTCCAAGGATTTAAGAATGATTAAATATACCCCAAGTCGCTCAACAGGATACATAATGATAGGGTTTGGGGGTGATGGTGGAATTCGGAGATAAGGGCCAAGAAAGAATTCTTGAAGACATCTTTGGTGCAAAATGGTGACTTTATTAAAGCACAGGGACAGGACCTGTGGGCAGGAAGAGCTGTACTGCGGTTGTGCAGAGTGATTACTTATACACTGTGGAGTTTGGAGGGAGGTAAATTCAAGAAGTCTTTTTTTATTTTTTTTAAATGTTTATTTTTGAGAGAGAGACAAGAGTGTGAGGAGGGGATGGGCAGAGAGGGAGACACAGAATCCAAAGCAGCCTCCAGGCCCTGAGGTACCATCACAGAGCCCAATGTGGGGCTCCAGATCATGACCTAAGCTGAAATCAGATGCCCAACCAAATCACCCAGGCACCCCCACCAAGAGGAAGTTTCTAAATTGTAAAGAGGATTTACAGATTACTGGAGGCCTAACTATTGTCAAGCTAAGGTTGCTTTTCCCTCTAGCAATGCATTATCATTAAAATAGTATGGAATTCCTGATTAGGGTATTGAGGAGATATTTGTAAACTGATGGAGACTCAGTCCAACCATTTGTTTTCTGTCCTTTCCTTTGTTGTTGGGCAGCCAGGAGTACCTGAGAAATAGCACACATATCCCACCTGGGCTGTGGGGATGGTTTTGCTAGCTTGTACTTGGCCCTCAGCTTGCCTTATTTATGGTCTCTTATCACATAATATTAACTAAATGAAGGATAAAAGCAATATGATCATCTCAACAGATGTAGAACAAGCATTTAGTAAAATTCAACATCTGTTCATAAAAGAAACTCAACAAAGTTGGTTTAGAGAGAATATATCTCAAAATAATAAGGGCCATCTATGACAAACCCACTACTATCATCATACTCAATGGTTAAATACAGCTTTTTCTCCAAGATTAGGAACAAGATAAGGGCATTCACTTTTATGTTTATTTATTTAGGGAGAGAGAGCATGTGTGTGTGCATGAGCGGGAAAGGGCAGAGAATCTGAAGCAGGCTCTGTGCTGTCAGTGTGGAATCTCACACAGGGCTCGATCCCACACACTATGAGATCATGACCTGGGCCAAAGTCAAGAGGTCATTGCTTAACCGAATAAGCCCCCCAGGCACTCTGAGGATATTCACTCTTCTCACTTTTGTTCAAAATAGTGCTCAAAGTCCTAGCCAGAGTAATCAGAGCACATTAAACAAACAAGTCATTCATGTGGTAAATGGCATGATACTAATACAGAAAAACTTAAAAACCACAAAAATACTGTTAGACTAAGTTAATTCAGTGAAGGTACATGATACAAAACTGATACACAGAAAACATTTTTTTATATATTAAATATATAAATGTTTGTTATAAAAATAACAAAATAACAGATATATAATATATGGATAATAATAAAATAAAATAATAAAAAATAAATAATAAATAAATAAATATATTTATTATATATAATAAATAAATAAAATATAAATAAAAAATAAAATAATAAAATAATAAAGCAATTCCATTTACAACTGCACCATAAATAATGAAATATATAGGAATAAACTTAACCAAGAAGGTGAAAGACCTATACTCTGAAGACTGTAAGGCATTGATAAAAAATTTGAAGAAAATGCAAACCAAGGGAAAGATGTATCATGTTCACATACTGGAACAATGTTGTTAAAATGTCCATACTACCCAAAGCAATCTATAGATTTGATGCAATCCTTGTCAAAATACCAATAGTCAGGGTACCTAGGTGGCTCAGTCAGTTAAGACTTCCAACTCTTGATTTCAGCTCAGTTCATCATCTCATGGTTTGTGAATTCAAGCCCTGCATTGGGTGCCACACTGACAGCCCAGGGTCTGCTTGGGATTCTCTCTCTCCCTCTCTCTCTGCCCCTCCTCCTCTTGCACACTCTCTCTCTCTCCAGATAAATAAACTTTAAAAAAATCAATATTATTTTTCACAAAATTAGAATAACCCTAAGATTTCTATGGAACCACAAAGACCCTAAATAACCAAAACCGTCCTGAAAAGGAAGAACAGTCAGAAGTAGCACAATCTCTGATTTCAAGACATACTACAAAGCTGTAGTAATCAAAACAGATCGTACTGGCAGAGGAACAGACACACTGATCAATGGAACAGAATAGGGAAATAAATCCATGCTTTTCTGGTCAATCTATAATAAAGGAGGCAAGAATACACAATAGGGAAAAGGCACTCTTTAATAAGTGCTTTTGGGAAGACTGGATAGTTACATGCAAAAGAAAGAAAATGACCACTTTCTTACACTATACATCAAAGTTAACTCAAAATGGGTTAAAGATGCAAATATGAAGCCTGAATCCATAAAACATCTGAAAGAAAACACAGACAGTAATTTCTCAGACAATTGGCCTTAGCAACATTTTTCTGGATATGTCTTGCCAGGGAAGGGAAACAAAATCAAAAATAAAACACTGGGACTACACCAAAATTAAAAGCTTTTGCCCAGTGAAGGAAACTATCAATGAAACAAAACAGCAAACTACAGAATTGGAGAAGATATTTGTAAGTGATATATCTGATAACAGGTTAATATCCAAAATATAGGCAAAATATATATAAAAAACTCATATAACTCAACACACACAAATAATAATCCACTAGTTTAAAAATGGGCAGATGACCTGAATAGACATTTTCAAAAAGAAGATATACAGATGGGTAGCAGATCATGAATCATCGGAGAACTGCAAACCAAAACTGCAGTGAGATATCAACTCAGATCAGTTAGAATGGTTAGTACCAAAAAGACAAGAAATAGCTAGTGTTGGTGATGATGTGGAGAAAGGGAAATATTGGTGGGAATATAAATTATGCAACCACTATAAAAAAAAAAACACTAACGAGTTTCTTCAAAAAATAGAAATACCATACAATCCAGTAATTTCACTACTGGATATTTATGCACATAAAATAAAAACACTAATTCAAAAAGATAGATGCATCCCTATTTTACTGCAACCTTGTTTACAACAGACAAGATATGGAAGCTACCCAAGTGTTCATCAATAAATGAATGGATAAAGACGTGATGTGTTTGTTTATATATGCACACTTGCACACAATGGGATATTACTCAGCCATAAAAAAAAAAAAAAGAACAAGAATGTGCCATTTGCAGCAACATGGATAGATCTAGAAAGTATTAGGCTAAGTGAAATGATTCAAACAGAGAAAGACAAATATCCTATGATTTCACTTATATGTGGAATCTAAGGGGAAAAAAAAAACAGACTCAAATACAAAGGACAAAGTGAATAGTTGCCACATGGGAGGTGAATAATGGCCATAATAGGTAAAAAGGATGAAGAGGTACAAATTTCTAATTATAAAATAAATAAATCATGGAGATAAAAACTATAGCAAAAGAATATAGCCAATAATATTGTAATAAGGTTGTATTGTGACAGATGGTAACTACACTTATTTGTGGTAAGGACTGTGTATAGAATTCTCAAATCGCTATGTTGTACACATGAAACTAACATGACACTAGAATTATTTAAAAAAATGTGTCAGTATTGCCAAGGAAGTGATCAATAAATGAAAACACTACCCTCTTTCACTCCTCTCACCAGGTATCATGCTGCAGTTTTTTTTTTATTTTTTTTATTTACATCGAGGAGTTAGAAAACACAGGCATGAGCCAGTGTGCCCTGTGTCTGTTTTTATAAACAAAGTCTTATTATAACACAGCCATATCCATTGATTCATTATTGCTTATGGCTGTTTTCATACTACAACAGCAAAGTTAAGTAGTTGTGATGAAGACTGTAGGGACTGCAAAGCCTAAAATATTTGCTATTCACCATTTTACAGTTAAAGTTTACTGACCTCTGCCTTGTATCATAGTGTTCAATAATTTTCCATTGATTTTGCTTGATAATTTGAGTAAGAGTTGTTACTTCCACAATATCATGAGCTGCATGGTGCCATTTTGTTTTCAACTCCCCTTATCTCTAGTACCTAAAACTGGATCTGGAATACAACTAGAAAGTATCATAAATCTTTTTCAATAAACATTAAACACCTGCAAATAATTTGATTACCAAGCATATTGTGACAAGGAAAAAAAGATTAGAATAACAAAAAAGTAGCGGAGACAGGAAGATTTAAAGAGAAAAGGAATAAAATATAAAAATAAGTAAACACACTTTCAGTAATCTACCAAAAAAAGAGTTCCTAAAATGTTCCAATCTAAGCAATGTTTACAACTATATACTTGTTATTTCCCAGGGACTAAGAATTTATTGACAAAGCCAGCCATTTCATTGAGACACCAAAACAGTAGGGGAATTACTCAGAACTTTATGAAATATACCTTAAAAATATCTTATTCATTTAGCAAATAGGTTCTTTGACATATCCTTTTATGAAGGGGCCATATTCTGTAAGGAACAGGAGGACGTGTAAAACAATGATACAGCCAAAAGACGGAATATGTTCAAATGGCTGTCAGAAAGTGTTACAGCCTAGATTTATTTCTGTCTCCTAAAAGGTGTATAGAAAACAACACCTTTCAGAATAAAAATAAGAAATCTCCAGATAAAGGACGGTTAAGGAAAGGTTTGATTGCACTGATGTGATTGCGTGAAAGCATGAGAGTCTGTATCTATAATTTACTAAACTGTTAAGTACTGTACTATATGTCATCCGTCTTATACATGATATTGGAAGTATTCCATGGCTTTAAAAGTTTACTCTGATGGCACATATTTGTGTTTGTAGACATCTTAATGATGTTCCAAAGCATAAAAGGAAAACAAAAAAAAAAGATGTTTAATTTACTTAATAGCTCATTCTCTTTCTTCATAGAAACCAAGATTAAGCTCTCCTCGTGACACTAGAACAGCCTGTGTCTCGCTCCCCTGACCTCTCAGTGCCATAAAAAAAAATGGCATAAAGTTCTCAGGTCATAGAACAAATTAGTTTTGTTTCTGATAATAAAAAAAAAATCACTATTCAGTATTATAAGTAGGTTAATAAGTTGTGAAAAGATTGGATGCACGGTCAAATAAACAATTACATTCAACAAATCACATGTAAACTAATTCAAGCAAATGTTTGTCCTCTTACTGTCTAATAGGCCTTTTAGTTCCCAACCATATCTCATTCTTTAGAATTTCATTTGGGGTCTCCTGGCCTTACGGCAATCCAGGTACGATTGGTACCGCATGTAGTATATCAAGAGGAGTATTGAGGATTACACTGGAAAGATCAGAGTAGGCCAGATGATTGATGGCCCTGAAAGCCAAAATAAAGATCTACCTTTTATTCCATAGTCCAAAGAGAAATCAGCCAGATATACTGTCACATAAAGTCTTTGCCTTATCCGCAGACACCAAAGCTAAAGTGAACCCTTTATTCTGGAGGAGGGGCTAAAAGGGAGCTAAAATTCAAGTGCTTTCAAACCCCTTTTACAGCCTATCTCCACTGGTAAGAACCAATTTAAGTGAATAGGAGAGCAGAATCCATAACTGTGTTAAGGTGAGGAATCATACACATATTGTGGCTGCCTGGGAAGAATCACACTCTCTACAGATATGAAAATGCGTGAGAGACAGGTTCTTTTCACTGATTGACTATTCACACCACCCTTGATGAGAAACAGCATGGAGGAGGTTATAGGTATGAGCTTCATAATCAGAACACACACATACACACCCCGCCCCAGTGTACATCCCATCCCTTCACTTACTGTGTTTAACCTCTTTGTAACTCAATTTCCCTCTTTTTTAAGAGCATTTTGTAACAAATGGATGGGATTTAGGGAGATTACCCTTGCATCATTTCTAGCCAATTAGCTCAGATTTCTATACATAATACATTTAATTCTTATCAAGAATGTACAATTGCTAGTTAACATTTCAGTATTAATAGTTTTCCTTGATTCTTGGGAGTAGCAATCAAAAGTATCCTCCAAAATTCAGAAATCTATAGAGTGGGTATAGCTATAGGACTAATGATACATTCCTGTAGGCCAGAAGATTTCTACCCTCAAAGTTACTTCTGAACTGCTTGTGAAAGCATAGTGCTTCCTGACTCTCATGATACCAAGAACCCTGCTCTTCCTGGCAGGGGTAACTGTACTCACCTCCCATATATTTATGAACTACATCTGGTATGTAGGAGTTTAGGACCTGTCATTTTTAACTTAATGGCTAAAAGTCTGTATGCATCAAAATGCCAGGTTACATTCACTTGAACACAGCCACCTTAGGAAGAGTTATAGCCAGCTCCTTCTTGGAAATGACTCTATTTCGCCTAAAAGATTTTGATCTTTCATTTCAGCTGCTTCAAAGAATTGAGGAGAATGTTCACATGTGGCCCCCACTGGGCTGTGTTCATGGCACCCTGTGCCATTCCAAAGATCCACGCTTGAGTCACTGAGCAGCTTGCAGGATAGAGATGGGGAGTACACATCACACACAGGTCAGTCAGGCAATTGAGGCCCAGAATGATGAGGTCAGTAACTAGCACAGTTAAACTCAAAACAGGATTTAAATTCAATATGTGGTACAAAAAAAGGGGGGGGGGCATCCAAATATATGATGACTCAAACAATTGACATTTCATATCCCCATGTTCCCAAAACATATGCATATGTTATGCAGGATATGAGGATATCCATATCATATCCTCCTCTTTACACAGTGGGCAACAAAATAGGTTAGTTATGAGAATCTTCTCCACAGTCACTGAAGGGCCCAGGATGATAAAAGTGCTGCCATTTTCAACATGGGGTTTTTCAAAATTCTCCTAGTGGTTGTCTGGATTCCCACCAGCCACAGAACGATAAAGATATGTAGGACCATCCTTCAGAGGCTACTTTATTTCAGAAACTGGTTCTAAAAAGTCTTTCCCATTACTTTGTGCACATTCCACTCTCCAGAACTCTGTTAAATGGCCACATCCAATTAAAAGAGGATTTGAAATGGAGTTATGTGCTGAAGGAGATAAATAGAACTTGTACAATGGTAACGGTTTCTTGTCAAGTAAGCAAGTTTCTTGTCTTGGGGAAAGATGTACTCATAATCAACTCAAAAAGTTATATTACCTTACCCTCTCTACAAGCTAAACACATAAGTCCTTGTTGGAATGAATTCTTAGACATAATTCAATTTAAATATCTTTTTTCCATTTTCAAGAAAAAGTTACCTCTACTGAAGAAATTCTGTGGATGTGCATGAATTTGTCCTCTGCAATTCAGAAGACATTGACCTTTGTAAATACTAAATCAGATTTAAGTGTACCAATGACTCCATTCGGCATTGTCCTATTGTATTAACAGAAAGGGATATCATACTTTGGTCTGCTTTTAGAGCAATTTACTGGCCTAAAGTTTATGAAGATTCTTACAAACCCCCCAAATTCAGGAAAAAGCAATATATTTGTTTCATTTTTCCATGCTTTTAACTCAAAGAAACTTCACAATTAGTAGTTACTGAAAAACATGTAATCTTTATCACTGTATCAGTCAAGGATCTTCAGAGAAACAGAAAAAAATAACATTTATTTAGAGACAGATTTAACAAATCGGCTCATGCAATTATAGGGGCTGGCAAGTCCAAGGATCTTCAGGATGAGTTGGCAACATAGGGTTCCAAGAGCACTGATGGTTTTAGTTCTAGTCTGAGTATGAAGGCCTGAGAGCCAGGGTGTAATCTGAAGACTGACAGGCTCCAGACCCAGAGGACCTGTTGTAGTTTGAGTCCAAGGGCAGAAAAACTCTGACATCCCAATACAAAGGTAGGGAGGCAAGCAGAATTCTCTGTTCCTGGAGGGACGGTAAGTCTTTTTGTTCCATTCAAAGCTTCTACTAATTTGATGAGGCTTTCCCACATTAGGGAATAAAATCTGCTTTACTCGGTCTAGCTATTAAATACTAATCTAAAAAGAAAAATTCTCATGGAAACACTCTGAGTAAGATTTGACTGAATAGGTGGGTACCTTGTGGCCCAGTCAAGTTAACCTCCAAAATTTATTATTTATTATTATTATTATTATTATTTTAATGTATAGAGACAGAGAACCTGAGTGAGGGAAAGAATCTCAAGCAGGCTTCAACGCTCAGTGTGGATCTCAACTTGGGGCTCGATCCCATAACCCTGGGGTCATGACCTGAGCCAAAATCAAGAGTCAGAGGCTCAGCCAACTGAACCACTCAGGTACTCCCAAAATTAATGATTAAAATCACCACCATCATCATTGTAATGACTGTAATATCTATGACTGTAATAGAATAGTCAATATCTATGACTGTAATAGAATACTATTAGAACATACCTACCAAGATACACTATTACTGAAAATATCCATAGTTTATTGATTTGGTGATGAGGCATTCTTACTACTTTCTCATTTACAACTACATGACTTTTTATTTTTTTTTAATATTCTGTGTGTATGGCTTAAAAGTCAGCATTGTATAAACTTCACCTGGTTATTTACAGGTAGAGGGCTTAGGGAGCTCAAATGCATGCTGCTGCCAGCCCATCTCTTAAAATGAATGTTGACACCAGAGAAGGAAAGAAACCTTGTGTCATTTTTTTCCCCTCAAATGTCAATTCACATATTAGTCCATGCTGTTTCATCTGTTGGACTAAGTATGTCCTGTTTCATCTGTTGGACTAATTACTCCACAATGTAATGTAACAAACGTTACATTCATATGATTTCACAGAAGATAAATCGTCTAACCCTGGTTGCCATGACTCTATTTTAAAATGTGACGGGAGACAAATTAAGCAAATTGCTATTTTCCATGCACTTATTTCTATTTTTTTCTGAAGGAAATATTGCAGGTCTATTACATGCCAAACCCTTCTCTAGTGCTGAGGTTGCGAGAAGAAACAGGACAGATGAAATCCTGTTTTCATACAACTTACATGATAATCAAGCAGATGTGGTTGGTTGTTTGTTTGTTTGTTTTGTTTTTTTATACTCAGCAATGTTGTATGGACACACTCACCCCTGTTCTGCATTCTATGTATGCATGTGATTCACAACCATTCCTTAAAGATTCAATTCAAATACTATTTACATATCAGAATCCTTGGGATGACTTAATCAACACAGACTTCTTAAATAACAGAAGTTTATTTCTCACATTTCTGGAAGATACAAAGTCCTAGATCACAGTGACAGCAAGGTAGGTACATTCTCGGGCCCTTTTCTTGGCTTATAAGGTGGCTATCACCATGCTCTGAGTTCACACAGCCTCCTTTTTTGTGAATGTGCAAAGAGAGCAAACTCTCTAGAGTTTCTTATAAGGGCACTAATGTCATCCTGAGGGAGGGTTCCCCTTCATAAATTTATCTCATCCTAATTACTTTCTAAAGGCCCCAGCTCCAAATACCATCACCTTTGAGAATAGAGATTTAACGTTTGAATGGAGGGTGGGGCATAACATTCAGGCAGTAACAACTTACTTCATCAGGTATTTCCTGAGGTCCCTGAGAAGAAGGTAAGGTCCCTCTGCAAAACACCTTTCTTATGTTTATAGCTAACCCTTACCAGAAATACTGGACTTTTCTTGTAAATAGGACTATATTAAATAATTATTTCTGATTACAATACAGAGGCCAGTAGGGACTCACACATATTATGTATTCTATCAATACTTATTAAGTAAATGAATTAAAAAAATATCTCAGTAGGTCCATCATTATGAATTCCAGGTCTTGCATCCAGAATCATAGAAAATACCACCAGACTGGCATAATCATCACACACAGCTTCTCAATATAAGCAGGCTGTCATTATCCCTATTCAAATTGTATTTTTTAAATTGACTTTCAAGTTATGAAAGATACTAGGTAGGAAGAAGAGAAGAGGCCCGTGTATCTTACACAAAGAATCTTAGACCTAAAATCTTTAAGCCATCCTTCTCAGTAGCTCTGAGACCTAGGTATCTATGACCAGACACCAACCTCCAGAGATTCTGGTTCAATTATTTCACTAAAATCTAGGCATTACTCTTTAAAAAAAAAAAAAAAAAACAGCAGGGGATTGTAATATATGCCATGTTTGGGAATCAAGAATCTAGAGCAACTTTCATGTATTATACATATGGGAAAACACATTATCTGTTACACTGAAGAAACTCAAGGCCAGAGATACCATGTGATTTACAGACTGTCGTCCAGATGATCTAAGTATAGGTGGCCAAGTTTCCTGCTTCATACCACTTTTTGGACCAATCATGCATTCTTTCTTCTCACATTACCATGCTGTGGCATATTCAGTCAATACTTTCCGAAAGCCCTACCACATATATATTCACCACCTCCCAAGAGAATGAATGAATGTTCTACTGAACTTGTTGTATCGTTTTCATTAAACACAAACACAGTTTGATTTGGTTTGAGAAACAGTATTTGCTTCCATGCTAAAACTTAACCCCATCTCACAGCACAGATGTAGCCACTGGTCCTGACTCTAAGCAAGCTGACCATAATTTCAATCCCAGAGTAACCATATGGAAAATCTTTATAAGAACAAACCTGTATGTATTCCTGAAAATCTATGTTTATTTATTTATTTTGAGAGAAAGAGAGCGCAAGCAGGGGAGGGGCAGAGAGAGGGAGAGAAAGAATCTCAAGAAGCCTCTACTCTGTCAGCACAAAGCCCAATGCAGGGCAATCTCATGAACCATGAGATCATGACCTGAGCCAAAATCAAGGATCCAATGCCCAGTCGACTGAGCCACCCAGGCACCCCCTGACAGTAAATCTCTTAAGTGGGGGGAATGTAACAGAAGAACAAAAGACTCAAAGACAGATCACAGCGCTGGTGAGGCCTTAGGAGGAACTTGGACCAGGATCTGGAAGATGTCAGGAACTCTGGATGCTTCTCTCACTTTCAGCTCATTTCCATAGAAACAATCTATGCAGATCTGATTTCAGTTGCACTGAACTTTTCAGGGATGATGGGGACAGTCTACTACTAAATAAGGATGATTGAACCAGGCTTTTAAAATTTATCAAATATAGCTCATTTAGGTAATTTTCTTGTGAGCACCACACTGACTTATATGCATATATACTGTTTATTTTCATTGTTTTTTGGCTTTAAATTCTGTCTGGCAAAGCTGCCAAGCTAAGGTTAATATTTCAAGTTTAAAAATCCAAGCTTAAGTAGATATGCCTAAAAGCAATAATTTCTGTGGTTGTATGGAAGCTTCTATGTTTCTCTAAAATAAACTACAAAGAGGTCTCTTTATATAGGCAGGCCACTGGCTAAACTGAAGGAAAGAGAGAGGTGAGGGAAAGAGGCATTCCTGAGAGAAATATGGCACATTTTCTTTCCATCCCATTTCACAAGGTTTTATTGAATTTCTATTATATATGGGAAGGCACTCTGCCGAACACTTTGTGGGATGCAGAAAGATCAATGACACAGAGTCCTAAGAACTCACAGTGTAATACAGAAAAGATACATGAGCCTTAGTAATCCAAATTCATGGCAGGCTGTTAAGTGTGCTTCGATGCAGGGAAGAAGGCCAGACTAACCCTACAGGCGAAGATAGTCTTGCTACTCAGGGAAGGAGAGAGACTCCTCACCAGACACTGAGGAACAAAGAATTGTTGATAATCTTGAAATGGAAAGTACATTTTTTCCTCCCTCAGAGCAAGTCTAGTAGAGGTCTCACACAATAAAGTTGTATACTCATCACATGTTATATAAACTTTAAATGCTTATTTGAAATTTTATTATATACTCACCTGTAATAGCACACAGAGTATTTCCTCAATGTTCTTAAGGCATTTCACTAGTTATAGGACTAAAAAAATAATGAAATTATATATATATGTATGTGTGTATGTGTGTGTATGTGCCAGAATTTATGTATTTAGGTTATGATTTTTGTTACTTCACCCATAAAATGGGAATGTAATTCTTGCTGTTCAGAGGCTATATACTACGTAAAGCCCTTGGATTTAAGTCTGGTTAAATAAAAGGGTCTTGGTAAAATATGCTTGTAAATATACTGTCTTTATAGAGTGCTATATTCCTGGGACCTAATGGCAGATATAACTTAAGAAGTTTCCCTAACAGGGGCACCAAGGTGGCTCAGTCTGCTGAGCATCCAATTCTTGACTTTGGCTCAGGTCTTGATCCCACAGTAGTGGGATCCAGCCCTGCATCAGACCCCTGCTGAGCATGGGGCCTGCTTAAGATTCTCTCTCTCCTTTTGCCCCTCTCCCCTGCTTGCACACTCTCTCTAAAAATAACAATACATTCATTAATTTTTAAAAAAATTTTCACTATAAAAACAAAGCACATTTATTTGTGTTACTTTCCTTTATGCTTATGCCTGAAAACCCCAGAGTATTTCATCCATGCCATGGAAACTTCCCCATAACCATCTTCTAACTTCTTTCAATATAGTTTATATAGTTTGTCCCCATTCCAAATTTTTCAAAATAGTTTGTGGGTTTGATTTTTTTTATGTATGTTGTGTTTTTGTTTTTGTTTTTTGCCTGTAGGACTGGTCCTGCCCTCTGGGGTGAACAAAATATTTCTTAGCATTTAATTTGAAAACTGTAACCCCTATCTCTAAATGAAACTCACAGCTTGGTGTCTATCATTTCAAACCCTTTACATACAATGTCCTTGACAGACTCTAAATTGAGAAACATGTGGATGAAGAAAACATAAATATGTCTGTCATGGCTGAGACACCATTAGTGAGAACTGTATAAGCTGACAAGGGTCAGAGGATGCAGGGGGTAAGCGTGTGCCCCTGCAGAGGAATAGGTAATGTCACTTTGGAATTTATTTTCAGCTGTAGTAATAAGTCAGGCTCCACCCAATACTAAAAAACTAGGAAAAACAAAAACAAAAAAACAAAATAGACTTCAAAATTTATACCCAAAAGACATGTCTCCAGGTTTTTCCCATGTAAATGGGTATCAAAAACTTTTTTTTAATTATTAAAAATGTCTAACATAGGCTATTAACTTGAAATCTGTAAACACCCTATTATATGTGATGTACTTTCTCCTACAGTCTTTAAATAAAAGATTGTTACTTTTTATTCCTCTTATTGACACCACTGTCATTCTTTATTTTGAAGATTATTATTTATTTAAATGTCCTTAATTTTAGATTGGTCCTACTGACAAGACCAGGATACAGAGGAAAAGTCATCAGGACAATTGATGGTTGTCAGGGTAAGGTCGGGAGAAAGCCTTTTGCCCTTTCTTTTCTTAAAATTCTCTAATTAGGAAGCAAAGAAGGGCTGTAGGCCCAGAAAGAGCCCTGCTATTACTGGATAGGAGGTTAAGAGTGGGAGTATGAAAATAGGAATCAACCTGTGTGCTGTGCTCTTAAGTCATTTTATTTTACTTCATAAGTCTTAAGTAGTATTTACTTGTTGGGGAAATGGATAATCAACAAATCAGTTACTGTGACTGGCTTCCCATTTTGGAAATGTTCAATGGGTCTAGTGTGGAAAGGGACAATTTGCAAGATTCTTGTATTCTTTTATAGACAGGCAAACTAATAAAAATGAATGAGAAACTTGGAAAAGTTGAGTCCCAGTTTGCTGGGATAATGCAACTGAACCAAGGAATGCCGTTTTTCATGGTGTCTTTGGCAGGATGTGTATGATAGTAATAAGCAACTAGCTGTTGTTAGCTGTGCCCAGAGTGAGAGAGGGGCAAACCTGGTTTTCCTAACAGAGCTACCAAGTCAAGCTCTGTGGGAGATCAACTGTCCCAATCCAAACCCATCAGTCCCTACCACTCTATAGCCATCTTAAATAAATCCACAATCCAGGCAAAAACAATGTCATTTGTATTCAAATACAGTTTCAGAACAAGTTTTTTAAGCTTCCATTTACAAATAGATTGTCCCTATATAGAAAATCAATGATATTCACTGTTTCTAACCACAGTCATAAAAATTATCAGAGCATTCAAAGTAAGACTATTGACTCTAAACAAGAGACTTTACCCTCTAACCAGCCTTAGAAACATGTTAAAAGGTCTGCTGTGATGAGTTATTGCTCAGCTGTAACTCCCTCATAAATTTACACTAAATCAATCTGGGCCCAACGGTTATAATAGTTTGCTTACAAATTGACCATCCTTTGTTATTTTAGCTCCTGCTTAGCTTGCATATAATAAGAGAAGGTGGCTGGTTTTCCTTTCAACTGGAGATGAGAACAGAGAGATAAATTACTAAACAAAACCAGATTTTAGAGGGTCATCTATCACAGCTTCTCAGATATCCTAAAATGCATTAAGCATAAATGCCCAATTCCATAATCAAAACCCATGGTAAGTTTGTGTATTTTGCTTAATTACATTTGATTATTCTTGTGATATTAATGTCATGATCACAGCTGTTGCAAAGGGTATTGAAGAGACATTCTTTCCCCTAAAACATATGACTTGGAATGAAGAATATCAAATGTGATCTGTTTGGAGCTCACATTTGAAAGAGGGGTAATTGGTTTGGTTCCCCTCTATTAAAGAAGCTCAAAGCTTTGTGATAGAATCCAGACATTTGCAAATGGAGAGAAGGAATCCTATGGAAAGACCATTGAACATGACCCCAAGGTCTATGGTGAAATAATCACAGGAACTTGGAAATTGAAGTACATAAAAACATAATACTAAAAACTATAGAATGCTGCCATGTTTCTGCACTATTCCCCACACCCCCCAAGAATGTCCTCTTTCCCCACATTTTCTTAGTAAATGTGTCTTCTTCCTTTAAACTTCAGCTCAAGCATTACCTCTGAAGAGACTCCTGATTTCCCCTTGTAGAGTTGGCCATAAACATCCTCCATAATAATGACAACCTCTAACATTCATTTATACTCTGAATGTAAAATAGCATGAGGTTAGTGGAAACTATAGATCACATTTGAATTTAGTTATGTGTCCACATGTCTCAATGTCCTATTACATGCAAGTTTCTTATATAGAAGAAGTTGCTCATATTTGTATAAGCAATATACAGTACAGTGATTACACATAGTATTTAATATTATATAAACAGGTTTCTATCAGGTTAAAAGGAACACAGCAGTGCTTGGGTAGTTCATTTAACAGAAATGTTGTGAGCACCTAATATAAAATGGTATGTATGAAAGTTTTGTTCTAACATGCTATACAAATGTCAGAAGTAATAATAATCTCCCAAATGGAAAAAATAAATCTACATGAAAAATCACACGGCTTCTTATCAAATCTTTGTGGAATCTATGCGCAAGAGAGCTCCTGCTTTCTGATCTTGCCTCTACTATCATAAGATACATCAACAAAAGGTGAATGCAACATCTTGCTTGTTCCTTCACAACAATACAGGAAAGCCTAAGGCAGCAAGACCAGAGAAAAGCAATTTAGCTGTTAAGGGAGGGGATCAGAGGGAGAAAAAGTTCTTGCCACTAAAGTCACAGAGCCAGGACACCCATCAGTCATTATGTCTTGACTATCATTTCAAGTCTCAGAGGCTTGGGACCAGTCTTAATCTTTACTATGTTCCACATGGACACAGAGATAAAGAAAAGTAGAATATACATGGTGAAAAGAGACAAAATCCTCAAGACACAAATAGATAATGAATCCAGTCTTAACACTGATCTTCAAGGGACTGAAGACTGTCACAATGTCATTCACCAAATATTTACCAGAACAACTCATTTCTAGAGTTTTACTTCTATCATAGAAATGGAGACTTTTTTTTTTTTTTTGTGAGTACCAGCTCTCTGAGAGGAAAGATGACAGGATTATTCACTTGTGTAAATAAGTTCTATACCCCAGACTAGAACTTGGCCCATATTAGGCAATCAATACATATGTGTTGAATAAAAATGAGTGAATATCACTATAAGCAGCACATTTGATAAGGAACCCAACTCCATATTTTTAAGGTTGGGGGAGAAGTACTGTAAGAAGTGAGGAAAGGGAGAGGGAGGGTGGAGATCTCTGACTCTTAGAAGAGAAACAGGCATCAATAACTCAGAGTCCCGTTTATTGCAATGAAACCTGGAGCAGATAGGACCTGGCAGGTTCCTCTTTCCAGGTTCTGCACAGTAACTGGTTTGATCTTCAACAGAAGTACCAGTAGTTACAGGAGGCAGAATTTTGCTATCTCTGTCATTACTTATGAACGTAACCTGACTTTTCAGAGTTCTACTAGTCTCAGAATCTATAAAGCAGCAAGAAGCTCATTCAGTGATTATCAAACATTTCTCCCTGGTGCATGGTTATGGCAAGAAAGAACCAAAGTAAGTGTCTGTGGATTTATGACACAGATTTAAAATAACTTTGGCTGAGAACAGAGTTCTTTTGACATACTAACTTTTATTTATCCAATTACAACACACTGTTTCTTCATTGTTTCTTGGGCATTGTAATAAATCAGGGTTTGATTTAAATTATTCCTACATACAAAATGTCTAAAAATACACATTGCCTCCTGGAGGCTGAGAGATAGGTGGCCTCCTCGACTGCCAATTTATATCTAGTATATTGAGAAGCTCAGGGGTACCATCTTCTCTCAAGGTCTCTTCTAGATACTAAATTTCATGATTTTTCTTTGTTTGAATCAGATAACTCCTATTGTTCCCTCAATCTCATTTCTTCTTCTTCTGTCTTGATACTCTAGTCTAAGCATTATTTGTAGAGTTATATTAATAATACACTAGAATTATTCCAATTACTTTAGTAATTTCAAATGCAGTAATTATCCTGCATTAATATAATCCCTTTCTTTCTGCCCACCCCCTACCACCTCGAAATGCCTTACTGAAAGAACAAACATTACTCTAAAATGTTAAATAAGAAATGTTTTCTCCACATGTTTTCTTTTGAAAAAAGCATATCATTATTTTATCTCAATATTCATAGCAGCTAGTCTATTTGTTCTCTACAATAAGCTATTGGGGGAAAAAGTGTAGATAGAATTGTTATTCATTATTTTAATTATCTTTGTCATGTTAATTATAGTAACATAATAACAAATATATTTTTCCAGTAAGCCTTTTTTTCCCCACTGTTTACGTAGTCATTGATAGCTAAGGATTAAGTAGTGTTTTACAATAAATATTATGCTGATATTGTCAAGTTTTAGTATTATGTAGTGCCAATACTGCATTCTAGAATCGGAGTTGCTAGAATTAGCATTCTTTAATCCATCCTCCCAGTTTACTTCTAGAGGTCAAGGGAAAAGACTTGTTCATTTGAAACCACTGAGGTAACTCTCATGATAGAAGTCACAGAGGTGGGATGCCTGGATCTCTTGTAGTTGAGCCTCAGACATTGGCTCAGGTCATGATTTCATGATTGGTGAGTTCAAGCCACACACTGGGCTCTGTGCTGATGGTGTGGAATCTGCTTAGGATTCTTTTTCTCCCTCTCTGTCTCTCTGCCCCTTCTGTGCTTTCTCTCAAAACTAAATAAATGAACTTAAATAAATAAAAACAAGAAGTCACAGAGGACTTGAAATCAGAATAACTGTATGACGCCTTGGACAGAAAGTTAGGAGATAGAGCCTCAGAAAATTGAATTCACCCAGATATTGTTAAAAGGAAAGGTAAAAGCCCCAGGTGGAATGGCCATCTACAGATGTGTCTTTTAGTCATTACATGTCACAACTCAAATTTACAGGAAAGGAACTGCTAAAAACATAATGCTCCCCTCATCAACATGTTGCCTTTTAGAGGAATAATTACAGAGCAGATATGATAATTAATCTGAAGGAAAACCTATATCTTTGCCCTTAAAATGTAGCTATCTATATATTTTCATCGTTGCATATAAAATTAAAACATGTTGAAACAAGACCCCAAAACTTTCATTAGTTAATATAATATTAGTACATATTGATAAATTAGTGGTTATCCACTGCCTCCAAATACACATTAAAATCTTCCTTGATGGAAAAAAAACAATTAATGAATCAACATAATTTTTTGATACAGTAATAAATATAAAAACAGGAAAATTTCACATATCCTTGTTCCTGAAACCACTAGAACACTGTGATTAAAAATGATTAAGAGGAAGTAGAGAAACACTTCCAGAATGCGGCAGTGAGAACATAGAAAACTTTTATCCCTTAGAAAAGTAATGGCAACACTGGAAAAAGTAGGAAAAAAATTAAGCTTTTCTGAAACTCTGACAATCAACCAGTAGCTTTCAGCAATCTGAGGAGCCTTTATCCAAGAGTAACAAGAAAGTTGCATTTTCAACAAAAAGTCACAAGACATATATAGAAACCAGAAACACAGAATACCATTTACTTTTTGTAGGGATAAAAATAAGTTTATAGAAACTATTCCTGAGGTTGATCATAATTTGGATTTACTAGTCAAAAAATTAAACTATCCAAAGGATTAAATGAAGACATGTCTGAAGAACTAAAGCATGAAAATGAGGTTTCACTAAATATAAAATATTAATAAAGAGAGGAACATTATTTTAAAAATCCAATAAATTCCAGAGTTTAAAACACAATAACTAAGAGTTTAGAAAATAGAGCAAATTTGAGATGGAAGATTGAAAAATAGAAAGGGAAAAATTGTTGGGAAACAAACAGGCTTAGACTTGTAGAACACCATCAGACATCCCAAAATTTGGGTCATAGCAGTATTAGAAGGAGAAAAGAGACAAAATGGAACAAAGAATATTTGAAGAAATAATTGCCAAAGACCTTCCAACTTCGAAGAAAACATTAATCTTCAAAACCAAGCTCAACAGACTTCAAGTAGGAAAACTGAAATGTAACCACACCTAGAGATACCATCATCAAATGGTCAGAAGAAAAAGACAAAAAGAATCTTGAAAGCAACAATATATCATACATTCAATTCATTCTGTGCTACAGATTCTCAATGAAATTAACATCTGGAGTGCTAGAAACCACGGAAGTAGAAAGGCAGTGGGAGGATATATTCAAAGGACCAAAAGAAAATCACTATGAACTAGGAATTTTACACCCAAGAATTTTTTTTTAATGAGAAATGGAGATATTCTCAGATATATAAAAACTGAAGAGGGGAGCCTGGGTGTCTCAGTCCATTAAGTGTCCGACTTCGGCTCAGGTCATGATCTCTCAGTTCGTGTGTTCAAGCCCCTGTGCTGACAGCTCAGAGCTTGGAGCCTGCTTCTGATTCTGTCTCCCTCTCTCTCTGCCCCTCCCCCACTCACGCTCTGTCTCTCTCAAAAATAAACAAACATTAAAAAAAAAACCCTGAAGAAATGTGTTCACAGCAGACTTCATCCATAAGAAAAAAGAAAAGCCCTTTTGAGTGAAAGTACACTAGATAGCTGTTCAATTTCACATGGAAAAATAAAGACCACTGGTAAAAGTAAGTAAATGTCAGTAAATACAAGAAACATTGTGAGTGTATCTGTTTGTTTCTTTTCTGTTACTTAAAATACAGCCAAATACAGAAAAATTCCTAATATTGTGTTGATATAATTTATAAAGATGTAATTTGTGGGACAATAATAGCACAAAACAGGGAAGGAATCAAGTTATATCGAACAGAAGTTTTTGTATACAACTGAAATCAAATTGGTAATGTTCCAAATAAATTGTTTTAAGAAACAAAATTGCAATTTCCAAGATGTTAGTTTAAAATGAACGTGGTTAAGAAGATACAGAGGATTGAAATGGTACACTAGAAAATGTGTACTTAATATACTTATTATAAAATGTACTTAATATAAACAAGGCCATAAAAAGGAATAGGGAACAAAAATATGTAAGATGCATAGAAAACAAAAAGCAAAATGGCAGAAATAACTAATTTGAATGACTGACTATTCCAATCAGAAAGCAGACATCAGTTTTTTAAATTCCAAAATAGCTGCATAGAAGAGACTCGCTTTAGATTCAGAGACAAAATGAATTAAGGAATGAGAAATTTTATATACATATATATGAAATGTAAATAGCAATTTTAAGAGACCTGGAAGTAACTACAACAATGTCAAAGTATATCATAAGGGGGGAAAAAAGTTTCCAGAGACAAGAAATGCATTTTATACTTATAAAAAAGAGCCCACCTGTCAGACAGCAAGTATCAGCACATATATACCTAATGGAGCCTTAAAATACACAAGGCAAAAACTTACTTTCATTGAGAAATAAAAATTTACCAACAATGGGTTGAGATATCAATACCTACTTCCTGTAATTGACAAAGTATCTAATCGTAAAACCAACCAGGAATTAAGAGACTTGAACAACACTGTAAACTGATGAGACTGAACAAATCTACAGAAAAACCATCTCAATAGCACATAAAACATTATTCAGAATAGAGAATATGCTAGGCCATAAAACAAACCTCAATAAATTGAAAATATTGAATTCATATAGTATAGATTTTCTGACCACAGTTAAGTTAGAAATCAGTAACTACATTTGGAATAGCCACAAATAGGTGGAAATTACATATACGCCACATAACCAGTGGGTCAAGGAAGAAATTAAAAGTAAATTTTAAAAACACTTCAAGATGAAGGAAAATGAAGACACAAAATACTAAAACTTTTGAGATGTTTTGACATCAGTGCTTAGAGGAAAACTGGTAACTATAAATGCCTATTTTTTGAAAAAAAAAAGTAGCATTTGAGAGAACATTCTACCTTTGAAAATGAGGAAGAGAAAACCCCAGAGATAGCAAAAACATTGTGACTAGAAAAGAAATAAAGAAAACATTATTTTTAGAGACAGAAGCTTTCCAAGTGATTCTAGTGTTTATTCAGCATAAAGAACAATTGGCTACATAAGAACTATTTCATGAATAAGGTCAACACTATAAACTATTCAAAGTCCATAGGCCAAGCGAAAGGAAAGTTTAATGCAAAAGAAGGACTACTATTTTACCACATTAAGGATTGATTAAAAAAGTAAAAATGAGTTATTTCCACTGCTTCAAGATGAACAAATTTGGACCCCTCCTTCCTCTTGGTATTTTTGCATATTCTACACTGTGAGGAGCCTTATGCTTCCTCCTATGAAGAACAAAATCTCCAGTGGACTCCAAATTAAATGATTCAGAAAGTCAAATAGAGAGTTGGGAGTTTGAACTCAGAACAATTTTGTTGGTCATCTCCCACTTGCTCTTAAGTGTAGTATAATCTCTACACTAAACATTAGAAGATAAAAGGAGGGCTTAATTCAAGGGTATGCCTTGATAACTTATCTTCTCTCACAGATTTTCCTATCTGTAAATTCACACTGACCACACATTCTCTTGAATTAAAATGTATTTTTAATGTCAACTGTTTTTTTTTCCCTGAAGCAAAAATATATTCCCAGCTTCATGACTATGCACATTGGGACATTAACTCCGTGTCTGTGGGCCGGTCAGTCTCATCTCTAAGCAGAGGAGTATGTCAGCAAAATAAAACACCAAGAAAAAAAAAATTAAAAAGTTTAGCTTTAAAATAACACCCAGAAATGTGCCTTCATATTTCAGGAAGGAAGGAATCCTGTGGAGACCCACACCATGGGTAAACAAAGATATTTTTGACTTTTGAAAGAGGATGCAGCTTTATTTTAAGTCATAATTAATTTAACCAATCCCAACAGGCAGCTTAGCACATTGAAGAATTCCCTGAACTCATTCTTAGGGCAAGGGGTGATAAGGAACTTTGCAAATCCACACAACCACTTACTTATCCCTTTCTTTTCTCCTGACTGTGCTTTGACCTCTTTACCAAAGGAGGTCAAAAGAAGAAATGGAATGTTAACAAAGGGATCCCTAATGAGAAGCATTTAAAGCCTATAAAAACCCATGAAACCAAGCACATAGTAGATGCTTAACCCTTACTAGAATTATAGAACATTTCAGGGTGAATTCATAGCATAAATTATTTAAATCAACTGATTTTACTGATGTAGAATTTGTGAAACATAATAAATAAAACTAGCAACACAAAAACTCCATGCATTGCCATTAGTCTGATTAGTTTGTGGAAACAACGGGCTTTCTTCCCTACTCTGTGGAAGCACAAATTGAAGATGCTGACCCTGGGGAATGTCCTACACCTAAGCATTTGACAAACAAACCAAAACAAATTAATTACAACTGAAAGATAAAAAGAAATTAGATTACACCTTTGTCAGCCTCCATCCTTTGGCTCCAATGGTGACTATTAATGGTGCTATGTTTAGGACTAGAGAACAAGAATGCCCAAGCAGAGAATTGTGGCAGATTCATAATCCTTAAGAGCCAAGGTTAATGTTTGAGAAAGGAAGTTCAAGCAATTTATCTCAGGCATAGTTATCATATATCTAGAGACTTGCTGCTTGAAAGAATAAATAGATTCCTACAAGAATTAGCTGCCAGGGAACTGGGAGCTGCGTAACACACAGGTCTTCACAAATTGGTATTTGTATGTTAGATTAGGAAGTGAAATTAGTATGATCTCAAATGAAATATATACAAGGATGATGCTATAACAGAATATCCCATATTTGTATATGGAATTGAATTTTCCCATAAATACAAGAAAATAATACGATAATTATCAATTAGTAATACTTATGAATAAGCATCATAAAGTTTGGACCATCCCTTTGTTCCCTCCCTCCCCAATCCAATCGCTTTTTCTTTAAAAAAATAAGTTTGTTTAGGTTTGAGAGAAAGCAAGGGAGCATGAGTGGGGAAGGGGCAGAGAGAGGGGGAGACAGATCTGAAGTGGGCTCTCCACTGACAAGAGAGAGCTCAGTCTGGGACTCAAACTCATGAATGACAAGATCATTACCCAACCAACTGAGTCACCCGGGCAGCCTGATAACTATTTCTTGTGTGGTATTGACAGGTCTAAAAGCATTAGACTGGATAGAACACAGCACTGAATCTTTTCAGCTTTGTGACTTATAAGACAACTGAATCAGATGGAAAGGCTTCTTCAACTTGGTCTTGGTCAACAAGAATTTTACTTGGTAAAGAAGCAAACACTGATCTTGCATGAAGGGCTGATTTCAAACCCAAAGTAACAGAAAATTTTATTGTGTTGAGTGCCTACTGTGATTTATATGTGCCATTTAACACTCTCTTCATGAAAATCTAGTGAGGGGGTATCCTTATTTCATTTTTTTAACACTGAAACTGAAATTTATAAAGGTAAAAATCACTTTAGCAGTGTCAGTTCAACTACCTTTGAGCCTAAACCTGATCATTGCCTTTCTGATTTCAAGCCTGTACTCTCCCATTGCACCATGAAAGCCAAGATTTTGCCACTCAAGTCAATTAATGACATATTTCCAACAAAGTAAGTTTTTTGATGAAAAGGAATAGAAAGCTTACCTCTTTCCCCCTTTTGTTTCCATCTAGTACCTGATTAGTATTATTATCAAGAAGAATGCTTCATTCATATTTATAATCACATTTTACAAACTTCAGACAGTATTTTAGGACTGCTTCCTAATTGTTGACATATCCATTTATCACCTCAGTATGGCTTATTATGGCTCTTTATGTTCTATCCAGGAAGTAATGAGTTTGATGTTCTATTAATACTTTCTATTTTTTCTGATTATTCAAAAATTATCACTTCCAAAAAAAGATACCTGTATCAATGAAAATCCACCAATGATTCACTTTCAACACTGGGAAACCAGCACTCTCTTACCCAGTTTATGTCATATTTTAAAGATCTAACATAATGATCATAATACAAACATTTCCTAATATAGTGTTGAGTAACTTTGTGAATTCCTCCAAGCTCTGCCACTTAACCTTGCTTTGACCTGGACTCTGCCTGGTCAGGCCAATTTCCAGCTCACCAAATTTATATTCAAGCTATTTTTCCCCTCTGTCTCACCCCGACAAGCTGATGATTCTGTTGAAGAGTTTGCCTGATTTTTTTTATTTGCATCTCCTGTTAACTTATGAGCTATATCCATTTCATTTTATTCCTAGGCCTTGCTCATCATGGTGGTAAAAATAAAAATCAGATACATGACTCACAGAATACCACACACTATGAAAGCCAGCAAGGCATTCACACCTGCCTGAAAGCCATGGTTAGGGCTTAGGAATCAGGGTTAGTGCATCAAAGTCATTTTAAAGATACTGATGTCCCCTAATGATCGTAATTATCATGTGAAAAAAATAAAGGCATCAATACATGCTTGATGGCACAGATATGAGAAATAACTCAAGAAATGTGCTAATGATCATATTATAATACTAGTCAAAAATAAAATTGTGTACTGTTATTAATATGTATTACTCTATTATTACCTTTACAACTAGAGCAGGGCCATTAATTAAATCAATCCCAAACACTCTTCGTCTTACCTCCTTCTGGAATACATAAAGGTGGTACTTGCTGCCTTGCTCTGTCCTGACTTCTGATCTCCTCTAAGATCTGGGTCTGTTGGTTGGGGCTAAAGACCATTGTTTATATGTTTATACTAATAGAAAAGCAGGTCTTATAAAATGATGAGAACTAAATAAACATTTTAAACAATGGAAAAACAAAAGTGGTTTTTTGGAATTTTTTCATCTAAGCTGAACTTTGTTACAGGGACCTGCAATTCAAGAAGTTTGCCCAGTGTGACAGATAGCAGTATGTAGCTTAAGAGATACTAAGCCAAAGCAAGAACATAGATGGTACTGACAAAGTCTTTGGAGGTGACAAGAGGATTGGGTCTGTCAGAGGAGCATGTGAAGTGCATACAGAGAACTTCAACCTTGAAGGCTTCCCATATAAGACTTCCCAAGGTCTTTTCAGAAGCACTTGTCTTCTCCTGTGCTGTTATCCATGTAACTCATAGCATTCATCCCTTGTTCACTAATTTCTACCTGTCACTACTTATTCCTTATTGACATTCTTTGGAGATCTTTGAGGATTCTCTGGCTTTGAGGTCATGTTTTCTCTTCCTTTTATACTTACTAATAGCAACTTGTTTTTATTCCCATATCCTGCTTTCTCAGAGCACATGCATATCCTTGGGGGGCCCTGACCTGAGAGAGAAGTAGATAAAACTAATAAAAACTAGTCAAAGCACCTTACAAAGTAAGCAAAATGGATAAGAATCTTGACTGAGCCGGTGAAGGGTTAAATTCTTTCAACCCACAAGTATAAAGTACAGGAGAAATTGCATGAAGACTTTGTAAATAAAACCTTGCTTAAAAGTAGACAGAATTGTGTGTTGTCTGTGTGTGGTCATTTGGCCTGGCATAGATGGTGACAGAGTATAGACCAGTACTCAGGGGGTGTTTATTTACCAAAGAAAATTCATCATTTAGATTTTATTAGAGGCTGAAGACCAATAAAAAGCTTAATAAGAGCAAGGTAGCATATTGAAGAGTGTGAGGGTTTGTAAGCAACAAATCTAATTGGAGTTGGAGTCTGCCACTTATCAGCTTTATGAAAAGAAGTGCATGTATATCTCCTTTCTGAGCTACAGTTTCTTCATTAGTAAAATGCAGTTAATATTAATATAAAAATTAGAGATATTAATGGAGATATTGATCAAAGTGCTTCATCAACTATAAGTATTAAGTAGACAGTATATTGGTTTGTAAAAGAACAGTACATGTTGAAATGTTAGAGCTAATCTTTATGATGGTGTCAGTGAAGGAGGCCTTAACACTTGTCCTTGGGCCTTAGAGTCCCACCCCAATGTAGCAATGCATATGTTTCACACTTTCTTAAGTTAGGCAAGTGTTTTGTAATACTCTACAAGGCTGGTATATAAATTAAAAAAAAAAAAAACACAAGCAAACAAAGAAACCTCAGAAGAATTTCCTTAAATTTATAATTGGCAGTTTATCTAGAGAGGGAAACTTTTATTTTGGCAAACTAAAATGATGCTCAGATACTTTAAAGTATGATGGATACAGGCCATTCATCATGAAATGTTATCAAGACCTGCCCCATTTCAGACAATTTTTCTTTTGTTCACAGAATAAGAGGTAGACATAGAAGACAAGACTGCTTATTCTTCCATATTGAATGCTGACTTTTACCTGAACAGACCTATTTTTGTTTTCAGAGGTTTCCTAGTCTCCTTTTCTCCTCTTTTGTTCTAATTTCTGATAAATTTGGCCACAGAATAGGAGTGATGTTTGCAGACTATAGATATAGCTGATTTCAAGAGAAGTTAATTTCATCACAGAGAGAAACTAAGAAGGATAACAAAGTTTTGGCTTTTGAAAAAAAGATTATTCTCTTCATTGCTGCTTAATTGAAGTTGGTGAATTCCTAGAAGCCCATCATGGAGGAATATGTCCAGTTGAATTTCTAAATTTCAGGTGATTGGCCTCCTACAATTCCTCCTGAAAATTCATTCAACCATTGAAAGGATATAAATGTTAGCAAGTCTTCCTTGTTACAATATTTCTTTATTCTATTTACTTGTTAAGAATTTTTCTTAATTGTGCTAAGAAAATCACATAATTTTAAAGTGTAAGAAAGAAATTAAAAGGTGAGGTTATTGGTCACTGGGAGGAAAGTGTAGTAGTAAGCAGTGGCAGAATACCCCAAAAGAACAAACAACAAAAAGAGGAATAGAGGAGGAAAAAGTGACAGTGACAATGACTATGATTAAGAACTAATCTGAGAAAGTAGCAGCAGTACAAGTCAGTACCAAACTTCCCTTTTACTGGGCACTCCCTGAGGTGCAATATGCCTAGAGACTTTCATTTTAGTGTTCTCTATAGATTTGATCAATTCTCAGGCAGTTGACTTCAAATTTATATTTAATTCATTAAAAATATTCACTGTTATCCTTTTTATTTACATAACAAGGGCTTGAATAAAAGCTGGGGTTGGAGAGCATTTGACACAAGTGTAAACCAGGCAAGTGGTTTGACTTTGCTCCACACTTTAAGATAGCTGGTGTTTTCCTGAAGACGCCCATATATTCTCTCCCCACTTCTGCCTCCCTCTATGACTATGAAATTTATATCCTCAGACAAACAGATTTCTGAAACTAATAACAAGAAGGCAGAGAGGCAGCCCACAAAGGTACACTACAGTCTCCAGAGCCAAAAGACAACCAGATTTTTCCTCATCCTATAGATTAAGGGGGTCAACATCAGAAATTCTAAATGAATGTTATACATTTAAAAGCATTAATTAGATGCATTTCTGGAGGTACTTTGAGAGATGGATTATAAAAGAAGACATTATAAGTATGACTTGCTTCATGTCATAGGACCCTCATAGCCCTTACTCTCTTTATAGCAGAATTAGACACATTCACACAGGCCAATATGTCATTCCAACCAAGTTATAAATTCTGAGAACAGAAATTTTTTCTTGTGCATCTCAGGTACCTATACCAGCATTTGATACATAGTAGCTATGGTTTTGTAATGTTTGGGTGCATAGTTGGCTATGCTATACATTTTTGTTGGATAAATAACTGTATATTATTGAAAATAGATTCATTATAACATTTTATCAGGCATTAGAAATGACCAAATGGAAACTGGCTCGAATTCAGAGGTCTGTAGATAGTTTTTAAGAATTATTAGAGGGGCGCCTGGGTGGCTCAGTTGGTTGAGCATCTGGCTTCGGCTCAGGTCATGATCTCATGGTTTGTAGGTTCGAGCCCCACGTCAGGCTCTGTGCTGACAGCTCAGAGATTGGAGCCTATCTTCAGATTCTGTGTCTCCCTCTCTCTCTAACCCTCCCCTGCTCACACTGTCTCTCTCTCTCTCTCTCTCTCAAAAATAAAAAAAAAGTTAAAAAAAAGAATTATTAGAACTATTACCACCTCCCTGCTCCAAGATAAATGTTAAATATATGTGCAGAACACACATATCAATTTAAAATATTCTGTGTTGATGGACTGGAAGAATTATTAAGATTTCCATACTACCCAAAGGAGAAAGCAGACTCAATGCAATTCCTATCAAAAATCTGATGTCTTTTTTCATAGAAATAGAACAAATGATCCTAAAGTTTGTATAGAATCAGAAAAACCCTGAACAGCCAAAGCAATCTTGAGAAAGAACAAAGTTGGAAGAAAACACACTCCCTGATTTTAAACTGTATTACAAAGCTATGATAATTATGATAGTGTGGCATTGGCATAAAAGCATATATACACATATCAATGGGACAGGATAGAAAGCCCTGAAATAAATCTACATACATATGGTCGATTAACTCATGACAAAAGAGCCAAGACTATAATATGGAGAAAGAGCCATTTCTTCAGTAAGTGGTTTTGGGAAAGCTGGGCAGCCATACAGTAAAGAATAGAATTAGACCACTATCTTATACCAACACAAAAATTAACTCAAAATTGACTAAAGACTTGAACATAAGACCTGAAACCATAAAAAATTCCTATACAAAAATAGGGAGCAATTTTCTTAACATTGGTCTTGGTGATTTTTTGAATCTGACCACAAAAGCAACAAGAACAAAACAAAACAGTGGGACTTATATCCAACTAAGAATCTTCTTCACAGACAAAGGAAACATCAACTGAATGAAAAGTCAACCTACTGAATGGGAGAAAACATTTGCAAATCATGTGTCTGATAAGGAGCTAATATCCAAAATATACAACTCAGTAGCAAAAAAAAAAAAAAAAGTAAAGAAATAAATACTCTGATTAAAATATAGGCAGAATATCTGAATAAACACTTTTCCAGAATAGACATATAGGGGTAAAAAGACATATGGATGACAAACAGGTACACAAAAAGGTGTTCTGTATCATTCATCATCAGGAAACTGCAAACCAAAACCACATCTGTTAGAATGGCTATAATCAAAAATACCAAAAAAGTACTAGTGAGATCTGGAAAAAAGAGAAACTTTGTGCGCTACTGGTGAGAATGTAAATTGGTGTAGCCACTCTGGAAAACAGGATGGAGGTACCTTAAAAAGATTAAAAAATTAAGTACCATATGACCTAGCAATTTCATTATGGGTATTTATCCAAAGAAAGCAATAACATTAATTCAAAAAGATATAAGTAACCCATGTTCTTTTTAGTAATTTTTATAGTAGCCAATACATGGAAACAACCTTCCATGTCCATCAGCAGATTAAAAATTGTGCTATATATATATATACAATGGAATATACTCAGCCATAAAAAAGAATGAATTCATGGATGGTCTTTGAGGGCATTATGCTAAATGAACTAAGTCAGACAAAGAAAGACCAGTACCATATGATCACCCTTATGTGTGAAATGTACAAAAAACCCCAACATTTAAGTATACAAACAAAAATATGTATAAGTAAAATAAGATCTATATCTTGATATATATAACAAGCTCATAGAAACAGAGTACAGATTCACGACTGCCAGAGGTGGGTCAAGAGAAGAGTGGGAGAAATGGGTCAATATTTTTTTTTAAGTATTATTTAAATATTTATTTTGAGAGACAGAGAGAGAGAGAGAGAGAGAGAGAGCGCGCGCGCATAAATGGGGAAGCAGTAGATAGAGAGGGAGAGAATCCCAAGCAGTCTTCGTAATAACCACACAGAGCCCGATATGGGGCTCAATGTCTTGGAGATCATGACCTGAGCAGAAATCAAGAGTTGGATGCTTAACTGACTGAGGCACCCAGCCACCATTCTTTTTTAATTTTTTTAATTCAAATCAATTTTAAAAAATTCAAATACTTAAAAAAATTCCAAGTGAAATATAGTTTGTTATATTTCTTTATCCATAAGCATGTTTTAAGAGTCTTACAAGTGTTTTCTAATGGGTTCTGTATTTTGTAATCACACCTTGTTTAGAAATAACTCTAAATACATCCCCAAGTAATTATCTACTAATGACTTTTTTCCAGGCCATTCTTCCCATTTTCTCCTTCAGCTTTTCCTAGTTTCTCAGTGTGTATGTGTGTATAAACAGAAATACATATATAAGTATAGATGTATATTTTGAAATGTATACACATTGCTTCAAAATATAAACTCACTAAGCAGTGATGTACATCTTTGTTTACATGTCTTACCCTGCAGCCAGTGCACTGTTAAATACTGCTTATATCAGTGCTTAAATATAAGACTTAGTAAATTAGGGGGTTTTCAGATTGCATTTTTTCCTACTTAAGGAAAAAGTAATATTTAAACTCAAGTTTACTTTTGGATTATAAGAATGAAGAGATCCCCTGGTATCATGTAGAAATTATTTATCAGGATAATTCAGAAGCTGTATTCAAAGTTATGGATAAATGGAACTAGTGAATAGAGTCCAATGGTTGTAGGTGTCACTGGAATGAACAAATGCGGTGACTCCATTTGAGTGAAAGAAGTTTGTTTTTCACCTATGGTGCCTCGGGAATACTGGGAGGAACAAAAGTAAATTTATTGTAACGATGTCCTTAGAGTAATACATAGGAGCTGGGAAAACGAGCAGGACTAAAACTATATTCATTGTGCTAAGATTAAGTTGATGAGGTTTCTCATACAAACTAAGGTAGAAAGGTAAAAACCAAAAGAAGCAGAATCAGAAACAACCTACGTTCACATCTTTTCTAAATAGTCTGAATTGAACATAAATTTCAACAGCATAGAAAATCATGGCTCAAAATGAACTACCAATTTCAAGACTCCATAGTCCCAAGAGGAAGTAATGTGAAAAAGGGAGAGCGTCAGGCTGGGTCAGGGTAGGTTGGGTGAACTGAACCATGTCTTACCTCCTACATGAGTCCTTCCCTTCATCACTTCCTCCCCAAATGTCCATATGAGAAGTCTAAATGCTCTGTCAGTTTCCTTCACAAGGAAGGTTTTATGGCTTTGCATAACTGTACTAGTGGATGAAATAGTCTCATTAGGAACTAATGAAGCTGAAACTTGTGCTCCTAAGTTTGTATTTAATGTTTAAAATAGGGGTACCCAAATCGCACAACCTTTAGGCTCCCCAAGCTGGGTTCCCTCTGCCCTATGCACATATACAAGCTTTTCTCATAGCAACAGTAGGAAATACAAAAATGCACCAGAGTGTTCTCTTGCCTTCATTTTCTACCCCCAAGCTCCCAACTGTCCTTCAATGACCTTGGAAAGGACACAAGGAGAACATTAGATGGCAGAGTCCTCATCTTCTTAGAATGGCGTTGCCTATCTGAATAGGAGAATTAGAAGCACAAGCGTGAGACTTTTTTTTAGAGACAGTGTAAAGGATTAACAACTTTGTGGTTCCTTAAATTAAGACAGAACTGTGGAATCCTATTCTTTGGGGGGGGGGGAAGTTAGGTAGAAAATTTTGAAGAAAAAGTTGTAAAAGCCCACAGAAGAGTAAACAATGGATTTACCAGCCAAGGTTACTGCGATGTTTTAAATGAGTAGCAGAGCAAAACATACTGAATTACTGGCCTTGGCCCTTAGCAGTCAGCAAAAACTAAAATAGGAGTTGGTTTTCTTGTTTGATTGGTGGTTTGATTTTTTAAAAATGAACCATTTATAAAAAGAGCTAACAAAATATGTGAAACCACAGAGAGGGCCAAAATAGTAAACTGAAGGTAAAAAGCATCAATTTTAAGTGGAGAGATGAAAACAAATAGCTTCCTGGCTGCCCAGGGAGATGTCGTGATCATTAATGCTGGCAGAATATTTTCAAAACTCTTCAACTTGTCAAAAATTGTGGTTTTTGAATTCAAAAGAGGTTCCCATTTCAGATCAGTTTTGAGTTCTGAAATTATGAGTCTGTCACCCAACCCCCAATCTACTCCCTCCCTACATTCACCCCCCATCCCCTTAGTCTGAGATGCTCACTTATCAAATGCCAAATTACTAAATAGTAATTTATAGAATGGTAAACATTTGGTTGAAAAAAGCAACTTTTATCTCCTCTCTTCCCACAACATGCATGCATTTTTTTTCCTCCATGTTTTTGCAGGTTTCTTCCAAAATCATTTAGCATCCTTTATGAACTTGTGTTTCTTGTAAATGTGGAAGATTGGTGCCTAAACAACTAGCATTCTATTTATTTTAGTGCCCCCCAAAGATTCATTCAATTTAACAAGTATCAAACATGAATTATCTTGTGTTCCATTAGTATTTTTCTATAAATGTGATAAGTTTCTCTTGTAATACCTAACTCTTTGATATATTTATGCTTTATCCTCCTAGAAAGAGGCATCTTCCAAAAAGAACTACTCTGTGCCTGTGACAGTCAGGCACTACAGAAACGTTGAGAAGGTCTCTGTCAATGTCCTCAGAGAGGCTATCAGTAAAGTATCCATGACACAGATGTTAATAACAAACCACAACTTACTTGCATTTCACCCTCTATTCTGAGAGGCAAGTTTGAGACTGCATATACAAATAGCAAAAAGTTGTATTTTTCCTAGCTTTATTTATCTAGATCAAAACAGAGCTCTACTGCCTGACACAGAATCAGTAAGATATTTTATCTTTTATTTTTGTTTTTATTTTTTTGGTGGACATTAATAGGGCCAACTCAATATCCATAGAGAATGTAGGGGGACATCTAAACATATACAGGCCATAAAGCATAACCTAATAAAGGTAAGGATCTATTCATAAATGGAAATAAAAGACACCCAACAAACAAGAGTCTTAACACTGTTGGTTAAAAATCTGCCTGTTTTTTGCTGCATAGAGCTTTATTAAAGGAAAACTTTTCCATACAGCTTCAAGGAGTGCTGTTGGAGCTAACAGCCTCTAGGTGTTAGCACCTGTAGGATCTGAGTTTGAGTCAAGGTCATGACCTTTGCAGGTAGCTTCCAGCCAGGGCCTGGTCTTACAGGAATCCTCTACCAGCAAATCTTTGCCCTGGCAACCCTACTTAAATAAAGTACAACTCCTTGTTTGTTTGGTCAACCATGATTTTGATAATTTTTTTAAACTTAATACCAAACCTATCACCACTTTGATGTTCTCTTATATCCATTTATCTGTTTTGTCTTTTACCTCGAGGCGAACACAGAAAGTTCTAGATCTACTTGTTCCTCTTTTAATTTTTATTAAGGAAAACATACAAATGAATAAAGTTAACCCCAGAAATGAGCTATCAGATGTGATCACCATTCTGCATTTCTTTACCGTTTGTCCTTTCTGTTGCTGTTGTAGACTTTGAGAAGTCTCAAGGTCATAGACAACTTAAAAGGGAGGCAGATTTCCCATTGCTCCCTGCTCCTACAAATGCTTAACTTTCCTGTTGTCAACATACCTCACCAGAATGGCAAATATGTTACAACTGATGAACCTACTTTGACCCATCATAATCATTTAAAGTCCATAGTTTACATGAGGTTCAATCTTGGTGTTGGATATTCTAGGTTTAGACAAATTTCTAGTGACATGTATCCATCATCAAAGTACCAGTGTTTTTACTGCCCTAAAAATTCTGTGCTCTGCCTATTCATCTCTTCTCCCCGTACCTCACAACCAATTGTTTTTGATTCCTCTTAAATTATGTAAATTTTATTTATTTTGAAAACATTGTTGGATGGGTACACCTTTTGACTTTTTACATCCTCTTGATTAATAACCAATTTAAGTGTATGTCTTTTTGAAACTTCACTTTCAGGAGTTTGTCTGTGATGTGCTAAGCTTTGTTTTTATTTTGTTTTTTGTTTTTGTTTTTTTTTAAACTTTATAGTTTATTGTCAGGTTGGTTTCCATATAACGCCCAGTGCTCTTCCCCACAAGTGACCTCCACCAAGACCATCACCCCGCTTTACCTTTTCCCCTTCCCCTTCCCCCC
>CM053561.1:61472162-61609420 GCA_028646485.1 Cryptoprocta ferox | reverse complement strand
TAATACCCATTCTTCTCAAACTATTCCAAAAAATAGAAATAGAAGGAAAACTTCCAAACTCATTCTATGAAGCCAGCATCACTTTCATTCTCAAACCAGACAGAGACCCAACAAAAAAAGAGAGCTACAGGCCAATATCCTTAATGAATACAGATGCAAAAATACTCAACAAGATACTAGCAAATCGAATTAACAGCATATAAAAAGAATTATCCACCATGATCAGGTGGGATTCATTCCTGGGTTACAGGGCTGGTTCCATATTCGCAAATCCATCAATGTGATACATCACATTAACAAAAGAAAAGAAAAAAATCATATGATCTTGTTGATAGATGCAGAAAAAGCATTTGACAACATACAGCATCCTTTCTTAATAAAAACCCTCGAGAAAGTCGGGATAGAAGGAACTTACTTAAACTTTATAAAAGCCATCTATGAAAAGCCCACAGCTAATATCATCCTCAATGGGGAAAAATTGAGAGCTTTCCCCCTGAGATCAGGAACACGACAGGGATCTCCACACTCACCACTGTTGTTTAACATAGTGCTGCAGGTCCTAGAATCAGCAATCAGACAACAAGAGGAAATAAAAGCATCAGAATTGACAAAGATGAAGTCAAACTTTCAGTTTTCACAGATGACATGATAATCTACATGGAAAACCCGCCTGACTCCACCAGAAGCCTACTAGAACTGATCAATGAATTCAGCAAATTTGCAGGGTACAAAATCAATGTACAGAAATCGGTTGCATTTTTATACACCAATAATGAAGCAACAGAAAGAGAAATCAAGAAACTGATCCCATTCACAATTGCACGAAAAACCATAAAATGCCTAGGAAGAAACCTAACCAAAGACGTAAAAGACCTGTACGATGAAAACCATAGAAAGCTTATGAAAGAAATTGAAGAAGACACAAAGAAATGGAGAAGCATTCCAAGCTCATGGATCGGAAGAATAAACATTGTGAAAATGTCATTATTACCCAAAGCAATCTACACATTCAAAGCAATACCAATCAAAATTGCACCAGCATTCTTCTCAAAGCTAGAACAAACTATCCTAAAATTCGTATGGAACCACAAAAAACCCCGAATAGCCAAAGTAATACTGAAGAAGAAAACCAAAATGGGAGGCATCTCAATCCCAGACTTTAGACTCTACTACAAAGCTGTCATCATTAAGACAGTATGGTACTGGCACAAAAACAGACACATAGACCAGTGGAATAGATTAGAGAGCCCAGAACTGGACCCACAAATGTACGGCCAATTAATCTTTGACAAAGGAGGAAAGAGTATTCAATGGCAAAAAGATAGCCTCTTTAATAGGTGGTGCTGGGAGAACTGGACAGCAACATGCAAAAGAATGAAACTAGACCACTTTCTTACACTGTACACAAAAATAAATTCAAAATGGATTTAAGATTTAAATGTGATACAGGAAACCACCAAAATCCTAATGGAGAAAACAGGCAACATCCACAGCAACTTCTTACTTGACAGGTCTCCAAAGGCAAGGAAAATAAAGGCAAAAGTGAAGTATTAGGGCCTCATCAAGATAAAAACCTTCTGCACAGCAAATAAAACAATCAACAAAACTGAAAGGCAACCAATGGAATGGGAGAAGATATTTGTAAATGACATATTGAATGGCTAGTATTCAAAATCTATAAAGAAGAACGTATCAAACTCAACACCCGAAAAACAATCCAGTGAAGAAATGTGCAGAAGACATGAATAGATACTTTTCCAAAGAAGCCATCCAGATGGTTAACAGACACATAGAAAAATGCTCAACATCACTCATCATCATGGAAATACAAGTGGAAATCACACTGAGATACTGCCTCACACCAGTCTGAGTGGCTAAAATTAACAACTCAGGCAACAACAGATGTATGCAAGGATGTGGAGAAAGGGTAACCCTCTTTCAATGTTGGTTGGAATGCAAACTGGTGCAGCCTCTCTGGAATACAGTGTGGGGGTTCCTCAAAAAATTAAAAATAGAATACCCTATGACCCAGGAATGGCACTAACTAGGAATTTATCCAAAGGACACAGGAGTGCCGATTCATAGGTGCATATATACCCCAATGTTTACAGCAGTGCTATAAACAGTAGCCAAATTATAGAAAGAGACCAATTGTTCGTCAACTGATGAATGGATAAAGAAGAGTGATATATATATATACATAGATATATACACACACACATATGTATATATATACATACACATACAATGGAATACTACTCAGCAATGAAAAATAATGAAATCTACCATTTGCAACAATGTGGATGGAACTGGAGGGTACTAGGCTAACAGAAATAAGTCAGCCAGAAAAAAGACAGATATCATATGTTTTCACTCATATGTGTAATTTGAGAAACTTAACAGAAGACCATAGGGGAAGGGAAGGAAAGAGAAGTTGAAAAAAGAGAGGGAGGCAAACCATAAGAGACTATTAAATACAGAGAACTGAGGGTTTAAGGGGGTCGAAGTTGAGGGGGTGAGGAAAATGACAGATGGGAATTGAGGAGGGCATTTGTGGGGATGAGCACTGGGTACTGTACGTTAGTGAGGGATCACTGGAATATACTCTAAAATCCAAGACTATACTGTATGCACTGGATGTTACCTAAATATCTAGTTTAACTAAACTAAACAACTAGTTCAATTAAACACCTAGTAGAGCAATTTGATTCTATTGGGTACAAAATTCATCCAGAGTGGCTTAAGGTAATGCAGTTAATTGAAGACAGAGTGGAAATAAGGATGAGATTTTTCTAGTCTACTATTTCTTTTCATTAAATGTTGATAAAGATATTCAAGTATAGGGTAGATGATCAATTATTTATGTTAAAAAAATATCAAGGACCTGGGGTGCCTGGGTGGCTCAGTTGGTTAAGTGTCTGACTTCAGTTCAGGTCATGATCTCACAGTTTGTGAGTTTGAGCCCCACGTCAGGCTCTGTGCTGACAGCTCAGAGCCTGGAGCCTGCTTTGGATTCTGTGTCTACTCCTCTCTCTGGCCCTCCCCAAATTGTTCTCTGTCTCCTTCTGTCTCTCAAAAATAAATAAATGTAATTTATTTTAAAAATATCAAGGACCTAATATATGTCAGGCATTTGAGGTACAAGAATTTATAAGAAAGGTATAATCCTTAATCTCACTTTTTAAAATATAATATAAAGACATTAAAATTTCTCCTACAATTAAAATCTACTGCATGGTCTTTAGCAGGGACTTGATAGGTTCATGTTGGAGATTAGTATGATTGCTTCAGCTACCATGTGGAGAATTTACTAGAAGACCAAGAGTATAGTAAGAGAAATAAGCAAGAGAGCATAGTGGGGTAAATATGAAAAGTGACTGGTTAGTTTCACAATAAAACCAATTCTGAAGAAAAGATTAATATTCCAAGTGGGTTATTAGAGAACTTGGGTGAGTGAAGCAGCCTTGAGCAGAGGGAGGAAGTGAACTATGATGTTGGTAAAATATGCATCTCAACCAGTCTCAAGGGGAATTCTGAAGCTGGAAATGGCCTATCAGAGACGTTTCAAATTGAAGCAAGAATGTTGGGCCTTTGTACCACACATTGACCAGACATAGGATATGGGCTGTGCCTGAGGACGAGTTCAACAGTGGGTGAGACTGCACCACTTAGCTGAGTGCAATTGCCAGAGAGACCACATGGGAGCTAGCATCAAACAACACTTCTAGAAGCTAGAGGACTAGTGATTCATTTCTGAAGACAAGACTCAGATGGTGCCCAAGATGTCACTTGAATGGGAAAGGAGAAGAAAGGAAGATACTCACAAAGATGGAACCTTGGGTTTTTTGGATGTACAAGATGAATGGGAAGGAGGAGTTGAGTATGGCCTCTCATTTTCTAACTTATACACCTCTGTTGATGGCATTGACATTCACTGTGGGGGGATTATAATAATTTCATTTGTGGTATCACAGAAGAAAATGGGGATATTTGAGTATTGATATGTTTGACTATTTACTTATTTATTTTTGAGAGAGACAGAAGGAGTGTGAACATGGTAAGGGCAGAAAGAGAGGGAGACAGAGAATCCAAGCAGGCTCCACAAGGTCAGTGCCCAGAGCCCAACACGGAGCTGGAACCCACGACACCATGAGATCATAACCTGAGCCAAAATAAAGAATCAGATGCTTAACTGTCTGAAATACCCAGGCACCCTGATATAAGTTTAGATTGAAACAGAATATGCAACCATCAGAATACAAAGAGCAACAGAAACCAAGGTGGAACAGGTGATTACAGTGAGCATAAAGAGTAAGGAAAAAAATGAGTTAGAAAAATAATAATAATAGTAATAATAATAATAAATCACATGAGAACACTGCTAATAAATTCCTTTAAAAAAGCATGAGTGGGAAATAAAGTTGGGCAAAATCCTAGGGATTTTAAGAAAGAGAAAGTATTCAGCCATGTTAAATTCTATCCAGAGTTTAAGATAATGATTATGTCAATTGGAATTTCACAATAGAACTATTATTTGTGACCACAGGATGGAGTAATGAGATAAATATTAATGGAAAATGATTAATGGGGACCACAAGTATATGTCATTCATGTATTTTCACTATGAAGGGGAGTGAAAAACAAGGTAGGGGCTTATTAAAATATAATACCCAGGGACGTTCCATGATTAATTTTTTAAAGGAGTATTTAAAGATACATGGAAGAATGAGGTATAACCAAGGAGGCAAAGTCTCTAAATAGGCTGGAGTGGGATGCAATACATGAGAGAATGGGTAAATTTGGGGGGAGGAGGGAGTATTTTTTTTCATTTTATTAAATGAATAATAGATAATGCATTGGTTTAAGTAATGGGCCATAGGATCTAAAATAGGGATACAAGCCAGATGAGGTCTGGGAAGTTACAAAAAGACTCAAAATTTCTACTCTAATGCAGTCTTTCTACTCCTCTACCATACCTGTGGTGTTGGCATCTTTCTCTAAAACCAACTTTTTCTCCAGGATGCTCATTTTTTTTAGAAAGAGAGAGACAGAGAGAGAGAACGAGCATGTGTGCATGTGTGTAAGTGGGGGAGGGGCAGAAAGAGTGAGAGGGAGAGTGAATCACAAGCAGGCTCCATGTTCAGTGCTAAGCCCAAGGTAGGGCTTAATCTCATGACCCTGAGATCATGACCTTAGCTGAAATCAAGAGTCCGATGCTTAACCAACTGAGGCACCCAAGTACCCCTAAGATGCTCAATTTAAAACTCCTGGCTTTGGGTCCCAACTTTGGAGGAGGTGGCAAGATGACAGAGAATAAGGAGCTCCACATATCCCACCCACATCTCTTAAACAAAAAAGGGCTGAAGCCAAAGGACACTGAACCTCAAGAGTCTAGGAGGAAAAGAGACAGAGTTGACTAAGAAGATAGCCTCATAGGTGCATGATTGTGAACTGGGGAAGATAAAAACGGGCCAGGACCAGAGGCACGGAGGGGAGGGAGCCCCTTCCGTGGAGAGACGAGAGGAAGAGAAAGAGCAGCTGCAACAGCTCACAGTACTGTCCCTGGAGAAGAGAAAAAACTCAACCCAGGATGGAGAGTGATCCTATCATGCCAGCTCGCTCATTCAGAGAGAGATCCTATCTCTAACTGTGGCACTTTCTTTGGGCTGGGTGCCCAGGTCTCCATTGGCATCAGGAGAAACCGCTCCCCTACTCCCCTTACTTGATCCCCAGCTAGGAAGCGCCCAGCCTGTGGGATTACATTTTGGGTCATATCATTAAAGCACGTGGACTAAGATCTGGAAACAAGGTGGGGCTTGGGACATAGAACGCAGCCCACCTTGGCTAGGCCCGTGGCACAGGGAGATCAGACCCAAAAGAGTGATTTGCAACACTTGGTTTGAGAAGGGACTGGGGTGCTGCCACTTTTCTCCCCACAAACACCAAGGTGGGGCCTCACGGATCGGCCTGTGGGACCCACAGTGGAGGTAAGACCTGCTTACACCAGACCACACCATCGGTGGAGAGCTGCCTTTTTTTTCTTTTTAACCGGAGCCTGGGGCAAGACCAACATTGATGCATTGCCATGATTAACTCTAGATCAATTCTTGCTTTTCAGCTATATTTTCAGTTATATTTTCCCTTATCTCATTCTTATTTCTCCCCTCCTCTGGACTGGGCACTCTGGTTATTGGTTTGCTTAAACAGTCACATTTAATCCATTCTCTTGATGCACATTCAACACCTCCATCATTACCTTCCTTTCTCTCTCTCTCTCTCTGAAATAATCAGGCTATATAGTTTCTCTGGGTAATATTATCTTCATTTCTTTCTCCTCGCCTTCTACCATATTCTCCTTTTTCTCTCTCTGAATTAAGTCTTTTAGTCTCTTTGCCTGGTCAATGTTCAATTTCTCTTTCTCCCTACCCCTGTCACTTCTTTCTTTGTATATGCTCTTCCATCAGCATTGCCCCCACCCTGCTCTTTATTTGTGGCTGGGATTTCTGGTTTTTGGCTTTTAGACTGCCCTTTGTCTTCTATTGTTTTTTATTCCTTTATGTATGCTTGTTTGTTTGATTTGCCTGTGCCTTTGCATGTTTTGTTCCCTGTTTGTTTGTCTGTCTGTTTTCCTTTCCAGGGCTACTTCATGAAACAAGCCAAAGCACACATGCAGAGTCCCAAATATCACTACGAGTAGGGAAATAAAATAACCAAAGGCACAAAAAGAGAGACCAAGGGACACCATTAAAAGAACACTTCCTGAATGGACAGGCCCTGGAAAGTCAATGAGCCTCATTTAATATAGTAGAACTTGCAGGTACAGAGGTACAGAATGCCTAACAAGCTTTTAAAACTGACAAGAGACAGAAAGGTAGCCAAGATGAAGAAATGGAAGAACTCTCCTCTAAAGAAATTCCAGGAAGAAATGACAGCTAAAGAATTACTCAAAATAGATATAAGCAATATAAATGACCAAGAATTTAGAACAATAGTCATAAAATTAATCACTGGACTTGAAAAATGCATGGAAGACACCAGAGAAGCTATTGCTACAAAGATTATGGACATTAAAAATAGTTGTGATGAATTAAAAAATGCTATAAATGAGGTGCAAATAAAATGGAGGCCGCCACTGCATGGATTGAAGAGGCAGAGAGGAGAATAGGTGAATTAGAAGACACAATTATAGAAAAAGAGGAAGCCGAGAAAAAGAGAGAGAAATTGATCCAGGAGCACAAAAGGAGAATTCGAGAACTGACTGATGCAATCAAATGGAACAATATCTGTATCATAGGAATTACATAAGAAAAAGAGAGAAAAAGGGGCTGAAGGGGTACTTGAACAAATTATAGCTGAGAACTTCCCCAATCTGGGGAAGGAAACAGACATTGAAATCCAAGAAGCACAGAGAACTCCCGTCAGATGTAACTTGAATCGAACTTCTGCACAAAATATCATAGTGAAACTGGCAAAATATAAGGATAAAGAGAGAATTCTGAAAGCAGCTAGCGGTAAAAGGGCTCTAACATACAAAGGGAGACCTATTAGAGTAGTTGCAGACCTATCTACTGAAACATGGCAGGCCAGAAAGGAATGGCAGGAAATCTTCAATGTGATGAACAGAAGAATTATGCAGCCAAGAATCCTCTATCCAGCAAGCCTGTCATTTAGAATAGAAGGAGAGATAAAGGTTTTCCCAAATCAACAAAAATTGAAAGGATTCATCACCACCAAACCAGCCCTACAAGAAATCCTAAGGGGGACTATATGAGGGAAATGTTGCAAGGAACAAAAGGTACCAGATACACCATTACAAGCATGAATCCTACAAAGAACAGAATAACTCTAAACTGATCTTTTCCAATAATAACAGTGAATGTAAATGGAATAAATGCTCCAATCAAAAGACATAGGGTATCAGAATGGTTTAAAAAAAAATCTATCTATTTGATGTCTACAAGAGACTCATTTTAGACCTGAGAACACCTTCAGATTGAAAGTAAGGAGATGGAAAAATACCTATCATGCTAGTAGAAGTCAAAAGAAAGCCAGAGTAGCCATACTTACATCGCACAAACTGGACTTTAAAGTAAAGGCAGTAACAAAAGATGAAGAAGGACATTATGTAATAATTACAGGGTCTATCCATCAGGAAGAGCTAACAATTATAAATGTCTGTGCACTGAAATTGAGAGCACCCAAATACATAAAAAAATCACAAACAGAAACAATCTTATTGATAAGAATGTGCTAATAGTAGGGGACTTTAATACTCTACCTACAGCAGTGGATAAATCAACCAGACAGAAAAATCACTAAAGAAACAATGGACCTGAATGACACATTGGAACAGATGGATTTGACAGATATATTTACAACTCTACATTCTGAGGCTATGGAATTTACTTTCTTCTCTAGTGCTCATGGCACATTCTCCAAGATAGATCACATACTGGGTCAAAAAACAGCCCTCAATAAATATAAAAGAATTGAGATCATACCATGCACACTTTCAGATCACCTAGCTATGAAACTTGAAATCAATCACAGGAAAAAGTCTGGAAAGCCTCCAAAAACATGGAGGTTAAAGAACACCCTACTAAAGAACAAATGGGCCAATCAGGCAATCAGAGAAGAAATTTAAAAATATATGGAAAAAATAAAAATGAAAATGCAACAGTCCAAACTCTTTGGGATGCAGCAAAGGCAGTCCTAAGAAGAAAGTATATTGCAATTCGGCCTATTTCAAGAAACTAGAGAAAGGTCAAATACAAAATCTAACAGTGCACCTAAAGGAACTAGAAGCAGAGCAGCAAGAGCACCTCAAACCCAGCAGAAGAAGGGAAACAATAAAGATCAGGGCATAAATAAACAATATAGAATCCAAAAAACAAAGACAAAAGAGTTGAACAGATCAATGAAACCAAGAGTCGGTTTTTTGAAAAAATAAACAAAATTGGTAAACCTCTAGCCAGGCTTCTCAGAAAGAAAAGAGAGAGCACCCAAATAGACAAAATCTCGAATGAAAATGGTGTTATTACAACCAACCCTTCAGAAATATAAGCAATTACCAGGGAATACTATAAAAAATTATAGGCCAACAAACTGGACAACCTAGAATAAATGGACAATTTCCTAAACACACATGCACTACCAAAATTTAAATGGGAAGAGATAAAAATCTGAATAGATCCATAACTAGTGAAGAAATTGAATCAGTTATCAAAAGTCTCCCAACAAATAAGAGCCTGCGGCCAAATGGCTTCCCTGGGGAATTCTTCCAGACCTTTAAATCAGAGTTAACACCCATTCTTCTCAAGCTATTCCAAAAATAGAAATGGAAGAAAAACTTCTGGACTCATTCTATGAAGCCAGCATCACTATGATTCCCAAACCAGAAAAAGACCCAGCAAAAGAAAAAGAAAAAAAAAAAAGAGAGAACTACAGGCCAACATTCTTGATGAATACAGATGCAAAAATCCTCAATAAGATACTGGCAAATCGAATTCAACAACATATAAAAAGAATTAACCACCAGGATCAAGTAGGATTCATTCCTAGGTTACAGGGTTGGTTCAATATTCACAAAATCAATGTGATACATCACATTAAAAAAAGAAAAGATAAAACTCATATGATCCTGTCGATAGATGCAAACAAAGCATTTGACAAAATAGAGCATCTCTTCTTAATAAAGACCCTCGAGAAAGTCGGGATAGAAGGAACATACTTAATCATCATAAAAGCCATTTATGAAAAGCCCACAGCTAATAACATCCTCAAGGGGAAAAATTGAGAGCTTTCCCCCTGAGATCAGGAATGCGATATGGGTGTCCACCATCACAACTGTTGTTTAACATCCTGCTGGAAGTCCTAGCATCAGCAATCAGACAACAAGAAGAAATAAAAGCCATCAGAATTGGCAAAGATGAAGTCAAACTTTCACTTTTCACAGATGACATGATAATCTACATGGAAAACCCGCCTGACTCCACCAGAAGCCTACTAGAACTGATCCATGAATTCAGCAAAGTCACAGGGTACAAAATCAATGTACAGAAATTGGTTGCATTTTTGTACACTAATAACGAAGCAACAGAAAGAGAAATCAAGAAACTGATCCCATCCACAATTGCACGAAAAACCATCAAATATCTAGGAATAAACCTAACCAAAGATGTAAAAGATCTGTATGATAAAAACTATAGAAAACTTATGAAGGAAATTGAAGAAGACCCAAAGAAATGGAAAAACATTCCATGCTCATGGATCGGAAGAATATTGTTAAATGTCATTACTACCCAAAACAATCTACACATTCAATGCAATCCCAATCAAAATTGCACCAGCATTCTTTGCAAAGCTAGAACAAACTATCCTAAAATTCAAAAGACCCTGAATAGCCAAAGTAATACTGAAGAAGAACACCAAAACGGGAGGCATCACAATCCCAGACTTTAGTCTCTGCTACAAAGCTGTCATCATCAAGACAGTATGGTATTGGCACAAAAATGGACACATAGACCAATGGAATAGAATAGAGAACTCAGAATTGGGCCCATAAATGTATGGCCAATTAATCTTTGACAAAGCTGGAAAGAGTGTCCAATGGAAAAATGACAGCCCCTTTAACAGATGGTGCTGGGAGAACAGGATAGCAAATGCAGAAGAATGAAACTAGATCACTTTCTTATACCATACACAAAAATAAACTCAAAATGGATGAAGGACCTCAATGTGAGACGAAACTATCAAAACCCAAGAGGAGAAAGCAGGAAACAGCCTCCTTGACCTCAACCGCAGCAATTTCCTACTCCACATATCCCCAAAGACAAGGGAATCAAGAGCAAGAATGAACTATTGGGACCTCATCAAGATAAAAAGCTTCTGCATGGAGAAGGAAACAATCAATAAAATTAACAGGAAACCTATGGAACAGGAAAAGACAATTGAGAATGACATATCAGATAAAGGGCTAGTATCCAAAATCTGTAAGTAACTCACCAAACTCCACACCTGAAAAAAAAATCTAGTGAAGAAATGGGCAGATTACATGAACAGACACTTCTTCAAAGAGGACATCCAGATGGCCAGCAGACACATGAAATGATGCTCAATGTCACTCATCATCAGGGAAATACAAATCAAAACCACACTGAGACAACACCTCACGCCAGTCAGAGTGGCTAAAATGAACAAATCAGGAGACTACAGATGCTGGCGAGGATGTGGAGAAATGGGCACTCTCCTACACTGTTGGTGAGAATGTAACCTGGTGCAGCCCCTCTGGAAAAACAGTATGGAGGTTCCTCAAAAATTAACAATAGAACTCCCCTATGACCCAGCAATGGCACTGCTACGAATTTACCCAAGGGATACAGGAATGCTGATGCATAGGGGCACATGTACCCCAATGTTCATAGCAGCACTTTCAACAATAGCCAAATCATGGAAAAAGCCTAAATGTCCATCAACGGATGAATGGATCAAGAAGATGTGGTTTATATAAACAATGGAATACTGCATGGTGATGAGAAAGAATGAAATCTGGCCATTTGTAGCAACGTGGATGGAACTCAAGGGTGTTATGGTAAGTGAAATAAGTCAGGCAGAGAAGGACAGATACCATATGTTTTCACTTATAAGTGGAACAGGAGAAACTTAACAGAGGACCATGGGGGGAGGGGCAGGTGAAAATAGTTGGGGAGAGGGAGGGAGGCAAATGATGAGAGACTCAAATACTGAGAACAAACTGAGGGCTAATGGGGGTGGCGGAGAGGGGAAGGGGGTGATGGGCATGGAGGAGGGCTCTTGTTGGGATAAGCACTGGGTGTTATATGGAAACCAACTTGACAATAAACTATGAAAGAAAAAAATAAAAAAAACATAGAACTACTGGCTTTGGAAAACCATCCAACCCCATGATTGTCAAATAGAACATAAGGAGCCAGTAATAGACAGTACACATGTTCTCATTTGCCTCATTACTCCATACCTTTCCTCGTTCACTGCATGCAGTTAACATACCCAACCATAACTCTGCACATCAGGGGCATCTGAATTAAATCCCTGTGCCATCCATTAAATTGGTATAAAAAGTAAAAAAAAAAATCATTAATACAAACCCCATACACCTCTCTCTCTCAAAAATAAATATTAACCTTTTTTTAAATAAAAAATATATAAACAAGATCTAACACAAACTCTAAAGAACATACCAATTCCTAGCATAGTAAGTCACTGAATTATTAACCTGCAGAAGAGATCAAGAATTTTCCAACTATTTGTCTAATACAAAACCAAGTATAATGCAAAAGATACTAATAAGATTTGCTACGGGTATAATTGCACACCATTTCTACATCCATGGTCTCAACTCAACATATTGTTTCTGAAACAATCTAAAATCTTTCCCAGGTCATGGGCTCTAAATATACTTTCACTTAATCTGGAGAGCTTTTTCAGTAGACCTTAGCATGGCTCCTTGTCTCCTTTTATTCAAGTTTCTGTTCCAATATCACTTCTTGAAACCACAATCTCCTTTTTCTTAAAACATTCTTCATATTCCTTACTTTTTGAATTTTCGTTTTTTTTTTTAATTTATAAATCATACTCCATTGGAATTTGAGAATGGTACCCCTGTCTTTCTAGTTCAGTTTTTCCTTATGTACAAAGGTATCTGGTGCATGAAGGGAATCGACAATATTATTGAATAAATATGAAGTGAGTAAATAAGTAAATCTCAGTTTCAAAGAAACATGATAAACTTCAGCAGGGACTTCGTTTTACAAAAGGATTACCCAAGACTCAGAGATATTTCTCTAGTATGAAATATCACACAGATAATAAGTTGTAGTGTGAAGACTTGAATAAATTGCATCCTGTTTCACATTTAACATTATCACAATATGTTGTAGGACTCATGTACCACCAGAACTCTAGAAGGAAACTGTAAGGAGAGTATTTAAAATAGGGTCTTTATAGTTGGAGAAACCTGGGTTTAAATGGTATCTCCACTGTCTTGTGACCATTAGTTACCTAAATTGAGCCTCACTGTCCCTTCTGTAAAATGATGCAAAACTTCACCTTATGAAGTTTTCATTAGTGCTAAATGCTCAAATTGATGTCAAGTGATTAGCTTTGAGAGGGGACCATGCCCCAAACTGGTAAAACTTAGCTATTATTGTTATCCTATTATACACATACGAGAAGCCACAGCTATCTTCTTAGTCATATCTCCACAGCTTCTAACAGACCCTGAGTAATATGGAAGCCAAGATTTTTAGAGACCTAAAAATCCCGCATTTAGCGGGACATATGGAGACCAGATAATGCCTCTTCAAAAGAGGAGAAACTTGCAAAACACTACCAGCCCCTAAGATACAATATAACAATGTGAATACAAGCATATGCATACACACACACACACACACACACACACACACACACACACACCCATATGACCACCTATAGCACTGACTACAATTAGAGACAGGGCCATAGTAGCCTCTATAGGGACTGTGAAAATGAGGAGGCATTTTTTTCTGGGTTAACAATTAGAAAATGTGTTCCCTCTGGGAAGAAAACTTTGGGTAAACATCCTGGGAATCAAGATAAAATGGGCAAAGTGTAGGACAAATGGTTATTTAAGTTTTAGCTCCTTCTAACCTCTATGACCCCCATCTCAACCCAAACTACTCCAGCTCCCCACAAACATCACAGCAGCTAGCGCTGCTGATAGGAACAAAAAGAGAGATATTCTTAGTAGTGTATTCATTTAAAAGAGGCACAAGTATTATTATAATTTTCCTCTATTGAATGAGTATTGGTAGAAATAGCTACTGTGAAGGATGTCAAAACAGACCAAAACTAGGCTGATTCACTACAAGAGTCAAGATTCCAGGCTCATAAAATGAGCAAGAAATGCCCTACCCAGTCAAAGACAAAACAAAAACCAAAACAAACAAAAGTGGATAAATGCCAAAGAAAACCATGTGAAAGCAAAGGTTCAGACGTAGAAAAAATATAATTCAAGAAACACTTTCTCACAAGTGTTTATGTAAAGGCAAATAAACATTAAAAACGAGATTTAATTGTGTCCTGAGAATAAGGCAAGAGACTTCCCTCTTTCTCAGAGCATTTACTTCAGAAAACATGTAAGTTCTTTCTCTCTTTGCAATGTATGTAAATATTTTTTAAAGTCAGTGAATCAGACTTTTTAAAAATAAGTCCCTTACCCAGGTTTAAGAGCAGGAATGTCTTTCTCAAATATCTGTCGTCGTCTTCTCTGAAATGTAACCACCACAGAAGATAGCACCCCCTTTTTCCTCAATTACTATAGGAGGATAGGAACCTAAACTTAACAGATGCCTCAACCTAAGTTACAAAACTATCCCCTATCATAAATATAGGACAGGTTTACTTTTCCTTCAGACAAAGCCAATTAGCAAACAGATGGCTGTCTCAATTACCAGGTGAACTCTGTGTAACAAATGAGGCCTCTTGAGGATTAGCTATTTTTTGTCTTGTGACGATGTATGTAATAGATTGTATCTGCTTGGCTAACTGCAAAGGTAAGATTTGTTCTGTCTTTGCAACTTCTTAGTGTATTGACTGTGAAGCTCATCACATTATGGTTTAATGCTTATTAATAATAAAATTGTGTTTTGTTGTATTGTTGTTTTCTTTTGTACCATTGTACAAAGGTTTTGTGTCAGGAGAAGACTTTTTTTTTCCTCCATTAGATCTTAACACCTACCACTATAGACAGAACAACAAAGACCTTCAATTTAATGAAAAATGATTTTAAAAGCCAGAGGAAATGACAACACAAGGAGATAAAGTAGAACAGTACAAACTTAAGTTCCAAGCTAGAATTCATCAGTGAGTTAGAAAAAGGCACAGAATATAGATTTACTTCTAAAAAAATAGTGTATAAATAAATCAATAAAAAATAGCATAGAAGAAAAAAATAGTATAGAAGTAAAAATAAAGTATACAAATAGAGATTATAAAATTAGAAAGTAATTAAAAAATAATCTCAAATAAGAAAATTTGGTGTCAGATATAAAAATATTGATCTGAATATTGAATCCGAATATTGAAGAGATTTAGTATATCATAAAAATTTGAAGTTTTAGCATTTAATCCTAACTCAGTTAAGCTACTGAACTGAAGTAATGACCACCCAGTTTCTGTTATGCAGGGAGAAAAGGCAAGTTTTCTACAGATATACATTAAATAAGGTTTCTAACTTCCCTACATCAAAATTCAATGCCCAAAATAAAAAAAAATAGTATCTACAATGTCCTGAAAATTTGGATAACAGCATCATAGCTACCCAATAGGCTCAAATATGTATGGTCTCAGTGAATAAAATGCCCATAAACCCATTTCAGGAAAAGTAAAGACAAAAACAAAAAAACTACAAAATTTGTCATTTGTCAATTCAAACAAATAGAACTCAGGAATGGAGAAATGGATTTTAAAGACGAAATGGATGGTGAGAAGTGAATTGATTCAAATTTAAATTCAAGACTTAACTGCAAGTTAATGGTTACAGAACAAAATATGAAAATGTTATTGTAAAAATATTAGCATCATTATAAAAAATCAGGAAGCAGAAGGAAGTTAATATAAGAGCTAATGAAAAAAGCCTGCTATTTTTATTGTGCAAAGCAGGAAATCAATGAAAATTATCTTAAAACATGAGGTTAAAGCAACACATAATGGTTCTATCCCTTTAATAACTTTTTCTTAATCTTGAATGAACATGTGACATAATGGTACATCTTGTGACGCAGAAATATGTATGTGAAATTCAGTAATTGCTCCAGTTTGTTCTCTTTATGGTTTCTGTGAACTTGCATTTAATGTATTTTTTTACATTTTTTTTGTATAAAATGTTATCTCAGATCTTTTTGATTATGTATCTATTTATACACTTACACACTTAGAGGTCTGTCTGAAATCATGCTTACTTAATATAGAGATTAGTTTTAATTTGCAATTTTCACTTTGACATTTTTTATCATTATTTGAAATCTTTAAAATGAGCATGAAGTTTTTAACTGAAAAAATAAATACACAAGAGGTTACATTGGCTAATTCTTGGAGTTGACATAACATTCTTGGATTATTATTTTCTTTGAATTATTTTTGTATACCATTATGATCTAATTCACCTTTAACTATGCCTTTATCCACTCAATTCTGGAATCTTCTCAGTGGTATTCATTATTTTGAGAGTCATCCTTCCAGGTTCATTTCTATACATACAGATGTATGTATTTGTGTATACAGTATTACCTAAGAGTTTAGTAAATGGTTTCAGATTGCTCATATTTTTCCATAACTTTCCATTTTTACTTATTATTAATCTTATATGTAGCTCAACTTCATGATTTTTAACAGTTATACAATATTCTACCCTACTAATATAACATCACTTAGCTATTCTTTTATTTTGGGTACTTTTAGTTATTTCCTATTTCCTATTATAAGGAATGCCAAAAGTTTCCAAAACTGTAAATATTTTCCAGGGAAAGTTTTCAGATTTTAAAGTATGATGAACTGCTCATTTCACATTCCTTCAGTCCTCCCCCTACATGTTCACACTGAAGATGCAGTGGGGACAGGGAGTGTCATGATCAGTAGGAACTAATTCAAAGAGATTGACATCACCAACATGGAGACATAAGTCAGTATTGACTTTACTCCTCACAAAAACATGTAGTCAAAACAACACTTAGAAAAATCCTAGAACATGGGGGTGAAGCTGATGCATGACCTGCACCAGAGTCCAAGACAAACTGCCTAGATGTTTAAGACAAGTATTTACATAATGACCACATTTCCCCTCCCCCAAGCCAGTGCAGAACCATGTGGAGGGGTCTGAACCTCATTTCCCTAGTGGGAAAATAACCAGGAGGGGCAGCTCCAAAATAGCACTGTGGGTTTCTTTATGAAAGCCTTCACTCTGACCTACCCCAAAGGGACTGCAGGGGAAAGTGTAGGGCTCAACCACAGGAAATCTGACTGTGAAGGAGAAGGAGGAAAGGCCTGCAACAACTAGCACACAGGTCTTGCTAGATCAAATTTATACATGTAATGCCCAAGCAGTAATCACAACCAGTGGCTTTACTCACTGCAGAACCAAGTCAGTGATGCACTCTTACCAGAGAACGCACAGGGGTTTAAATCTGCCTGGTATCAATCATTAAATGAGGACTTTTACTGGCCCTAGAGCCTTGTTTGTCCACACCCAGGCAAGGAGCTGACTCACATCCCATCTTACTGTGGAGTGTCACCTAGTACAATCTGATCAGAAGGGCTACTTAGAATACCTGGAATCTATATTAAACCAACATCATTAGAGACAAGAGAAGGACAGGCAAACCAGTGAGCCTACTCAGCCATGGAATTTTGGGTGCAGGTCAGCCTGAGTTAGGACAACAAACAAAACATTATGAGCTTTAGAGTCACTTCACCCAATTTTCCCCAGGCAGATAGACTAACCAGTAGTCCTGCTCACTGCTGAGTATAGCCTCCAGGCTGCTTAACCAGAGCACATGGAACGCCGTGTGCCCATCCAACAGCCATGCATATAGTGGCACTTGAACAGAGAGGAGAGTCCATGGCTTTCCCCATCTGCAGAGCAACACTGATGGACTCACCTGACCAGGAAATTCAGTGTACACTCTTGCCTGATTCAGGTCCCTAAACAACAAGGTGTACAAGCCCTGGCTCCTGTCCTGATGCCATGTCAGGTCAGAGAAACTAATTCAAAGCTCCATAGATTGCTGAATGGGATACCAAGTCCTGACTATTTAGTAAGGGTAGTAAGAGAATCCAGCCAATTATGAAGCCTCACTTGGCCTAGCCAGCACCACCCCCATGCCTGACCTCAGAACTAAGTTGTATCACCTCAAAGTAGACAATTGCAGATAGTAGATCTAAAGCAGCGACATCTGAAAACTTCCTGAACCAGGGGAGCCAAATGGACATCCCAATCCATGAGGCCCAAAAGACCCCAAGTAGGCTGAATCTGAATAAGGCTGCACTAAGACACATTAAAATTAAATTGTTAAAAAATCAAAGTCCAAGAATCTTAAAAACTTCAAAAGAGAGAAGTTATATACAGGAATCCCCCATAAATCTACTGGCAAATTTCTCAAAAGACACATTTTAGGCCAGGAGAGAATTTAAGGACATATTCAAAATACTGAAAGAAAGGAAAAAATAAATCATGGGTAAGAATCCTCTAACAGTGGAGCTGTCCCCCAGAAATGGAGAGAGAAAATATCAAATAAAAGTTGAAGGAATGCATTATCACTAGACCTGCCTTACAAGGCATGTCAAAGATAGTTCTTTGAGTAGAAGTAAAAGAATTCAGGGGCATCTGAGCGGCTCAGTCAGTTAAGTGTCCAATTTCAGCTCAGGTCATGACTTCACAGTCCTTGAGTTTGAGTTCCACATTGGACTCTGTGCTGTAAGCTCGGAGCCTGGAGTAGTCTGCTTCAAATTCTGTGTCTCTCTCTCTCTGCCCCTCCCCTACCCCTGCTCTGTCTGTCTCTCTCTCTCAAAAATAAATAAACATTAAAAACAGAAGTAAAAGAGTGCTAATTATCATGAAAACACAAAAAGGTAGTGTAAAATGTCTTGGAAGTAGTAAATACATAGTCATAGTTTGATTCTATAGTTTGGTAATGGTGATGCATAATTCACTTGAAACTCTAGTTTAATTAAAGTTTTTTTTAAAGAATGTAGTAAAAACATAACCACAAAACTTATTAGTTGTAAAATATAAAAAACATGAACTATAACAGTAAAACCTAAAACGTGAGGAGGAGGGGAAATAAAAGTGTAAAGCTTAGGAATTCTATTGAAGTTATCAGATTAAAATAGGATATTATAATTTAAAACTGTTTTATATAAGCTTCATGGTAACAACAAGGGAAGTGCCTTTAGCAACTATGCAAAAGAACATGATAAAGAAGTCAAGGCATACTCATACCAGAAACATCAAATTATGGGGGAATAAAAAAGAAAAAAAAAACAGAATAAGATGCAAGGAAGAATGGATCTACAAAACAATTGGAAACAGTTTTAAAAAGGTAATAGTAAATCTTTACCTACTAACAATGACTTCAAATGTAATCTAATCAAATTTTCCCAAAGGGTAAAAAAAAAAGCTGAATGGATTTTAAGCAACAGTAACAACAAAAAACAAGATCCAATGATCAATTACGTACATTGACTGATACTGATGGGATAATAGTCACTTCAAGAAAATGTAAAACAGAAGGTGTAGCTATACTTACAGACATTGAATTAAAAATGGTAAGAACAAATGAAAAGGTCATTACATAATGATAAAGGAATCAATCCATCAAGAAGATATAATAATTGTAACTATTTATATGCCCAACATCAGAGCACCTAAACATGCTGAAACTGAAAAGAGCTAAAAGGAAAAATAAACAGGAATATAACAAGACAATAGTAGTTGAGGATTTTAGTACCCAACTTACATCAATGAATAGATCATATAGAGATAATCAATTGGAAACATATTTGAACAGCACTATATACCAAACAGACAAAACATATACATAACTTTCTATCAAATAACAGTATGTTACACATTCTTCTCAAGTGTGCATGGAACATATTCTAGGATAAACCATGTTAGGCCTCAAATTAGGAAATTCAAGAATGAAATCATATCCATGATTTTATCTGACTACAATGGCATGAAGCTAGAAATCAACTAGAGGAAAACTAGAAAATTCATGGACACATAGAAATTAAATAATGATCTCCTGAACAACCAATGGATCAAAGGATAAAAGAAATATTTTATTTCTTAAAATAAATGAAAATTCAAACATGCTATAACTCTTGAGATGCAACCAAAGCAGTTCTAAAAGCGAAGTTGATAGAAATCGCTCACATTAAAAAGAAACATTCAAATAAGTATCTCTACACCTTGAACTAGATAAGTAATCTTAGTGCAAATTTAAAAGAAAAAGGAAATAATGAACATTAGATAAAAAATGGAATAGACACAAAGAGAAAAACAACAAAAAACTTAACTGAGAGTTCGTTCTTTGAATAGTTTAACAAAGTTGACAAACCATTAGCTAGTGTAACCAAAGGAAAAAATGGAACCTAAATCAGCAACCTTATACACAAAAAAGAAACATTACAACAAATACCACAAAGATACAATAGATCATGAGGCTATTATGAATAACTATATGCCACCAAACTGAAAAATCTAGAAATGAAAAATTTCTTGGAAATATTCAACTTACCAAGACTGAATAGGGAAGGAATAGATCATCTGAATAGACCAATTATTAGTAAGGAGATTGAATCAATAATTAAAATCTCCCAATGAAGCAAAACTGTGGACTGGATGATTTTACTGGTAAGTTTTTACCAAACGTTAAAAGAATTAATACCAATCCCTCTCAAATTTTTCCAAAAAATATTGAAGAGGTAGGAACACTTTCTCTTTTTTTTAATGTTTTATTTATTTTTGAGAGATAGAGAGACAGCATGAGCAGGGGAGGGTCAGAGAGAGAGGGAGACATGGAATCTGAAGACAGGCTCCAGGCTCTGAGCTAGCTGTCAGCACAGAGCCTGACGTGGGGCTCAAACCCATGAACTGTGAGATCATGACCTGAGCCGAAGTTGGACGTTTAACTGACTGAGCCACCCAGGCACCCAGGTAGGAATACTTTCAAACTCAGTTTATGAGGCCAACAATTATCCTGATACTAAAATCAGAAAGGGACACTACTAGAAAACTATAGCCCAATATCTCTATGAATATAAATGCACAATTCTCAATATTACCAAATTGAATTTGGCAGCACATTAAAAGGATCATTTGCCATGATCAAGTGGGATTTACCCCTGGGATGCAAGAATGGTTCCAAGTCAATGTGAGACATCACATTAGTAGAATGAAAGAAACAAATCATACTATAATCTCAATAGATGAGGAAAAAGAAATTTCGTAAAATTCAGCGTTTATTTATGATTCATAATTCTTAAATTAGACAAGAAAGAAACATCTCAACATAATTGAGGCCATATATTACAATTCCACAGGTTTATATCCAACTCAACTGTGAAGCTGAAAAGTTTTCCTCTAAGATCAACAGCACATGGGTGCCCATTCTCATCACTTCTTTACAATATAGTAGTTGAAATCCTAGATAGATCTTTCAGGCAAGAAAAAGGAAAAGGCATCAGAATTGGAAAGGAAGAAGTTAACTGTTTCCACTTGCAAATAACATGATCATATATAGAAAAACCATAAAGACTGATAGATATAATCAATGAATTCATAAAGTTGCAGGACACAAAGCTTACAAAAATTGGTGTTTCTATCATTAACAGTGAATTTTTTGAAAAATAAATTAATCCCATTTACAATAACATCAAGAAACAATGAAATTCTTAGGAATATATTTAACCAGGAAGGTAAAAGATCTCTACTCTGAAAACTGCAAGACGCTGATGAAAGAAATTCAGGAAGACACAAATGAAAAGGTATCCTATCTTCATAGATTGCAAAAAGTCATATTAAGATGTCAGTACTTCAAAATATCATCTGTAGTTTCAATGTAATCCCTACCAAGATTTCATTTTTTTTTAACCGTGGGGAAAACAACAAACCTTCAAATATTTACATGAAACCAACACAGGCCCCAAGTAGCCAAAGAAATCCTGAGGAGGAACAAAGCAGGAGGCATCACACTTTTGCCTTTCAGGCTCTACTATGAGGCTCTAATAAGATACTATGGTAGTAATAAAAATACATAGACCAATGGAACAGGCTCTAGGGCCCAGATATAAATTCAAGCATATATGGGCAATTAATATGTGACAAAGGAGGCAAGAATACTCAATAGAGAAAAAAAGGTCTTTTCATAAATAGTGCTGGGATAACTGGATATTCACTTGTAAAATAATTAACCTGGACCTCTAGGGTATATTATTCACACACACACAAAATAAATTCAAAACGATTAAGTATTTAAATGTAAAATATGAAACCATTAAACTCCTAGAACAAATGGGTAAAGCTCCTCAACATGGGTCTTGGTAACAATATTACATCTAAAACACAAACAAACGAAAACTAGTAGAATTACATCAAATATGAAGCTTCTCTATAGCAAAAGAAAGAAAATAAGAAAATCTATGGCATGGGAAGATATTTGCATATATAAAGGTTTATTATGAAAAATATTTAAAGAATTCCTACAACTTAATATCAAGAAACACAACTCTATTAAAACATGGGCAAAGAATTTGAATAGAAATTTCTCTAAAGAAAATATTTGAAAATATATGAATAGACATTCTCCAAAGAAAACATTTCTCCACAGGCACATGAAAAAATGTTTAATGTCATCAGTAATGAAGGAAATACAAATTAAAGCCACAATAAGATATCACTTCATGTCTGTTAGCACGGCCATAATCAAAAATACAAGAGAAAAATTCTGGCCTGGATGTGGATAAAAGGGAATCCTGTGCACTGTTATAAACTGTGCACTGTGTAAATTAGTAAAGACTGTGGAAAACAGTTTGAAAAATCCTTGAAAATTTAAAAATAAAAATATCATATGATTCAGTAATTGTACTTATGGGAATATATCCAAGTGAAGAAAACACTAACTCAAAAACATATCTGTGCCCCCATGTTAAAAGCAAGAGATGGAAATAATCTAAGTGTCCATTGATAGATAAATGAATAAAAAGTGCCGCGCACGAGCTCACACACACACACACAAGATTATTATTTGGCAAAAAAAATGAGGAAATACGACTATTTGTAAGAACCATGAATGAACAGTGAAGGCATTATGCGATGTGAAATGTATCAGAGTTATAAACGAAATCACATATTTGTCTTCATATGTAGAATCTAAAAAAAAACAAACTCCTAGAAAAAGATCAGAACGGTGTTCACCATAGGCATATGGGGAAGAAGAATTGAAGGGAAATGGTGGACAGGTACAAACTTTCAGTGATAAGATAAATAAGTGCGAGGAATGTAGCACACAACATGATAACTATAGATAATACTGCTGTGTGATACATTGGGATATGAGAGTTAATCCTTAGAGATCTCATCACAAGGTGAATGTCTTTTCTTTCCTTCTCTTTATGTATCTAAAGATGATGGGACATTAGCAGGATATATTGTAATTATTTCACAATAAATGTAAATCAAACAATCATGATATATGCCTTAAGTTTCTACAGTGATAAATGTCAATTATTTCACAATAAAACTGGAAAAAAGCACTAATTCAACTCCTTTTTGAGGTCTAATTGCAACAAAAACCATAATACCTAGGCATAAATGTATTATATATTTGAAAATGATTTTGGATAGAGGCCCTTTCCAAGGAGAATCAAAGTTAAAGCACTAAGGAGGAAAATTTTAGTTGCATGTAAGACAATAGAATGGTTGAAGACAAGCAATGTATTAGAAATATGATCTGTTCATTTTTCAAGGAAAAAATCTCAGACATATTCAAACTGTAGAATTTTTTTTTCATGGACTTTGATCTACTATGAGATCATAATATGGGATTTTTAATGGGAGTTCCTCTTCCAACCAGGAAGTCACATTTAAGGAATTTAACTGATGAGATTCCCAGACTGCTTGGAAAGTCGCCAAAAAGTTTATTTGCTGCAGGCAGAGTGGAGCCACCACCTTGAAAGTATCTCCAGAGGAGACCTCCAGTCACTGTCTACTCTCCAGTCACAAGGTCAATCTCATGCTTGTTTTCAATACAGTAACTTCCTGCTTTTTTGTCGCAGAAGGCTCTCCCACTCTCGGTGCTCATTTCACCTTCCTTTGTTTCCCCTGTGGTCTCTATAGGAGGTTTCTACTTGGGACTTGTGAGAGTATACCAAGAAATACGATGCCTATTTTTTCTTATTTATAAATTAGTCTTTTGTTTGTGTGTGTGTGTGTGTGTGTGTGTGTCCAGTGGCATTGGAAAAGTTAGTATTTTTTATTTAGATAAGGAAAATAAGAGAAGTACCAAGTGGCTTAGGAAGCCACACTGAAAGCCTCTCATTGTGAGGCTACTACCAGAGCCTTATATTCATTTCTAGGGGGAAAAAAGTTAAAAATCATAATTCATGATCCAAAGTTATTAGTAATTGGCTAATGGCACACAAATCTATCTAAAAATTTAAGACATCAAAATGTGCAGAAATGAGAGGTGGTTTAAGACTCAGGTAAATGGAGCGTGGAGAGGATGTTTATATGAATACCTGATTGAGCCAAGATGGGCTCTACACATAGAATCTTTCTTCCTGGACATCAGAATTTTACTCTTCTGTAAAGAAGCTCTTTATTCCTCATCCACTTGTCTTCATGTATCCAACTTCTTCACATTTCTCAAGGCCCAATTCCTTACTAAACCCTTCTCCGATTAGTCTAAACATGAATGATGTACAATAACTGCAGTTTTTGTTTACATGCTGCCTGTTTTATATATCCAAATCTCACAAATTTTTTTAATTCTATAACATTGTTTTCCTTTTTAGAAATAATTATTTCAGGTCTACATATATAGCACAGGGTAAAGTAACTAAGTACATTAGTGCACAGTGATCTGTTTGATCAAAATGATATATCAAATCTCTTGCCTGAGACGGTCTCTAAGGATGCAAAGTGCAAGGAACTGTGGAAAACTAAGGCAGTAGCCAAGTAGTTATCTTTCCTACCTTGAGAAGCCTGTCCATTTTCTTAAATAATCACTAGGCTAATCCCATTCATTTCCCTTACCATTTCGATTGCTCTGTGCCAGTTCAAATCACCAACACAAGAAAGATGTACAGAAGCCCAACTCTAGTTTTTTTTGTTTGTTTGTTTGCTTGTTTTGTTTTAGAATCCAGGCTGGAATAAGAGATCAATTTTTCCCAGTCTTTGTATTCCCATTTCTCAGTATATGAAAAATGTCAGCTTTCCTTTCATTTCTTACCATTTGATCTCTGCAGAAGATAGCCTCTCTTTCCCTCTACCTCTGTTCATATCTTATGTCCTTATTTTTAAGAATCTTGGTAATATACTCTCCTACTTCTCTGCTTATCCTTTCCCCCTTACCTATTTTCACCTTAATGCCTTCTACTGTGTTGCTTCTCTCTCCATAGGAAAAGTATTAGTCACACAAAATTTATCTTGAAACTATCCAAATAGAACCCACAGTATTAATAAGGATATCCAGACAAGCACAGATGGTCTCCAGGACAGAGGATTAATTTCCTTCTTAATCATGGTCACTTCCTAGGAGCCTGAGGGAAATGAAGGCTTGAGCCACCAATTCTCATCCCTAGGTGTTACTTTCAAGGAATACACTGTATGAAGACTGCTGAAGATTGAGGACAGGTATGGCTCCTAGTCCCCATCTCCCCTGCTTTCCTGACACTTCTCACTGCCCAGACTCCCTTGAGACAGATGAAAGACATCCAACATCCCTCCTTGTTCATGGACATATTCATACTCAAAGAAAGATACATCTCACTTATATTACCCCTGCCTGTGCAATGAATCTCAGCCAAAATATTCAACTGTGTAATCTCCAAATGCCCTAGATGACATTGGACTGAGTATTATTTAAAATAATGCTTCAGGGGGTATAAAGCTTAATAATTTATGCCTTCTTGGCTTTTTAAATTTTTTCTTTATTGCATTTTGGCAGGGAACACTAAGTATAAATTGAATAAAGTGAGGCATCACACATTGAGTATTAATTACCACAATATTAAGAGAACCTGCCGTTTTGCCTTCTGAGCTGAACAATGGCAAACTGTGAGGAAATAGAATTTTAAAGATTGCTTGTTAATCTGCCTCTACTCAAGATGTAAGTTATTCACATGTTTATTAGCTTTTGTATTTTACTTGAATTCTATTAATAAGACCAACTGTTGACCTGAATGAGGCAAAAACTGGACCTGGAGAGGTTATACGGCAGAGGAGATGATTCTAGGACAGAATCTGTTTAAGATCTCAGAGGCACAGACATGGGACTTGAAGACATGAATTCCTTCAAGTGCCAAAGCAGCCAGAGAGATACAGAGGTCACTCCTACTTGAAAGGCAAAAACAAGAAAATCCTGAAAGTACCGAGTTGAGAATTTTACACAAATTTCACACAAGTGGAGAAAAAGAGGACCCTAGGAATTCCAAAGCAGTGGGCATGGAACTGGATAAGGCAGTGTTTGGGGTGAGACGTATTAGTCTTGTGGACCCTGGATCGTCAATGCAAACCTAAGAAAAGTATATATTGTGTCTTGAACATCAATTTGTCTAGGAAAAATATTTTAACTCCATCATGAGTTCTCTGTACTGATTGTACATCATTTGGAAGCAAATACCTTCCTCATGGAATCTCTCCATGACACCTAGATAGGTGACTTCATTGCAGGGGGAAAAAGAATCACAGATCTACCCATAATGAGTGCTCATGGAAGAGCCAGAGTGGTTGGTTAAAAGAAAAAAAGTTAAATGGTAGGGTTTCTACACCACACTAACAGCTAGACTTGGGTGCTGCCACTTTACATATCATCCATCATCACGTTGAAATATTGAAAGGCTTTCCTCTTGAGAGTAAGCAACAACAAAAAATCTCTATTGTTGCTTTTTTGTTTTTTTTATACTTAGAGTATTAGCAAATAAAACAAAAACTAATATCCTATGAAGTTGAAAAGAACTGAGTTATAATAGCTAGAAGACAAGTCTCCTTATCTAGGAAATCCCAACTAATGTTCAGGCAAAACATTAATATTAACTGGTCTACATCATGAAGTCACAAGAATACATGGTTCATTCAATGTTCTATTATCAATTTTGTTTACACATACAACTATGTGTATATAACAATTACATACAGATAAAAGTTATCCTCAAGTCAATGTGTATATTCAGTGCATCCCAGTTAAAATCTCAGCAGTTTATGGATGTGTGTTAGTCATTGTAGAAATTATCAGGTTAATTCTAAGTTAAAATTGAAATTCAAAGACATAATATTACCAAAGGAAATGTTGAAGAAATGTACAAATAGACAGAAATAAATACTTATTTCAAAACTGTGTCATATGTCATGTTCCTAGTAAAAGATAGATAGATACACAATCAAATATACAGAATCTACAAAGCATCCACACCTGTAAATGTATCTGGTATCACTGAAGTGATAACCGTAATACAGTGGGGAAAAGATGGCCTTCTCAACTAGATGTGTTAGGTTTTTAAGAATTACATCTAGATCTTTATTTCACCTGCTGAAATATAAGTTCCAAATAGATTTTGGGTCTAAATATGAATGGACAGTAGTAAAAATATTTTCAAAGAAAAATGATGATCATTTTGATGATAGAGTGAGTAAATGTATCAGGAAAAAAACTATAGAAAATTGATAAATTCAAATTTAGTTTAACAAAAACTTACATTCTTCAAAAGATATTAATAAGAGTAGAAAGATAAATAGAGACTAGCAGAACATACAGACAGTAGTGTATCTATCAAAGGTGTTTTATTTTGTATATCTGAGGAACATCTATGAATCAGTAAGTCCTACAATCAAATAGAAAAACATACAAAGAGATTTATCTCTTTATGAAAAAAGGACACCAAAACTACCATTAAGTGAACAAAGAGATATTTAACTTTAGATATCATGGAAGTGTAAATTAAAACATGAAAGACTTACCTGAAAAGGAAACCAACTTTTGGCTGTGAAACACCACTAAGAATGTGAATAAACTGTAACAGTAAATATACATAGCTGGTGAGGCAAATTGGTACACAATTCAAGATTATCTAATGAAGTTTAGCAACAGCATATAGGAAGTCCAGGTAAATACACACTTAGCCATAAGCACATTAGAAATATCAAGGAAAATGCCAGCATTGGAATATGGCAGTATTTGTCATAGCATACACACACACACACACACACACACACACACACACACACACAGATACACAGAACTGAGAAACAACTATCGACACATCCAACACCATTAGAACAATTAGATATTCCCACAAGGACATTATTTTACATGAACAGAATTACTAGATGACTATAAAAAATGTAATTTAGGAAACAAGGCTGGCGCCTGGTGGCTCAGCAGTTTGAGTGGCTAATTCTCAGTTTCAGCTCAGGTCATGATCTCGAAGTTCCAGGGATTGAGCCCCATCTCCAGCTCTGTGCTGACAACACAGAGCCTGCTTGGGATTCTCTCTCTTCCTCTCTCTCTGCCCCTCCCCTGCCTGTGCACGCTCTCTCTTATAATTAATAAACTTAAAACGTGGATAGATACACTAGATTTTCATTTTTATAAAGTACAAGAACAGACAAAACTACTCTTTCCTGTTAAAAAGCAGGGGGATGGTTAACCATAAGGCATGGTAGGGACTAAGGGGGGGGGGACCAAGCTTCTAGGGAGCTGGTAATATTCTAGGTGCTAGTTGCACAGATTTATTGTTTGTAAATATTCATTAAGCCATAAACTTATGATATATGTGTTTTTTCTTTGCTTATAGTATGTGTCAATAGAAAGTAAAGTAAGTATTTGACAGTAGTGGATGTCTTGGATCCTAAAGATGTTACCTGTTTTTCACCCTATCTCTGCTACTTATGATTTACTAGCTGTGGAACCTTGGATAAATTTCTTCATACTTTAATTTTATCACCTATAAAGTAAGAATCAGGAATTACACACATGTATCTTTAATAAATTCCTATTAAGGAATTTTATTATCACAGCAACAGGTATGGAAAAAGAACAAGTCATACATCTGCCTCTACATAAGTGGTAAGGCTGGAAAGTTTCCACTTGTGTGAAACAAAGAGTAAATGCACAGAACTTAGTGCCAATGCGAAAAATGCAGGTTAGGGTAAAGAACAGTACTGGAAAGGCTACTAAAATATTGTCCCTAGGAAATTTCAGGAACTAGTGGCACACATGGCTGAAAAAGAAATCCAAAGTGAGATAAAAAGGTAAACAATAAAAAGATGACAAAAGCACATAAGGTAACAAGAGAACACTAAGAAACTTAACAATTAGCACTGAAAACATCAAAGAACAATTAAGCTGCAGAATACTAGCAATAAAAAGGATATAATTTTATCAGTACAGAAGAAGAAAAAAAATGATTAAAAAATGAAGTCTAAGATGCAAAACCTATCAAAGAGACAATACATTGATTAAGAGCCTTGAACAAAAGAACAAATAACACAGACATCTATGAAGAGCAAACTAAATGTAAAATAACACCTTCTTAACTGAGAAAGCAAAATGAATGGTCTTACAACAAATTTCACAAGTGTTTTAAAAAGTTTAAAGAAAAGGTCATGAACATCTGAGAAGAGACATTTAATTTAGCTCAGCACGGTGCTAACCATATTAGAAGTTATTTAATAGGTTTCTCTTGAATAGATTAATGAGAATCTATTCTTGTATACAAGAGAATTTACTCTTGTATAATGAGAATCATACAAGAGTAGAAAGTCTTCTCCAATATTTAAAATGGGCTAAAACAGGTGTGCAAATACAGAATGTGCAAAGTGCTTGTATGCAAAGTTCTGCACGTAAAAAACATAGGCAAAATTCTGAGGTCAGAATTAGATAGCATTTTTCAAAATTTTTATTGTAGTAAAACATACATAAAATGTATCATCTTACCTATTTTAAGGTACACAGCTCAGTGGCATCAAGTTCATTCATATGTTGTGCAATTATCACCACCATCCATCTCTAAAACTCTCTTCCCCATGCAAAACTTAATCTTTATACCCATTGAACAATAACCACTCATTCCACCTTTAAGCTCCTGGAAACCACCATTCTGTTCTCTTTCTCTATGATTTTGACTATTCTGAATACCCTCTGTAAGTGAAGGTATACAGTATGTATATTTCTGTGACTTATTTAACATAATGTCCCCAAGGTTTATTCATAGTGTAGAGTATCAGAGGGGTCTTTTTCAGGCTGAAAATATTCCAGTGTGTGCATGTATGTGCACACACACACATTTTGCTTATTCATTCATATGTTGAAGGCCACTTAGGTTACCTAATGTTTTAGTTCTTGCAAATGCTGCTATGAACATCGAGGTACAAGTATTTCTTTAAGACACTGCTTCAACTCCTTTGGGGCTATACTAGAACAATCACTGGATAATATGGAAATTCTATTTTACTATTTTGAGGAACAGACATACTGTTTTCCATAGTAGCTGTACTATTTAACTTTCCCACCAACAGCACGCAGGAGTTCCAATTTTTCCACATCTTTGCAAACACTTTGTGTGGGGGGGCGGGGAGGGGTTGTAAGGGAAGAAGAACCATCCTAATGGGTGTGAGTAGTGGGATCTCTTGGTAGTTTTTTATTTGTACTTCTCTAATAAATAGTGATTTCAATGTATTTTCATGTTTATTGATATATGTGTATGTTCTTTAAAGATGCTCATGTCCATTTCCAATTTTGAACCAGGCTGTTTTATGAGTTTTAATTCTATGTTCTAAATATTAATCCCTAAATATATATACATATACATACATACATATACATATATATATGTATATACATATAATTTTCAAGTATCTTCTCCCATTTGACGAGGGGGTTTACATTTTTATTCTGTATATAACATCTTTATGAAAAACATTTAACCGTATTAAAGTCAATTGTCTTTTTTTGCCTTTGCTGTTATATCCAAGAAAGCATGGTCAAATTGCATGTTGTGAAGCTTTTTTCCTAGGTTTCCTTCTAAGATTGATAGTTTCAAATCTTGGATCCATTTTATTTTATTTTTTTTTTTAATTTTAGATAGAGAGCATACAAGTGGAGTACAAGGGAAAAGGAAGAGAGAGAATCTTAAGCAGGTTCCATGCTAAACATGGATTTGGGGCTCAATCTGCAACCCTGGGATCATGACCTGAGCCGAAATCAAGAGACACTGGACTGAGAAACCCAGGAGCCCCATTTTAATTCTTCTGTATATCAGGGAAGAGCTTAATTTAATTCATTTACATGTAGATATCCACTTTTTCAGTATCACTTGTTGGCCTTCCCCCCAGAGAAAGGTCTTGATCCTTTTGTCAAAATTTTGGTATATTAACTTCTGGACTCTATTCCATTGGTCTATATGCATTTATAACAATAACACAGTTTTCATTACTCTATATTTGTAGTACATTCTGAAGTCAAAACTTTTCTTTTCCAAGATAGTTTGACGATTTGGGACCCTGAAATTCCATATAAAGTTTAAGGTGTATTTTTCTTTTCAATACTTTTCCAACTTGAACTTTCAACCTATTTGTATATTTGGATCTAAAATGACTCAGTATAATCATATCGCTGGGTTTTTTTTTTTTTAATCCATTCTACCAATCTGTGTCCTTCATCACAAAGTTTAATCCATGTACATGTAAATATTATATGTAAATACTGGTAAGGGACTTTTTGCCTTTTTAAAAATTCTTTAACATTTTCTTTTTTTTTAAATTTTTTTATGTTTTTTATTTTTGAGAGACAGAGAGAGACAGTGTGAGCAGGGGAGGGTCAGAGAGAGAGAGAGAGAGACACAGAATCTGAAGACAGTCTCCAGGCTTTGAGCAAGCTGTCAGCACAGAGCCTGACGCGGGGCTCAAACCCACGAACCGTGAGATCATGACCTGAGCCAAAGCCGGACGCTTAACCGACTGAGCCACCCAGGTGCCCCAACATTTTCTTATACCCTACATTATGGTGTTTGTTTTTAGCTGATTTTTTGTAGTGAAAGTTTTTTTTTTTTTTTTTGGTGTGTTTATATTCTATTAACTCTTTTCTTGGTGCTGTCCATTTGGATTACATTAAATACCCTCAAAGTACAACACTCTAATTTAAATTTCTATCATCTTAATTTCCATAACCTACAAAAGTGCTGCTCCTTCACATCTTTATCCCTACCTCTTTGTCAAAGTATTTCATCTTCATACATTGAGTATCCAAAAAGATTTTGGAATACATCAGTCTTTTTAAATTGAATAGAAAAACAAAATGTAGGTTAATAAACCAGAGTTACCATACTACTAGCTTTTATAGCAGCCCATGTATTCCCCTTACTTGAAACCATGTGCACTGATTGGTGTCTTCATTCCAATATGCCAGACTTACATCTCTCGCTAAGCAACCCTAACATTAACCAACTTCTGTTTATCTGAGAATGTCCTAATTCCTACCTAATTTTTGAAACACAGTTTTGCCCAGTTTAAGATAATTTGCCATTGTTTCCTTTAGTACATTAAACATGTAAGTCTACTGCCTTCTAGCCTCCAAGGTTTCTGATGAGAAATCTGCTGAGATTCTTATTGGGGATCCCTTTGATGTGATGAGTCACACTTTTCTTGCTGCTTGTGAAATTATCTTTGTCTTTTAGTAGTTTGATTTTATAGAATCCAGTGTGGCTGTCTTTGAGTTCTTCCTACTTGTAGTTAGTTGAACTTCTTGAATGTTCAGATCTCTCAAATTCATGAAGTTATCAGTCACTATTACTTCAAATATTTCCTCTGCCTCTTCCTTTCTTTTTGAACATCTACAATGTGTGTGGCTACTTTGTGTGTTTACAGGTCATGTAGGCTCTCATCACTTTTCAAACTTTCCATCTTCATGTTCTTCAAACTTACCCTAACCCTAACCCTAACTTGTCCTACATTCAAGTTCACCAACTCTTCTGTTTGAATCTGCCTTTGAACCCCTCTAGTAAACCTATCATTTTACCTACTGTACTTTTCAGCTCCATCATTTCATATAGGTTTTATATTTGATATGTTCATCTTATTCCTGCATAATTTTACATTCTCCATGATTTTACCTTTTGTTCTTTGAGTATTTAAGCAAATAGTTTTAAAGTCCTTGTTTAGTAGATCTGCCATCAAATATTTCTCTGAGACAGTTCCCCTCTCCCTTAGAATTGGCAATACTGTGGTATTTCTTTGTATAGTGTTTTTGTTGTTATTTTTGTTGTTGAAACCTGGACATTTTAATCTAACATACACACAGTATATTCTATTAGCAGATAATTTCCCAAGTATTGTGCTTCCCTTATGATTTTGATTCTATTTTCTTTACATGTATATGTGTACTTAAAGAGTTTTAGGAAAAGTCCTTTTAGATAGGTCTTACTTCAATTTTAGCAAAAATGTTAAAATTGAGTCTTACGTGAAATTTATAGGAATTATCTCAAAGCTACCTCGATCTCAGAGACCCAATTAACACGGTCACTTCTCTAAAAGTTTTAGGAAAAAAAAATCTTAAGAACCTTTTCTCTCATGACACTCAGCCCAGGCCCCTGGACCTGAAGTGTTCTCCCTCTCATGGAGGACTTGCGTGGGGAAATTGTTTCAAATCTGCAGGAGAAAGCTGATTCTATTCTCCTTCATGTAACCAGTTGCAAATGAAGAGGCAGCTACTTTGGAAATGATACTTATTCCAATATGTTTTTCCAATAATCTTAGATGCCTTAAAATTATGTTGACAGAAAACAGCTTCAACAGCTTTTGAACTGATGACAGGATCCTGTGAATGATTTCCTCTCAACAGCTCAAAGAGGTTACCTTGCTGCAATGATAGAATTTATCTACTATTTCCCACAATGAATTCTACCTGCTGGAATCTTATTGCTTCATAGATCAGATGAAAGCTTTCTATTAAAATAAGACAAACTGGCTCTGGATTAAAAACTAAAACCTGAAGCTGATACAGCTGTAAACAGACCTTTTGTGTTTCACATGTCTGTATTTTGTACATAGCAACTTAGTTTTTTAAAAAAACAGTGACTTAAGTAGATTTAAGTATTTTTCTAAATTCCATCATACAATTAACTACATTCTCCCTCCTTCAGTGATTTTTCTGAGGGTCAATGTATAACAAAAACATAGGTATTTGATAGAAAAATAATACAAACTTGAACTATCAGTTCTTGGGAAGCTGTAGTAGAAAATGAAGGCATAGACCCTAGCTCTTAACAGCGTTATCATTTTTTTTATTGTTTCTAAATTTAAAGAAAACAATTGTAAGGTCTCTCTTGACTATATCTACTAAAATAGGACAAGATTTCATTAGGCAATCCTCTTCTCCTTTATTTGCCTAGCTGTCCTCTTGGTTTCACTTAGTTCCAATCTCACAAGTAACCACCGGCCTCCTAAGATACACTTGAATTTCATCAATTTTATCATCACTTGGTTCCTAGAGAATCAGGTTCTAATAAAGGTCTAGCATTCCTTTCTTAGGTTGTAGATTCCAGTCTGCATCAGGCTTTATGCTGATTTTGACATGAGTGTTACTTTTGCAGACAGACAAGAGGTTTATTCCACTTCAGGGTCAATCCTGTCTCTTGGCACAGAACTCAGCACACTAATGTTTGATCCACAGCTAAATGGCTTTGTTCAATCCTGGCTCGTGACAGGTAGAAGCATTAACTGGTGATAGAGTTGTCTTACACTGCTCAATTTAGGGGACTTTAAGCATGTAACAGACATAGCCTGTAGTGGTGGAATCACAGCCAAGGAATGATGTATTTTCCTGTGTTTTCATGTGGTTTTTGTTTTCCAGGATTGTCCCCTATCCTACAAAAATAAATGGAAATTTAACCACAAATACGGTTTTGTAGCCATTGGCAATGATTCAGCACAGTAATGCCAATCACAGGTTTGGAAAAACTGTGTTGCTGGAATCAAGAGAAACGGGTTCTTGTTCCAGCTCTGGCACAAAATTTGATAAAACTGTGAGATTTTGTTGTTTGAGATGGGTCTGTATTCAGTACCCTCATCTGAAACAAAGAAGTTTGGACTAACAGTCTAAACTTTATTTTATAGTTCCCAGACTAATAACACCTATGTCTAAGTTAGTAAAACATTTCTATGCAGGGGAATAATGGTCCAACTGAAGTATACTTACTATATTGTATTCCAGAGCTCAAATAGATGTTTAATGCAAGAGCCACATCATTTGTGTCATAAACAATGGCTGAGTTTTATGTATGGTCTATAATGTAATGAGGGACATCTTTAAAAGTATGGAATAAATATGTGCATGAAAACCTTCCTATTTTGACTTATACTTCAGTACCTTTGTTATTATGTGAGCTATAAGCTATAAGCTTTGTTATTATGTGAGCTATAAAGTATGGTAACATGTTATACTAGGTAAAATTCTATCCTCCAAGTTCCCCCCTTTACTCAGTTTCTGTTATCATGAACAGACTAGCTATTTGTTTCCCATCCTACTGTGACTCGACTTAGTTCTCTCTTCAGTAAAATTAAGTTTCTATTATACTTGTTTCCAAAACAAAACTTGTTTGCAAAGGAACAGCATGACCAATAGGGTTCTGAGTGGGGGGGGGGGGGACGTTAGAAGTGCTGTAAACTCCCATCTGCTCTCACATTTGCTATCACATTCTAATGGCTGAGAATTCTGCAGAACAGAAACATGATTCTTCTAATTAACCCAATATGTCCCAGTCACATCTATTCACAAAGCCTCTTATTTCTGAGTAATAGTTAATAAATTCAGAAATAATGGTCTCAATAGATTGAAGGTAACTTCAGGGTAGATGAGACCTTGTCCAAGGTCTCTTTTGAGGTAGGATATTGTATGAAATCTTGATATGAAATCTTGAATCGTTCTTGACATAGATTAAACATATAGTAAAGATACAGTGTGGAACTTAGGAATTTTGAAATTAAATTTATAAATCTACACCCTGAGGAACCTCTACATTCCTCTATTATCACATGATTGATGGGTAGGTACAAGTAGTGAAGAATAACAGATGAACATTAGGCTGGTAGCCAGGTATCGGATTCCATGGTTCAGACTCAGACTTGACGTTGGCCTTTAGGATTTTAAGCTAATTGTAATACATCTAGGTTTTAATTTACTCATCTGATACAAAATGAAGTATCAGAAACACAGCAAATTTCACCCTTTTGGTAGAAGTTGGGCGCTGTATAAAATGTTTCAAATTATTCAGTCTTAATTAAGACTGCAAGCCAACTTAATTTTACCATTCCTGGGAAAGAAAAGTGAGGTATCTAGTAAAGAGATTTATGCCTGCTGTGTTGGTTCTTCTATACTCCCTAGATTCCCTCATTTTTGTTGCCATGTTTCCAGGAAATTGGTTATGTGTATACTAGTGCTTAGTTGATTTATTTTAGAAAGCTAACTCTATAATTAAATAATTGTTGAGAGGACTTGTGATTTCTATCTGGCAAGTAAAAAGCTTGCAAGTGGTCACTCTGCCCTTAGAAGCAAACAGTCAAACAAACTGAAAAAAAAAATTAAGATCCATCAGAGTAGTGAGATCCCAGTGCAAAACACTTCCAAAATGGGGCTGGGGCCAGGCAGAGAAGGGAGACTGAATGTAGAGAATCATCATTTGCCAGAATAGACACTCACAAGCAGAAATTTCTGCAGGAACCTGTACTAGGTAGGAAAACCTGACCATTAATTGATAAGTTACTGGAGGCTGAAGGTGGACAAGTTTAACCACTAACTCCAACGGGGACAGAGTCATGAAGGGCTCTCACTTCTTTCTGAATTTTAGCTCCAAGAGTTCTGTCAGGTCTTCACCTTCTCCTGCTTCCAAGAGAAGGGGGAAAGGTGTCATTTAAAAATACCCCAGGGGCACCGGGGTGACTAAGTCGGTTAAGTTGCTTAACTGTCCAACTTCAGCTCAGATCAAGATCTCATGTTTTGTGAGTTTGAGCCCTCCCTCAGGCTCTGTGGTGACAGCTCAGAGCCTGGAGCCTGCTTCAGATTCTGTGTTGCCCTCTCTCTCTGCCCCTCCCCTGCTCTCACTCTTTCTCTCTCTCTCAAAAATAAATAAACATTAGAAATTTTGTTTAAATATCCCAGATTATTCTGCCATTCTGTTCTTAAGAGGACTTCTCTAAAGAGAAATTATTTTACCAAAGGTATTTTTTGTTTAAATCAGCCCAATTGGCTTAGGAGGAAAATAAAAACTAGCTTCAGTTTACTTTAATCTTCCACATGAGGGAAGGAAATATACAAACCCAATTTCCTGTGGCTATCTTGTCCTATCTAAAGTAGGGGTTTCTGAGAAGCACGTGTATAGTTCACAGTCCAAAGACACGGGCTTACTAAAACATGGAGACATATTGTATTGTATTGTATTTCCGGTAGTTCCTTTTGCCTAATATATTATATATAGCTATCAAGAAAATAAAATATTATAAATGTTAATAGGAAATTTTAGAAAGTTTAAAGAAACTGAGCAAGCATCAGAACCAGAGGCATAGATGTCACGGATGTTGAAATGAACATACCAGAATTTAACAAAATGATTAATATGCTCAGTCCTCTAAGGGACAAAGTGGATAATAATTTATAAGAGCTCAATAATGTAAGCAGAAATGGAAAAGAAGACATCCATAGGTCAGAAAACACTAAACAGAAATGAAAAATTCCTTTAAAGGGCTTGTTAATAGATTTACCATGACTGAGGAAATGATTTCTGAGTTTGAGCATTTATCAATAGAAACTTCCAAAACTGGAAAGCTAAGAGAAAAAGTTTTAGATTGGGGGGTAGAAAAGGAATATTGGGAAAATGTTATACATAATGAAGATACCAGAAGGATAAAGATAAAGGAACAAAGAATGGGAGTAATAATGACTGAGGATTTCTTCAAGTTAATGTAGGACACCAAGCCACAGATCTAGGAAGCTCAGGAAACAAATCAAACCATTGCCTTCTCTACACACACAAATTATCACATACGGAATCACATACACACATATACACATATATACACACAGATATACATATACATATATATACACACACACACATATATATGTATGTGTGTGTATATATATAGCATGTCCAAAAAAGCAGGAAATCCTATATATACATATATACACATACATACATATATATGTATACACATATATATGTATATATAGCATATATATAGCATATATAGCATATGTATGTATGTGTGTGTGTGTGTATATATATGTGTGTATATATATATATATAGCATGTCCAAAAGAGCAGGAAATCCTAGAAAAAGCATTTGAAAGAGGAAAGAAAAACTTGTATAACAATGAAGAGTTCCATTAGACTTCTCAGAAGCCCTGTGAGCAAGAAGAGCATGAACATATTTCATATTATATTAAAAGGAAAGAAAGAAAAACTGCCAACATACAATTCTAGACCATAGGAAATGATCTTTCACAAGTGAAGAGAAAATAAAGATTCTCAAACAAAAATTGCGGGAATTTGTTTCAAGTAAACATCCTTGCAAAAAATGTTTTTCCAGAGTGAAGAAAAATCCTATTAAGTCAGAAACTCAGATATTAAGCACAGAAGCATATTAGAGAAGGAATAAGGTTAATAAATAGCTTTCTATTTTTCTTATTCTTAATTAATCCAACAGATGAAGGAGTTCAAATAGCAATAATGTATTCAAATATATATGTTCATATGTGTGGGACCCTGCATATGGATGCTTACATTGAGCAAAATAATAGCAATGAGACAAATTAAGAATATTTCATTATTATTAAGGTATTTTCATTTGCTGTGAAGAGGTATAGTATTATTTGACAGTGGATTTGAATTAGATGTAAATGAATATATCAGGCTCTAGGGCAAGAATGAAAACTTTATAGAAGTATAATTGATATATTATGAAGAAAATAGAATAAAATTCTCAATTAAAAACCAAAAAGGCAGAAAATAGATTAATAAGAATGAACAAGAGGACCATAGAATGAATAGAAAATACATTAGACATTAATCCAATTTTGTCAATTAATTTAAACATCAATGGTGTAAACACACCAATTACAAACAGATTTTCAGAGTAGATAAGACAACTACATGTTGTTAAAAAACTCTATTTCAGTTTTTACATATTGAAAGAAAAATGAAGATTTACCCCGCTACCTCCATCAAAACAAAGCTGAAGTAGTTACGTTAATTGTAGGTAGAGCCAGCTTCACAGAAAGCAAAGTTGTCAGGGATAAACAAGAAAATTGCATAAAGAAGGGGTCAATTCTAAGGTAAGACACAGTCATATATAAAGGACTGGTAACAAGAGAGCAAACACCAATAGAACTGCAGGAAAAAGCAATGTTCCTGCTCTTATACTTGGACACTTCAGCTAGAAGTAATGAACAAAAATGGCAGAAAAGTTGGGGCATAATTAAACTTCACATTGTTGGGGCGCCTGGGTGGCTCAGTCAATTGGGCGGCCGACTTCAGCTCAGGTCATGATCTCACAGTTCGTGGGTTCAAGCCCTGCGTCAGGCTCTGTGCTGACAGCTCAAAGCCTGGAGCCTGCTTCTGATTCTGTCTCCCTCTCTCTCTGACCCTCCCTCGCTCACACTCTGTGTCTCTCTCTCAAAAATAAATAAACGTTAAAAAAAATTTTTTTAAACTTCACATTGTTAGTCAACTAACTTTAATTAAAATCTATCTACTATTTTATCTCCAAATAGCAAAATTCATCTTCTTCACAATGTGTTGAAAGCCCTACACTAGGACCAAGTGAAAATCTCAGGTATGCAAGGCTGCTTCCATATTTGTAAAACAAAAAGGAAAAAAACAAAAAACAGTATGCTCTACCACATCAACAGGTTAAAGATGATTTTTAAAAAAATCACATGATCAATACATGCAGAAAAAGGGCTTGACAAAAATCATACAGCCATTCGTGATAAAAACTCTCAGAAAACTAAAAATAGGGGAGATGTTCAACACGATGAAGGATATCTACAAAGACTTAGCACTAACATTATATTCAATGGTGAGAACCTAGAAGCTTTTATGCTGGAATCACAAAGAAGGCAATATGTCACCTCACAACAATTTTAACATTTTACTCGAAGTTCTAGCTAATGAAGTGAAAATCACAAAAGCTAGAGAGATCACAGAGGAATTAAACTGTTTGCAGGTGACATGACTCTCTAGTACAAAATCTGAAAAGAATTGACAGCAAGAACTTCTAGAACTCATAATTATAGCGGGGTTCCAAGATACAAGGTTAGTATTTAAGAGACACTTGCTTTCCTTCATATCAGCAACAAACAAGTGGACTTGGAAATAAAAAGATACATTAGCGCCCCTAAAATTGAAATATTCGGGAAAAATCTAGAATATACAAGATCTATAGGAATAAGATTACATAACTGATGAAATAAAGCAAAGAATAAAGAGATTCTTTGTAATACTGAATCTATGTATACAAAGACACTAGTTCTTAATTTTAGTGATTCAATTCAACCAAAATAAAAATCTCAAACCATTATCCTGTATCAATAAATGAATTTTAACTTTTAAATAAAGAAGCAAAATATATAGAATAACCCATTCAATATTAATATAGATGAGAAAAGACAACTGAAAATGCCCAACTTTAGCACTTAATACAGAGCTACAATAATTATGAGAAATGGCATTGGCAAAATAATACACAAGTAGATCAATAAAACCCAGAAGTAGAGCCACATAAATGTAGCCAACTGATCTTTGAGAAATTAACAAAGGCAACACAAGGGAGTAAAGATGGTCTTTTCAGCAAATGCTGGCACAAGTAGATCTTTTCAAGACAAAAGAATCTAGACATAGATGTTACACTTTTCACAAAAAAAAATGACCTTAAACTGGGTCATTGACCTAAATGAAAAACATGTAACCTTAAGATTTCTAAAGATAACAGGAGAAAATCAAGATGACGTTGGGTATGATGAGGACTTTTTAGATATAAAACTAGCAATGAGACCGTTGAAATAAATCGGTGACAAGCTGGACTGCACTATAATTCAGATGCTGTTAAAAAATATCAAAATAATGAGACAAGAAGACACAGACTAGGAGAAATCATTACCAAAGACATATCCAGTGTAAGACTATTATTTGAATTATACACATATACCAAGATACATCAAAAAAAAAAAACAGAAATCAATAAAAAATAGTATAACCTCCTTAGAAATGGACAAAAATCCTGACCAGCCACCACAAAGATATACTGATGACAAATTCTCATGTTATTAGGGTACTGCAAATTAAAACACAGTACAATACCACTATCCACCTATTAGAATAGCCAAAATCTAAAATCTAAAAAAGACCAAATGCTGTTGAAACATGGAAAAACAAATGCTCATTCATTGCTGGTGGAAAAGCAAAACAGTAAAGCCATTTTGAAAGAAATTTTGGTGGTTTCTACAAAATTAAACTTCCTTTTACCATAAGATCCAGTAATCATAATCCTTGGTGTTTATCCAAGTTGAAAAATTACATCCAAACAAAACCTGAACATGGATATTTGTAGTAGGTGTATTTTTAATTGTCAAAGCTTAGATGTATCAAAAGAACCTTTATTAGGTGAATGGATACATAAACTGTGGTATCTCCAGGCAATGGATTATTATTCAGCACTGAAAAAAAAAAAAGTGGGAGGGCTCTCATGCCATGTAAAGATATGAGAGAATTTTAAAAGCAGTTTACTGAGTGAAAGAAGCCAATTTTAAAACCCTATGCAAGGCTGTTCTAACTATAGGATATTTTTGGTAAAGGTAAGACTATGGAGACAGTAAAAAGATCAGTAATTGCCAGATGGGTTGTGGAGGGAGGGGATGCAAACTAGATCAGAGGACTTTTAGGAGAGTGAAACTATTCTGTAGGGTCACTACAACTATGGATATAATCATGTGTTTGTAAAAAGCAAGAGTGAAACCTAATGTAAATTATGGATTAAGGATGATGGCATGTCAGTGCAAGCTCATGGAAGTAAACAAGTACACCATTCTGGTGCATAATGTGGATAGTAGGGAGGCTGTACAGCGTGAAGGCTAAAGATGGATGGTGACTTTCTGTATCTTTTGCTCAAATTTGCTGTGAATCTGAAATTGCTCTAAAAATAAAGTCTGTTTTTAAAAAAATTACTGAATACTTTGGGTATTATTAAATATCCAAATTTCTAATGATTTTATACTCCCATATGAAATTTAAGCTCTTCCACCAAAAAAAAGAAGATAGTTTATAGTTCGATTTCTTTTTGAGGCCCTACCAAGATGGTGGCCTTACCCAAAGTAAAAGCTCCACAAATACTTAACAAATGAACATACGGGTAAATGGTTAAATAGAAAAGTCCAAAATGGGTTTTTCTTCTAATTTCTAATGTTGTTTTTGAAATTGTATTTGTCATTTTGACATTTTGTATAACCTACTATCAGATTCATATTAAAAACCAGTACACCCTCCTTCAATTTGCTCAGAGTTAATTGCTATAATGAATCTATAATTGTCCTTTCCAATCATTCCTAGCTTTCCTACTCATGTATAAGTTTTCATATTATCTAAGGTATTTCTACTCCAGCTTTTTAGACTTTATAAAACATTTTAGTCTCCAACTTGCTTTTTCACACATAAATATGCCTGAGAGATAAACTCATGCTGATTCATGTTTTTATTTTTAATATCCCTTTATATGAATATTCAATAATGGGTTTTTATAGTCTTAATGGGATTTAGGTCATTTACAGTTTTCACTATCAATAATGCTATGGTGAACATCTATACACATGTCTAAGGTCTAACAAGCAGGTGGCTGTAGACCATGTCTAGGAGTGGAAATGCTGACTTCTAGCCTGTGAAAACTCCAGTTTTATTAATGCTTTCCAGACAGTTCTCCAAAATGGTTTTGCAACTTACTCTTATGAGTCCGCATTTCATACAATTGTAGTTTTCTAACACTATTAGCCCTTTGGGCATTAACATTTATGCTAGTGTTTGCAGTTAATCTTGCACTTTAACTCCAAGTCCCTATGTCACTCCAGCATCCATTCAAGAGCAGGGACATACTTTTGAATAAATCTTCATCTCTGTACTCTTCTTATATGGCCTAAAGCCACAAGAGTTTAATACCCAAATCATATGAATTCCTTTTTCCTACCCCTTAATGGTTTAGAAATTCTTTTATTTTAAACACAGCTTCCATTATAATTTAAAACTTGGTTTAATGGCAAAGGGCTGTACTTATCTAACTGATCTGTTTTAACAGGATGAATTGCAATCCAATTCATATGCTGTACTCTCCCTATGTCTTGACAAGCTTAATACCATTTCTCATTGTGCTGTGGAACACCAGCACCACAGGGCAGAAATATGGCTGCTATGATTCTAAGGTCTGGGTAACTATAGACTTCAACTAATTCTCCATAACTTAAGTTTATTAAATATGTAATGCCTCAGAGCATAGTTTAACTAACAATAAAGTATTCAGGCCGTATTTCAAAGGAAAGCACATATTAAGTAATCATTTAAGTAAGAATTAACTACCAAGAACAGCCCATTCTGATTTAATGCTGAGATTGCTACTTTTTTTTCTTAACAGTTTTTTTTCACCTGACTTGTTTTTTGAAACCGGTAACTCCTATAAATATGCTTATAAATCAGGATAGAAATGTATCTCTATTTGGCCTCTTGTCGAGTAAGGATTTCAGGTGGCTACTAGACATTTTTTGTTTCACTAGGCTGTTTAAGTAAAACATACATATAGAAAAGTACATAAATAAGTATCTCATAAGGAGTTTCCAGTGAATACACCATGCAATTGGCATTCAGATCAAGAAAATGTATGTTATCTACAAAAGCTTAAAAGCTTCTTCGGGTCCACCTCCAGACATCCCTACTATGAAGGTTGTGTGTGTGTGTGTGTGTGTGTGTGTGTGTATTCTTTATTTTTAATTTATATTCAAATTAGCTAGCATATAGTGCAACAATAATTTCAGGAGTAGATTCCTTAATGCCCCTTACCCATTTAGCCCATTCCCCCCCCAACAATGCCTCTAGCAACCCTCTGTTTGTTCTCTATTTAAGAGTCTCTTACAAAAACACAGAGGGCGACAAAACATTATTTTTCCTTTCCTTCCCTTCTGGTTCACCTGTTTTGTATCCTAAAATCCTCATATGAGTGAAGCCATAGGATATTTCTTTCTCTAATGTCACTTAGCATAATACCCTCTAGTTCTATCCACATAGTTGCAAAAGGCAAGATTTCATTATTTTTGATTGCCGATTAATACTGCATCACACACACACACACACACACACACACACACACACACCACATCTTCTCTACCCATTCATCTGTCGATGGACATTTGAGCTCTTTCCATACTTTGGCTATTGTCTATAGTGCTGCTATCAACATTTGGGTGCATGTGCCCCTTCAAAACAGCACACCTGTATCCCTTGGATAAATACCTAGTAGTGCAATACTGGGTCCTGGGATAGTTCTATTGTCAACTTTTTGAGGAGCCTCCACACTGTTTTCCAGAGCAGCTGCACCAGTTTGCATTCCCACCAACAGTGCAAGAAGGTTCCCATTTCTTCACATCCTCACCAACATTGTTTTTTCCTGGGTTGTTAATTTCTGACATTCTGACACGTGTGAAGTGGTATCTCATTGTGGTTTTTATTTGTATTTCCCTGATGATGAGTGATGTTGAGCATTTTTTCATGTGTCAGTTGGCCATATGGATGTCTTCTTTGGAGAAGTGTGTATTCGTGTCTTTTCCCCATTTCTTCGCTGGATTATTTGTTTTTTTGGATGTTGAGTTTGATAAGTTCTTTATAGATTTTGGATACTAACCCTTTATTTGATATGTCATTTACAAATATCTTCTCCCATTCCATTGGTTGCCTTTTAGTTTTGCTGATTGTTTCCTTTAGTGTGCTTAAGTTTTTATCTTGATGAGGTCACAACAGTTCATTTTTGCATCTGTTTCCCTTGCCTCCTGAGATGTGTTGAGTAAGAAGTTGTTGCGGCTGAGGTCAAAGAAGTTTTTGCCTGCTTTCTCCTCTAGGATTTTGATGGCTTCCTGTCTTACATTTAGGTCTTTCATCCATTTTGAGTTTATTTTTATGTATGGTATAAGAAAATAGTCCAGGTTCATTTTTCTGTATGTTGCTGTCCTTGTTTAAACATTAGATCAAATAGTTCCTTAGGAAATAAAGTGAGTGAAGGATTCACCTGGAGTCACAAAAGACGGCAGAATGGGAGTTAAGCACAGGGCTGGACCTTGGAATAACTCTCCAGTGTCCACTCTATTACATTACACAGCCACTCAGTCTGCTTTCACTTTCATTTGAATGTGGAAAGAAATTCAGCAACTAATTGGATGAGGTTATGTTTCCATTATGAAAAATTAGATTCTTTTCTCTGGTTGGGTACCTTCTACCCTAGGCAACTCTCTACTTATATTTTTTCTCAATTTTGTTTTTTTTTTCCTCTTGCATTTAGTATTATAATTCAGACTCTCTTGAAATAACATCCCCCATCCCCTCAACTCCATCCCCCCCACACACACATACACAAAAACAAAGACCAACATTCCAGGTCATTATACAAAATTTTTGTGACGTGTATCATTTTATATGAAGAATAGGCTTACATGATTTTATAATTCTAAACAACACTCATGGTATATGCTCGTATCATAACACACCTGTGACCAATATTGAGATACATTCAATTCCTCTTTAAGCAAGGATGATTCAGCCACAAAGAGAGTAGTACCTAGAGCCTCTAATTGTTTCCTCAAGGTTTTCATTTTTGAGCTTAGATCAGGCTATTTGTGAGGTGACCTCAGCCTATTAATGAATAAGGCAGTGGTAGTTAAGGGTAGGCCCTACCTGGGAGGCCCTAGATGGTAATTGAATTTAGCTACTATACAGTGACCTAACCCATTTCACCCAACACGGAATATCCTCAGAGGATTTTATTATTATTTATTATTACAGATATTGCTGTAATACCCAATTAGGCTGCCAGACTTTTAGCAAGACTAAAACTCAGCTCCCTCTGCTAAATCCTGCCTTCTACCACCTCTTCTTCGACAGAGCTAATATTCCAATAAGAGTTTGGACTCATAACTGCTCAACATATGCTATTGCAAAACCTAACCTGCAAAAATACCCAGTGCACTTGTTATTTCTTGACTTTTTGATTGTAGTCATTTTGATAGGTGTGAGGGGTTATCTCATTGTAGTTTTGATCTGTATTCTCCTGATTAGTGATGTTGAGCATCTTGTCTCACATATCTGTTGGCCATCTGTAGGTCTTTTTTGGGAAAAAAGTGGTGTCTATTTAGGCCCTCTTCCCATTGTTTTTAACCACATTGTTTTTGGTGTTGAGTTATGGAAGTCCTTTTTACATTTAGATAGTCTTCTCTTATCAGATATGCCATTAACAAATATGAAGTATGTTCCCCATTTGGTAAGTTGCCTGTGTTTTTTGTGTATTTTTCTTCACTATGCTGATGATTTTGACATAGTTTCCATAGTTTATCTTTACATTGGTTTCTACTGCCTTAGGAGACCCATCTAGAAAAATGTTACTATGGGCCATGTTGTAGAAAAAAGAAACCTCATGCACTGTTGGTGGTAATATAAGATTATATAGTCGATAAGGAAGATAATATGGAGACTTCTCAAAAGTTAATAGAAATACAGTATGATCCATTAATTCCACTACTGGATATTTACCCCCAAGAAAATGAAAACACTAATTTGAAAAGCTATATGCACCCCTAAGTTTACTGCAGCATTATTTACAACAGCCATGCTAGGGAATCAAACTAAGTCTCTATTAACAGACAAATGGATTCTAATGATGTGGTATATATACAATGAAATATTATGTAGCCATAAAAAAGGATGAGATCTTGCCATTTGTGACACCATGGATTGACCTACAGGGTATTATGCTAAATGAAGTTAGAAGGACAAATACCACATGATTACTTATATGAGCCCTTTAAAAAAGAAGTGAATAACCCATCACACACACACACACACACACACACACACACACACACACACACCAGAATCAGACCTGTTACTAGAGAAAAAAAATGATGGTTGCCAAGAGAAGGAAGGTTGGGGGAGTCGGGCGGAATGAGTAAAGAAGAGTGGGAATCCTAGGCTTCCATTTAGGAAATGAAAGAGTCATAGGCCTAAGAGACACAGGATAGGGAATATAGTTACCTATACTGTATGAGTCTTGTAAAGTGATGGATGGTAGCTACGCTTGTGGTGAGCAAAGAATACAGTATAGATTTTCTAATCACTAGGTTGTATACCTGAAACTGAAGTAACATGGTGTGTCAACTATACTTAAAATTAGTTAAAAATTCATGTTACCTAAACATAATGTCATTTCCATATGTCCGTCTCTAAATATTCTGGTTAAATGAGGTTTTGTTGGATTGTTTCAGTGCAAACATCTTTAAGTGTTGGATTGTTTCAGTGCAAACATCTTTAAGTTTCAGATTGTATTATTTATGTTTTAATTCCAGTTTCACTCAAAATACCCTGGGAAAGTCCTTTTAGTGCCCTCTACATTAGGGGTCATTGTTTGGTTTTTAAGAACCTATATCCTTGTGACAACATTATCAATCCAGACTCTGCTATTTTTCCAGTCACTTTCTGTTAGGGACATTTTCTCATCCCTAAAAAGTCTCAGATGAAAAAAGGACAGATGTATGTAACAAATGAAATAAAGTACTTGGCTGCTTCTGGAAACAGAGTTTTCAGGAGATTTGCCAACAAAATCTGTTCAGCTAGGAAGACTGCAGGGGCAAAGTACTAATTTTCATAATGTCCAATACTTAGTATAATTCCTGTCCAATGAGACTAGACATGAGGCCACCAGCTGGTGAAGGGCATTTATTCTTTCATGGTGCATGGTGCTCTAAACACACACACACACACACACATACACACACACACACACACACGAGTATGGGATATTACCACTCTAAAGGAAGCCAGCATCCCAGCCAGAAAGCCTCATCAATCCTGTCTTTTCCAGACTGTTTGATCAATTCTATCTGATCTGTGCCAGAGAGATCAAGTCTAAAGTTATGCACTAGAGTTTATTGGACTAAAGTTATGCACTAGAGTTCAATTCAATTATCTTCTCTACTAAGAAATTATATGTATTAGGTGAAATAATGTTGTTCTCAGAGAAGTCTTAGAACTTGGAGCATTTTAACCTGATACTCTTTAATCAACTACTTACAGCAGGAATGCATTTGTCTCTAGTTAGGGATTATTATACTTAAAACATAGAAAATGAATTTTTAAAGAAAGGTACAAAAAGTTTATTGAGAGTTTTGTTGGGTCAAATGAAAGCTTCAAATTTTAGAAGAGAACATACCACTAACTAGATTTAGCTTTATATACCATTAGGTATTTTAAATATGATCAGGCAAAATTAGAAAGTTCAATCTGGATTCTCACTAATGCCACCTGTAAAGCATGAAACTTGGCTTTGACACTCTTCTTTCCCTCCCTACTTCCATATCACTTTTAGGAAGTATTTGAATTCTACCTATGTAACAGGCACTGTGCTAGGTTCCATGTTCCATGCATCATTAGCTGGTCATTGATGGTTTGCTTCTACTTGTCTCTACTACCACCAAAACCACCCTTGTTTCTCATTTGGACTAGTCTCATAGGTGGTCTCATTTCGTTGTACACTCCTAACTATTCTGTAGAACATCGGACATTTCTTCCTCTCCACCCCCAAATCTGAACAAGGTAGAAAAGGTGGTCCTCTAAACTTTTTAATTACTACTCAGGGAGCAGCTTTGGAGCATTTGTTTTGAACTAGATTTTAGGGGCAGGACTCAGGGAACATATAACCTGTCCCAGTATTTAAGGTTTTCAGCCTAGTATTTACCACTCCACTGAATTAGAGGTACTGTGTGGGGGCAGTGAGGGAGAGAGAGAAAAAAATTAAAGCATCCAGATTGGAAAGGAAATAAAAATGGTCTTTATTTGCAGATAAATAATAGTTACCATAGAAAATCTTATTACTTCTAGTAAGTTTTTGGTAGGCTTAAGTTTAACCAACATATGGAACCAAAGATGAAAGTCAATTATGTTTTCATATACAAATAATTATTAGAAATTGTTGTCTTTCATACCAGAATATAAATATAAGGGATGAGAAGAGGAGGGATCTGCCAGACTTATATAGTGAAAAATGTACAATATTACTGAGAAAACCTAAGTAGAATTATACCATGCCCACAGATCAGAGGACAATTTTGGTATACAATGTCAGTTCTCATGTTGGTGTACAGATTTGATTCTACCATAAACAAAAACAAATTCTACCAGAAAAACATGACAAACTTAGTCTAAAAGTACAGAAATGTAAAGAACCTAGAAAAGCCACTTTGAAAAATGAAACAAAGATTTATATTACTTGACTTGGATTACTATAGTTTTTATAATGTTTCAATAAACAGACCACTAGATCAAAGGAACTAAAGAGAATTCAGAAATAGACCTATATATTGGTCTTCAATAAATTAAGTTGAAAAGGATCTTAAATGGGATAGAGGATGGTTTTTCTGTAATAGTGCTGGAAAAGTTAGATATCTGTATGTAAAAAAATAGTCGTCTTAATCTCAATCTTTGTAAGAATTAACTCAAAATAAATTATAGCTTTAAATGCAAACTCACAAGTTTTAAGTCTACTACTATAGGAAAACCTAAGAAAATTTGAGATTATATGTAAAACACAGGTTTTGGATATTAACATATGGCCCGTAAAGAAAAATGTAAGTGTACTTTGTCAAAACACAGAACTTCTCTTCAAGTAACCTTGTTAGGATAAAAAAAAGCAATCCACAGACTCAGAAAATGTTTGCAAATCTTATCCAGGAGTTTCATCTAGAAGAGATAATGAAATAAAGAACTGAATAAGAAAATCAACTGAGCAAATGAGCCAAAGATTGAGCTGACATTAAAAAAAATGTGTTAATGGCAAATAAATAAATGACTTGATGTTCAGTATCTTTATTTACTATCAACTTCATTAACTGTGGTGAATATTTGTAAATGGAACTTAAAATTACAATATAATACTATTACCTATTAAAATTGAAATGTCAACATTAAGACAAAAAACACAGACCACCGAGTATTTTGGTTATGATGAAACCAGAATCTTCATACATTCACAGTGGAAATGGAAGATGGCACAGCCTCTTTGGCAAACACATAATTTCTTAAAATGTAATACAGATCCCTACTGTGTGACCTAGAAATTCTAATTCTATGTAACTACCCAAAGAATTGAAAGCCTATGTTCATACAAGGACTTACACAAACTGCATAGCTGTGTTGTTTGTAGTAGTTCTAAACCAGTTGTGGCCTCCATGCCCTCAATAGTGAATTCTACTCAGCAATAGGATGAGCCATAGATACACTCAACAATATAAGTAAATCAAAATGATTATACAGAGTGAAAGAAGCCCTACCAAAAGAGGACATATATTGTAGGTATTTTTTAAAGGTAAAATTCCTTAACATATCAACTAAGCTCTTTTGACAAAAGACATAGGAGTAGTTTCATGGGAAATAGGGAGATGGAATAGAGACGGTCAAGATTGAGGAATTACAGATGGGTAGGAGTAAATTTTGGCGAGTAATAGATATGTACATTATACTAATTATAATGTCTTCATAGGTTCACAGTGTCAAAGTTAAATTATTTAAGTCTATGCGCTTCATACTTCAGAGTTGTTGATAGGCTATCGTGAAGTGAATAAAAATACTGCTATAAGGAAAATGCTTTTTAAAAATTGCAGCACTTTCCTTCCCATTTCCAGCATACTTTCGGCTATCTGGACTTCAAGTCTTGAAAAGTGTCACCGTGTTAACTAAGTCCTTTATTTTCTATATTCTAATGCTCTGCCATCTGTGGCTTTGCTGACTCAAGAGGAACTGCCCCCGACCCCCAAAGCTCACAAAATTCCTTGAAATAGTACACAACTTAACCAGGGAGAATGCTTTTCAAATGCAAGTGAACCAATTAAGATTCCAAGTCCAAGCACAGAAATATTTATAGCTGCTTTCAGTATGGGGAACCTGTCTGGTTATAGCTTTGTGAGTTAATTAGAAACTAATAGGAAAGAAATGGGTAATTGATGCCACCAAGTATGAGGGTAAAAGCCATATGTATGTCTAGTATGGAGATTTTGAAACAGCCAAAATTTAACAGTATACTTATGCTATCAAGGAGTACAGATTCACAATTTATATCCTTTAGTTTTGGTTTCACAGGCTATCAGGATGGCAAACCTCATTTCTCTCAATTCTATGATGGCAGTCACAATGTCAAGGAAAATGTGCCTATGATCATTACTTTTCAGTAGTAAGCAAAATCTTTACCATTACTTGCTAAGCTATCAAGTACACAATTATAATAGCATAGATGCCAAGGGTGAGGGGGATAGAGAAATAAAAGCTTTGGGGAGCTGTGGGGTTATCATCAACTGTTTAATGTATAACTGGTGATTTACTTATTAGTGATAAGATAAAAAGTATGCACCTTCTCAAATATTTCTTCCCCATTTGGAGCTCAAAGGAAGTAGTCTAAGAATGTGAAGCTTGACCTTTTTTTTGGTGCAAATTTCTTGGGTTTGCAGTCTCATGAATTAAATATAGAGCACACATTATTCAACCTTAATGGGCATTTAAAGCTCTGTGAGTAGCCTCCTCTCAACCACAGACGTTTTATACATAAATCAAAAGAGACACGTGGTAACCTAGTATTTAGAATCAGGACTTTAAAATTTTGATTTCTCTCCTCGTTTCTATGATTTGTGTCACTATGGGGTGATCTCGCTGGTCTAGGTCTTCTCTAATTCCTCAACTCTTCACTTCTGTGTAATATTCTTATTCAACAGAATTTGAGCCCACATAGGATTTGTTTTGTGCTAGATCCCAGGGTAATATACAGAAGCCATAGGCTCTATCTCAGGTCTCCTAGTGCTTAGAGTAACACTAGAAAGTTAAACTTGTGTTAAGAAATGGAGAAGAAGCAAAATTTATATAGTTATGGTAACAAATGGTAACAAATATAGTTACATTTGTAAGTGAATGCTATAGTACAGCACAGAAACAGGGAACAGTGTTCAGAATCCACTTTCCTGAATCTGAATTCCACATTTACCACTAGCTATGGGGTCCTGGATAGTTCAACTAGTCTGTCAAATTTGAATGTTACTAGCAACTTGATTGGCTGTTGTGAAAACTAAATGCAATCATCTATGGCAAGTGATAAATATAATGCCTGTTTAAGTATCTAAGTCTTGTTAAGAGGAAGGAGCTCCACACATAACCCCCCTTTTCTAGGACAACCCTATCAAGAATTGAGGTCATACTAGATGAAATGAAGTTGGTTCATAAAAGCTGGAAGAATATTCAAATCCTAGTCAAAAGGGGAAGTTGTCCTAGTCACAGTAGGAGCGTTGTTATTTCCACTGAGTAGGAAGAAAAATGAACCAAAAAGTCAACAAGTTACAAGTCCTTGAAAATTTTAGGAAGAACAAATTTATCAGAATGGAGAGACAGAACTGAGATCATGAATGACGTTGGAATGTTGAGGGATAAGTTTACATAGAGATGGCTCCATGGCACAGGGGTTAACTGTCAAGTTAGGACCAGGAAGAATTAAGGGAGTACCCAGTGAGTTTAAGACATTAATTTGGATCAGGAAAGGAAAAGCTTCATTGTTGTGGGGCTTGTTTCAATACTGTCAATTCTATACCTTACATTGTAAGAAACGAACAAGAGTTATATATACAAAATGCTAGTGTAAGTTATATAAGTTTGGTCAAATGAGAAACAGTTGAGACCTAGAGGTATTATGCAGATCATTTGCAGAAAATGATCAAGGCCTAGTCTATAGTGTAATACTTGCATAAAATATATGCTTAACTATGTGCCAGGCTCCCTAGTAAAGGCTTTCCCCTTTTTAACTGATTTAATTAAGCATTTAAGTTAGAACAAGTAAAAATAGTAGAGTTTGTTGCTATTACCCAACATGCGTATACAACATAGCTAAGTAAGGCACAGAACTGGTTATATTTGCGAGGCCAAAGAGGTGTACAGAAGTGGACTCAGAGATCTGTGCTGAATTTAAGTAGACCGATGGAGAACTTGAAGCTGTATTCCTAGTTACTTACAAGTAACATGACCACCACTACTGCCATCATCCTCTTCATTGTAGTCATCACCAGCACACTTATTGTTTCTGATCACCTATTTGTACATCACATGTTATTCCATTTAATACACTTACCAACCCTGGTTGGAAGAATAGTTTTCCATTCTATATGAATGCTGTGAAACTTCACATAAGCAAGTTTATAAAGGTGAGGACAGGAAAATAATAAAGATCAAGATTTGAATCCATACTGAGTGACTTCAAATTCTATGTTTCTCTTGTGCTTTAGGAGTTGTTTAAAGGAACTACCCCAACTGGAAGGGGCATTGTATTTACAAAGTCGTTGTCCTTTCTTTGGTGAAAGATATTATCACTAGAAGTAGACAAGATTACTATACACTATATCTTGTTTTTGTTTAAGAAAAATAGGTTTGTTCAAGTATTTAACTCTTCATGAGAGAGTTCCCATTTTGCCATCTACATCACCAGGATCTCAGGTCTATTATTCTTAATGGAGGGAAAATGGTGAAGCCAGACTTGTTCTGCTTTTACTGGTGCTGTAGAAAGCTGCATAGGAATGTTACCCCCATACTAACAAGCACAAATTGGATTGTCCATAAAATCTTCATTTGGTGGGGGTTCAAAAGTTAAAATAATGAGGAACATAAACCCAGAAGGAACTGAAATTCAGAGTTTTAAGTTCTCCAACCTCATCCCAAAACAAGATGGAAGGTACAAATCACTCCTTACATGGCAGACAAGAAGGGCTAAGATATAGCCTACATGAAAGTGATAAAAATAAAAGATAATTTTCAGGTTCATCTAATTGGCTTCCCCCAAATGAATATAAATATATAACACAGCCCAGCACATTAAACCTGGAGTAACTGGAAAGAAATTACGTTACATTTCAAAAGGATTTCTAGCCTCTTGAGTACAACGTTTGGATACTCTAAGGTACTCCCAGAAATCAGTTTAATTCAAAGAACATTGGTCACTGCCAGGTTTTTTTTTCCTCCTCCAAAAGGAATATCAATTGGATTCAAAGCTATAGACTTCAATGTATCTAGTTTAGCCATTTATTCTGAGAGTTTAGGCAAGGATTTAATGAAATTAATTATTCACCATGTTGTTTTTAAGGTTAAAATTAAGAATATCATGGATCTAACATAGACCCTGCTTTCAAATATACTTTAGTGATTGCAGAGACAGACAAGTATTTACCCACCCCCTTTTTCTGCCCTTTGCAGATATTACAAATTATTCATGGCATATTCTACCTACATTGAGCCTACACAGAGCCTCAGGTTCTGCTCAACACAGAGGTACATGCAACATTTACAAACTGATAGGAGCTGACAAATGGTTTATGGCCTCTAATATCTCTGGTTTAATGGAGTGGTAAGGAGAAAATTATACATCAACTGGACACCATAAGATAATTTATGTTGAAGAAAAGTTAAAGAAGTGAGGAATGGCTTTGAGTTGAGAAGAGATAGGACAAGAGATACCAGACCATGAGAAGTTTAATACAATGAGAATTTTAGGTGTTTACAAGTATACATAGGTAATAGAGAAAACTGTCAAAGAGAAGCCAAGTAAATACTTTCCTAAACTGTGCCAAAGAATTTTCAACTTATACCAGAGAATTTTAAGCAGGGGAGTGGGATCAAGCTTTTATTTTCAGAATATCTAACTGGAATATATAGAATAAATTGGGAGAGGAAGACCTGGCAGTTCAGATCTATTTTAAGACTATAATTAAGAGGTGAGTGATGGCCTTCTTCAATGGGGATGGGGAGGCCTAAGCTAACTACAACTGGGAATGCCAAGTAGCTAATGTTTAGAAATAGTAAGAAATATTTCTAAATATATTTTTATCATCTATATTCCCAGGTACTTTTTCACATAACCATGAGATTATCTCAAAGTAAATCAGACATTATATTCTGTCATCTATAACTATTTCTAGCTATAGGCATTAATTTTCAAACCTTACCATTACAACAAAGAAAATAGACAATTTCTAAATATTATTTAGACCTAGTCACTGTTCAAAATCTTACATAAAGATCTTTTTAAGATTATTTATTTTGCAATGGAGAGCAAGCAAGGGAAGAAAAGAGAGAGAGGTGGGGAGAGAGAATCCCAAACAGGCTCCACACTGTTAGCACAGAGCCATGACAGGCCTGAACTTACAAATTATAAAAACACGACCTGAGCTGAAGTCAAGAGTTGGATGCTTAAGGGACTGAGCTACCCAGGCGCCCCCAACAAATATCTTCAATAACCATTGGTTTCTACAAACTAGGAGGCAAATACCTTATTGCATGTGGTTAATGGCTCTTAAATATTTTTGATAGGTTACCTCTCCCTGCTAAAAAACAAAAACAAAACAAAAACCCACAAATTAAACAACACTCCACCAAGAATGGAGTTAGTTGCTTTTTGGATGAGATTATCAAAACGACCTGGCTGTCAGTTGACCATTGAGCTGAACCCAGGAAAGTAGAGTTTTCTCACGTCTCCCCTGTCCTTGTAATGTAGGTCTGACTTGTCACCCCCCATACTAGTTTCCATTTCAGAATGCAGCAGAGAGTAAGGTGTTGTTGAGACTAGCTGGAGTGAACAGATACCTGAAACCACTTAAGGCCCCTATAGATTTTTATAGACCTGGTGGTTAGGTACAGAGATCTACTCATCCTGAAGCATTCCAAATGCTTATTAAAACTGCCACTTACCAACCTAAAGTGATCTGCCTCTTTTTCAGACTCTCAGATTTTACCCAGGAAACTCCTGAGGCTGTAACCCAGCATTGATTTAGTAGTTTTGAATGAGAGAACCAAAAGAAAATGTCCAAACATATGGCTTTTTATCATCAGGATAGAGTATAATACCATTTGTTGAGGCAGAAATCACTGGAGAACACTGGAGAAATATGTTTGGTGGAATCAATATCAAATTCTACTGATATTTTCCATTGAAGAAAATACTGTGATATACTGGTGAATTTGCCTCATCATCAGGTAATCTCACCAGTCCATAGTTCAGAAGGAATGAGCAGCAGTTATTAGTTTAAGGATCCTCCAGCCATGGATTAGATAAATTGTTTTTTATAAAATTGCTTATGGTAAAGGTCTCAAGAACAGGGGAAAAGGCTGAGAACACAATATTTTACTCTAAGTTAAATACAGTAACTCTAAATACTTCTGTGCTTGGAGTTAAAGAAGTATTTCTTGAAATATTTTAAGAGCAACTATGGAGCCATAGAAGCCAACCGTACAAATAGTATACCGTAAGACAGAGTAATTGAATTTTATTAAGTAGGTCTGAGAAAGCCTTTCAAGTTAGGGGCTGTGCCATAAAGAACAGTTAAGGAAGAGACAGACGGATTTGGGGTAAGAAGGGTAGATACCCAGGCAAACAGGAGCACTTGCACAGAAGCAGGAAGAAAGGTAAAAATAGTGTTAGATCGTTTCCAAGCAACTGGCAAAAATAGGAACTTGTTAGGTGATTGACTTGCTGATTTAATGATGGAAAACTCATTTTCATTTCAAACAGCAATTCAGTGTAAGTACTATCATCACCATATACAAAAATAGATCTTGATCCATACTGACTTGGTTCACTCACTTAAAAACAGTTCTGAAGTCTTGTTACTTAGACCATTATACTCTGTGCGCCTGACCCCCCATCAACTTAAACCCAAAGTCATCAAACAGGTAATGAAGAAGAGCCGTGACTTTTTATGAGCAACTTCTACACCATTCACTTGTCTACAACTTGATGTTAGTATTTCAAGGTTATGTATTTGGAAAGAAAAGCTTTCAATTTAAGGCGTTGTAAAAACTGTATTTTATAAGGGTGTCCTTCTAGTTCTACCTCAATTCCTTAAGTTTCTCAACAGAAACTCTTGGAATGTTATACATTCCTTAATTGTAACAGACAGGGAGAACATTTTTCAGCAATAGATCTCTTTGAAATCAGAATTGTTTAATCAATTGCTTCCATTGTAACAGAACTCTCTTGCTAAGAGGGTGTTTTTCTTCCTCTTCAGCTGCTAACACAATTATTATATAGTATGCATTCAAACCAGGCTATCAGAGAAGGTTTTGCATTCCCTAACAAGTTGCCAGTTGGTGTTCAGGGGACAAGTCTGATCTGCAGAAGAGTTTTGTATGTTCTGCACATGGGTAAGCCTGCACAGTAATTCAGAACAAAAACAGAAACAAAAAAATAATAGCGACATTTAAAGATTGGGAGAATCCAATCATCTGTTTCTGGCTCCTTGTAAAATTTACACACACACACACACACACACACACACACACACACACACGACCAGCTGAAGCTAATTAAAATAACTGCTCTTTGTTAGTATAAACTACAAAATGGAAACCAAACTTGAATTCTCCCTGAGCAAACAAAGCCATTTAAGCCATGTAAGCAAAACAAATCTGGCTCATGTCATGAGCATAAGTGCAACTTACATTCTTAAAAATGTCTGATAAAAATCTTTCTAAAATAGTAGAAGATATTTTAACCAATCTTCTGGTGTCTAAAAATCCCTACTGTAATAATCATTGTAAAAGTTAACAGTCTCATTTTCACTTTTTATCACTTGGCTTTTCTATCAGTTTTAGATTTGAAGGCTTCTGGTTCATGGACTGTTCTAAGTACAGTAAGTTCTTACTAAATACTATTTCAATGATCTGGTTTTAATTTTTAGCATTCCTGGATTTGACACCATTTGGAGTGCACTTTCCAGTTTGCACAATCATTGCTACTTCTAATTCTCAGCTTGTATGCCAACAGAGGTGGTCCTTTACACCTAAACTACCAGTTTTAAATGCAAAGGAAAATCTTTATTGGACTTTATTGTCTCTAGCAGAAGTGGGCTCTTTAAGTTAGATCTAGAGAATAAGAGCTTCGTAACCGTAACGAACAACAAGAATGTACTTTTCTGTAGAAGAGCAAAACATGCCTATATATTTCATTCTGCAAACCAAATGTGAATCAGTGGGAAGGGGGAAACCAATCCTGTTTACTAACTTACTTTATCAATAAGGTTCTAGAAACAAACAAAATGTCATGGAGACAGAAGTGTTTAGGTATTGAAGAATTAAAATGGTAGAAAGAAAACAGTTATGTATCATAATGCTAATAAGATCTGAGATAAGATCGAAAACATTACCAACCCAAAGATTGAGGAACAATAAGGAGAGAATGGAATAATTTAAACTTGGAAATTCAGAGCCCCACAGAGAAAAAATTCAAATCTGTGAGAAGGGGTTACTCTTTGCTGGTATTGGTATCTCTAGGCTACGAGAAGTTAGTCCATTTGGCTGGGACCCCAAACTCTCCAGAACAGGTACTGGCAGGCTGGTGCTGGAGTCTGAGGGGTATACTGAAGCTACTTCTGGAACTGTTGGAAAACAACAAAAGAGAACCCATTGCTGGTACTGTAATAACTTGCTCCTCTGGTGTGAGCAAACTTTGCTAGGGTCTTGCTAAAAGACTAGGAAGTGAACACACATCCCAAGAGAAAACGAAAAACAAGAAGCAAAATGATAAGAGATGAACTCCAGCTATCTAGTTTCCCATTAAGGTGCCCTTCAGTAAAATTTAAGAGGAAGCAGCTGGCAAACCAGAAATGTGGCATATATCCCAGCTCCAGCTGGGAAGCAATACTTTAGTAACTGGCAGTTAGTTACCTAACTAATAATTTAGGAACTTGTTTGGGTCTACAATGTTCTCTACATGTCATTCAATGTATTTGATCTCCACATAGCAAACATAATGGCATCCATTTTTCACATGAAGATATTGGGTGAGAGCAAATGACATCTACATATCCAACATCATATGGATTGCAGAGTCAACATTAGAACATAACATTTAACGTACCCTTCCATTGTTCCAATAATTCCAAGAAGCAAATCCAACAGGCAACTTAACTCTTTAGGCTTTAGTTGATTCCATGAATCCCACTCTCCTGCAGCAATAGAAAGCTGGGTATTTGGAATCTTTACCGCCCTGAGTCACAGATGACAGTCATTTTTCTTTTTAACTAAATTTAGAAGAAAATGTCTATAGCTGAAGATATGGGATATCCAAGAGCAACTGACTGTAATGATCACTTAAACAGTTATAGGCCTTTTACAAAGGCTGGAAGAATACAATTCAGTTTAGCAAATTAAAACAACTATCTCAAGGAGAGGTAACACCTCCTTCCCTTACCCCTATGAAAGAAATTGACTCCTGTTTCTTTAAAATGCTATTTTCCTCACACTGCCACCATATAAGGTGAATTACCAGGACTTGAAGAAAAACAAGTGCTGATACCGTGAGATATAGCATTCTTTCTTGCCATCTGCCAAAGCAAGTGATGGTTTAAAAGCTGCACATAGTGGTGAAAACTACAAGGATAATGGCAACCCTGAGCATTGCAGTTGTGTAATATACAACAAACAATTCTAAGGGGCAACCTGTTTTCCACAGAAAGCTAGCTGTGCAGGTGCTTGATAAATCTATTTTTTGGAGGGATGCATTTTTATAATTTAGTTTAACAACTATGTATTTTGTTCTAACTACTGGACTAGCGGTACCTTTATTTTAAAGGACATTGCAGATCTTAATGTGTTTTCCAAATTTTTATGCCAAAAACTGAAGATATTTTTCTATGAGCATCTGCAGAGAATTATTCTGATAGTCCATAAAACAAATTTGTAAAAACACTTATTTAAAGAGATAACACTCCTGGGCTTACCACCAATACCCTTACCTCTTACTAAAGAATTTACCAGTAAAGAAAAATTCCATTTGTTTTCCAGATTTTTTCCACTGCCATTTTATACCTCGAAAGATGCACACTTAGGTTGTTTTTGCTATTTAGTACATAACTGTAGTTCTCTTGCAAAAAAAAAAAAATCAAAGAAGACTATCAATAGAAAATATGCTAAAGATCCCTCCCCCAAATCTAAGATTTTCCAGCAGGGTTGTTTCAGGGCAAATGTGTATTCAAAATTTCACAGTAGTTTCTCTTCTTCTCACCGACAAACCTAGACTATTTCCTCCACTCTCTAGAAAAGGACCTTGTCACTTGTGATGTCCATGTACATCACAATCTGATACACACAGTGTTTGTATCTCTTGATTTGTGTAGCCTCCTTAACTGAGATACTCCTTAAAGTCAGATGGAATCAGAGTAGCTGTGGGCTTGGCTTTCTGGATAGAAAAAGATGACAACAGAGAGAGGGAGTAGAATTTGCCAAAACACTTAACATCTTTTCAATTCAAATTACCTTGTCCTATCACAAGATACTGGAGATAGAAAGGTCATCCATCCCTTACCTTTTACAAAGAAGAAACAGAATGATGAGATGACTTGTCCAAAACCCACAACACACTTGCTTCTAAATGAGGAATAAAATTGAAATCCCATACTCCTTCACACCTGGCCAGTGCTATTTATTCACTGAAGAGCCTACTTCAGGTGGGCTAGTTTAGGTTGGAATGATTTTCACATGGTTTACACCAATGGCATCCAACTCTGCCTAATATCACATTCACCTGGGTTTCCTTTACAGCTACAGATTTCCAGGTCTCATCTCACAGTTTGCGATATCAAAATCCTACAGATCATACTGCTCCAATCTAAAATCTGTTCTAAGATCTGAGTCTGAGATCATAAATGTTGGATAACTCTGGAGAAAATCTTTCATTTTCAGAATCATGAGAGGTAAGTCAGTTTTTCCAAGACTTGCCTTTATTCTCTATGTAAGTATAAAAGGTAGAAGGAGTTAAGAGTATGATTCCTATTTTGACCATGCTTAGCTAGGCCTTGCTATATGACATATGGTGAGTTGGTTACTTTTTATTTTCCAGTCACAGCCCTCATGAAATATGGGTTACTATGATCTATCTGGGGTCCTATGAAAGACTAATTGGTTACTAGGATAAGAGGACTTTAATCTTTAAATAAAAGGTGTCCAGAAATTATCATCTGTTTCTCTCTTCTTTTAAGATCACTTTGAATGCCAAATATGCCCAAATGATAGAGAAACTTCCAAGTGATTAAAAACAAATAAACAAAGCCTGATCTAAACATGGGACCAGAATCTGGACACTCCAAATAGAAATATTTGTTTGGAGGAGAAACAAGTGTTCTGCAATTTCAAAGAATATTTCACCCTAAATAGAATGGTGTTTCCCATTTCTGTCTTTCTCTTTAAAGTTTGACTATCTCACTTGTTTTTTTAATGAGAATAAAAAGACAAGTGGCAATTCTATTACAGATAGGAAATATATGTTTTAAGCATACTCTGGGGAAATACACCAGCTGGCCAATTATGATTAGAAGTGAGCTGCCATGGAAATGAAATCCCACTGAGATCTCTTAAGTATTTGCATGTTTGCAAGGTGTAAGTGTTTATACTGACAACAAAGGGTTTTCAGATCTTGCAGGTGGCAACAAGTCCAAAAGATGTATTTTAAACAAAAGAACAAACCTATAGCTGAAATTTGACTTCTAATTACTACAAGTCTCTTGTAGTTTTTTTTCCCTCTTTCATTGTAGGTATATAGAATCTAAACTGTGACAGAAATTCTGCATTTTGAGACAGTTTACTTCCGGGAACTGGAGGTGAGACCAGCTTTCTTCGTTGGCATCTCACAAGTCAAGGTTATTAGCAGCCATCATCGTTATCAACACCAAAACACATTTCCTGAGTACTTGTTGTGTGTGAGAGAAACACAAAACCAAACAAATTCTGGAAAACAACCTAAAGTGGTAGTTAAGGATGTGAGTTCTGCCATCAGACTGCCTGGAACCAAAGACCAATTTCATCATTTTACCAGCTGGTTAACCAGGAAATTTATGTAACCTCGTTTAGTAATACAAAAAATTACAGAGATGATAATATCTACAACATTGAATGTTTCCAAAATATCAGATCATATAATGTCTGAAAAATACTCATCAAAATGTCTATTTAGTACTGGGGACCCAATAAATGCAAGCTATTGTGCCAGGGAGGCTCAGTCAGAGTGTCTTACTCTTGATTTTGACTGAGGTCAAGATCTCATGGTTTGTGAGATTGAGCCCCATATTGGGCTTGGTGCTGACAGTGTGGAGCCTGATTGGGATTCTCTCCCTCCCTCCTTCTCTACCCATCCGCTGATTGTTCTCTCTCTCTCTCTCCTTCTCCCTCTCTTCCTCTCTCTCTCAAAATAAATGAACATTAAAAAAATGGAAACTATTGACATGAAGAATGTGGAATTATAATTATGGAGTAAAGTAATATTCCCAAGGAATGTAATATTCTAACTATTCTAACCAAATTATTTAACAAATATTTATTGAGCATTTTACTATGTGCAAAGAATTGGGCTGATATAGAAATACAGATGGCACTTTCTTGCCTCAGAGAAAGTCTAATATAGGTGGGTGGGTAACACATATCTTTTAATGATGCCACAGGCTGGGTGTGTGTGAACAATTGCAAACTAATAGTCAAACAAATGCTCTAAATTCAAAAGAAGAAGGGACTGGTAAATATAAGGGAGGATTTACGGATGAGGAAACCTGAAGTGTGATGTTATAGGACATATAATTTGGCCAGGAAGAAAATGAGGGAGATTATTTTCTAGACTCAGGAAATGGACTGAACAAGATGACATTTAGAACAGGCAGGTATATTTAAGAACAAGTAGATCCTTTGGATGTAGCAGTTTCCTTTTGTTTTGAAAATTAAATGGAAACACAAGGTTGCATTCTGGGTTAGTGGCAGAATTGAGATCTGGAGGCAAGTTTGAGAATGTGTAAACAGGAATTACCTAGTCAAACATAGGGTTTCAGGGAGCTCCCCAGAACCTACATTGTCATAGGGAAGTCCCACTTGGTGTGGGAGATGGGTGAATGTCTTTTGATGTCTTTCTTAAAGTCAGATTGAGGTTCAGTTTTGCTTGTCATGGTGAGCCGAGGACAGGCTACCAGCAAGGGAATAATGAGATGAAAGAAGTGATTCCTGTCCTCCATTCTACCATATATTCAAAATGTAACCATGGGCAAGTCTTTCTCTCTCACCCCTACTCCCTTCACGACTTCTCTTATAGACTGGCTGTGAGGATTTAATGAGCTAATTTCGAGGAAGTGCCTTGTGGGTTTTCAGGAGCTATGTTAATGAAACAGTAAAGAAATTAAGATGAATTTGATAATATCCACTGGGAATCATATCAAGGAAAAAGCAAAACAAAAAATCTAGCTTTCAGTCCCATCTCTTCTTTCCTCCTAGTCCCAACACTATCATCACCTCCATAGGTAGAGATTCCTCACTCTTATGACAGACACTGTACTAAATGCCTTCTAAGCATTATTTCAGTCAGCCAGCACTGCAATTCCATGAAGGAGGCACTACTAGCATTCCAGTTTACAGATCAGAAAAGAGAATCCCAAGGCTCCCTAGTCCACAATGATCCAAGCTATGCCTAGAACACAACCCAGATTTCTCTAATGTCAAAGCCTACATCATAATCCACTTTTGTAATGATCCTCCAAGTTTACACCACAGAGGCCCTGAGGCCAGAAACCAGCTACTTACAAGCTTCTCCTTACAACCTGGGTTTCAGGCTACTCAGAGTGGCCCACTGCTGCCACCTTCTCCTGTGTTACCACCTTGGTCTCCAAGTGCCTCCAATTTACCGTCTTGGTAGACACTATGTTCATTTTAAAAACTAGAGAGAACAGAAGCACATATTAAGTGGTCTTTTGGTTACTGATGACCTATCATTGTGCAGTGGAAGGAGCCTGTGCTAGAATGTCCCTCAGAGAAGCTTCTGACTCTGACTCAGCCACCAACTTTCCATGTCCCTTCAGACAAATAGTTAAACTGCTTTGAGCCTCAGTGTTTTCATCTGTAAAAGAGACTATTTCCTGCCATTTCTACTTGCCAGAATTCTTATAAGGATAAAATTAAATGATAGATATGGGGTGGATTTATGAGTTCTAAAGCACTGTGATGTTAATCTCTGTTCTTAACAGCAGCATAACTGAGTGATGGAATGGAATACAATGAAATGATGTAGCAAGACCACACTTGAATTTAAGCCCTAGGTAGGCCATTTAAAACCAGTTGATATTATTCAAGTGAATCCTAGTCTCTGAGCCTTTTTAATCCAATAACAAGTGAGGTAAAATCTACTTTGCAGGGATAAAAATGGGAAATTGCTTAAGACTGAACACTATAATTCATTTTAGTATTTGCCATAATTGATTACAGTTAGCAATCAACATACATTAATACATTAATTTTTTATAAATAAACTTGTTAGGGTATATTATAGCTTTTCAAATAGACTCAAGGGGAATGGGTCTCTTTGGGAGGCTAAGTAACCCTGTGCAAAATACAAATAACCTTTCTTAAGGGGCGATGAGAAGGTTGAAGAAGACACATCAGCCCAAGAAGTAAAACCTCTTTTCAGTGATGGAAGGGTTAACAAGACTTAAAGAATCAAGGCTATTAATGATACAGTTAGTTCTGGGGTAGGCCAGCTCCTGCTGTTTCTCTTGGCAGTGAGTGCTGGATCTGCTTTCATCATTCATGGCCTTTTCACCCTTGGAAGAACAGCTAAGGCAGCTTCTTGCTGTGAGGGGCCCAGGTAACCAAGTTCTTGGAGTAAGATCAAGACTTTCTTACAATCTGTCATGCCCTCTTCTTTGATATTTAGCTGGGCCTGGGGCTTGCTCAGTGTTTTGGTCTGGAGGCCCCTACCTTGCACGGAATGAAGCGAGTGTAGCCCTTCACATGTCTTCAGTTTCCAGTACTTTCAAACTGCAGAAAAAATGATGAGGGAAGCTGGATGTTCTGAAAGTAAACAAGGCCTAAGAGACAGCAGGTAAGTTACCACCTAAGAAACCAGCGTTTATAGGTCTTACATGGACTTTGGGATCAGCCCCATCATTGTCTAGCTTTGTGTTTTTATGGTGTTATATAAACTCTCTGGGTTTCAATTTTTTCATCTCTTCAAAGAGGACAATAATGCCAACCCCTCTTGGTTGTCCCAAGAATTGCTGAGTTAATGGATAAAGAAATTAGTGTAGCAATTAACTCATGTTAAGTATTTAAATACAGTCATTTTTACTGTTGTTTCTTCCCATTTGCAGATCATAGAAATACATGGGGATTTTGCAGAGAGCTTGATCTGGTTTGTGCCATTCTGAAGAGTTTTCTTTTGCACTGATTATAAACAGGAGGATTTGCTAGAAGCTGTGGGGAATACAAAGATATTTACATTGTGGCCCTGTCTGTAAGAAGCTTCAAAGCCAGCTGGTAAGATAGAGCATATGCAGAGAATGAGATCTAACAGAAGGGTGCCTAATGAGTGGCCCAGGTGGCAAGTGCTGCAGGAGCTAAATGGTGGAAAGGTCACACACTGTGGGATGCAGTTGTTGGAGACCTGAGGTCAGAAAGACTAAGTTTGAATCCCAGCAACACTATTTGTTAGCGTTTGGCCTTAAATAATTATATCACTACTATGATGTCATTCTCCCCAAAATGGGTGAGCATTTGCCACTAGCTGAGAAAGTTGCAGTGACACAGATGAAGTTAGAATATGGAAAAACACTTGCAACAATACCCATCACTCAGTAATTGCTCAGAAAATCTTATAACTATTATTGTTATCTCTATTCCCAACTCTTCCATGTGATTTCCCTGCACCGTGTGGACTTCATAAGGACTTTCTTAAAAGGCGATTATGATCATATTGTTGAGTTTGATAACAATCCTGTTAATTCACACTTGAGTTCAAATGAGATGGCCAAATTTCATATTCTCAGCATTTCAGGATCTGGATGCAACCTACCTTCTCCTTTAAATACTCCTCTCTGTGTTCATCCAGCCAGTAAGCCAAAATAAACATTTCCTCTCCTGCAAATGTGTCTGAGCTTTCTTGACTCTTTCAAGGAGGACTTCCTTGGTTATTCTTCTTTCCTCCTTTCATCCAGCATTCTTTGTATACTTCCAACATGGCCATATCTGTATGAGTGCTAGTACTGTGGTTGATGTATAATAACTGCTCAGAAAATATTTACTGGGTAAGTGGATAAATTAATGAGTGAATATATTTAATAATTGAATAGTTTCCAGAAGAATTGCACCATATTAGATGTTTTCCCATTATTATAGACTACATAAAAATCCAATGTCTTAGTTAAGTTTATGAATTATTGCAAGCTCAAGGGGGAAAATACTGGCTTTTTAACTTGCTTATATTTTACTTTCTGGTGAACAAAAATAAGTACAACTTCATTTTACTTGGAACTCGAACATGTTGGTTTAGAGAACATGCTGTCATCACATCTTACTATAAGTAGGATAAAGTCCTTTCTAGCTTCTCAGGAGAGTTCCAATTTTTGCCTGTTATTCTGAATTAATTTTAAAAAGCACCTTTTTCCCTTACAAAAATATTCTGATTTGGGTGATAAATTATAATGTCACTCTAATTATAAAGAAGGTTTACTTTTAACACTATAACAAAATTAAAAGACTGCATAGTAAGTAAGTCCAAAGGTAATTAATCCTGTCTATAGACAACATCCCAAGGGCAGACTAGCATCATTTACATCATACAAAGTATACAGCTTATCTTTCAAAAATGTTTATTAGGTGTCCTCTGTGAACTATTGTATTTTATACTGTTCTACATAATGGTTGCTTATTTTCTGCTTCATACACATTCTATTCCTTCTTCTTCCTGCATCTCAGGCCTTGACCACAACCTACAGACACAAGCGAAAGATTCAAAATAACTCTCTTCAAGGTTTAAGTGGGAGAGATTTAAATCACATTAATTATGGTGAGCTGAATAATGACCCCACAAGGATATCCATGTCCTAATTCCCAGAAATTATAACCATGTTATCTTACATACCAAAAAGGACTTTGTAGATATGATTAAATTAAGAATCCTGAGACTGGGAGAGTATTATGGATTATCTGTCTGGTACAATGTAATCAAAAGGTTCTTATATGAGGGAGGAAGGAGGGACAGAGTCAAAGAGATATAAGGATGGAAGCAGTGGTCAGACAGTAGAGAAGATGTTACACTCTTGGCTTTCATCATAGAGGAAGGAGTCAAGGAATGTAGGCAGCCTACAGAAGCAGGAGCCAAGAGGAAACCAATTCTTCTGGCAGAAAATACTCTGCCAATACTCATTTTAGCCTCATGAACCTGATTTCAGACTTTGACTTCCAGAGCTAAGTGAGAATATATGTGTGGGTTTTTTTGTAATTTGTTATAGCAATAATCAAAAACAAATACAATGACTAACTGAAAAAGAACAGTGTATATGCTAACATAACTCAAAATTTCATGGGCATTTCGCTTCAGATTTGGCTGGATTCAATGTCACCAAAAAGCTTTCTCTATTTCTTATTTCTGCTTTATCTGGCTGGTATTCCCCACATAGAAGCCTAGAATCTCTACAATAACATTCTCACAGCTGCAAGCCTTGTAAAATATAATGTTTCATTCCTTGTAACATAGACAAAAATCCTAATAATAACTTTAGTTGGCTCAGTTTGGATTATGGGTCTATTTATCGCAGTGGGGGAGGATTTGATATGGTCATTGTCAGTCTAAGGTCAGATGCTCACCTCTGAATCTAGAGGGAGATGCAGGTCAACCCAGTGAAACCTCATGAACTAAAATTATGAGAAGTTTCTGGGAATTCTTGGGTGGTGCTATGAGGAAATTGAGATATGGTGATACTGGGCAGGCAAAATCCACAGAAGTCAGTACTATCAGCCTTGTGAGCATCCCTGTGTTTGAATAGTAGATTAATTGTTCTTAAAATTTTTTTTATGTTTTATTTATTTTTGATACAGAGAGAGACAGAGCATGAGACGGGGAGGGGCAGAGAGAGAGGGAGACACAGAATCCGAAGCAGAATCCGAAGCTTATCAGCACAGAGCTGGATGCAGGGCTCGAACCCACTAACGCGAGATCATGACCTGAGCTGAAGTCGGAGGCTTAACCGACTGAGCCACCCAGGCACCCCAGTAGATTAATTGTTCTAATGCTAGAAAATGTCCATGTCTTACTACAATAAACTGTATTTCTTTCTAACTCAACATTCTAAGGCAAATGTTCCTGATTGGGTAGGTTTTACTTATTTTTGTTTTTGCTTTACAAGACATTCTCCTTTAAGTGGCATATCAGGTTCTAGGGTTATTTCCACATTGTGGCTCTATTATACATATCTACAGAGTTCTTTCCCATCAGACAAAAGATGGTTATAAAGGATAGAGGATCAACCATGGGGATATTTATAGGTGGGGATATTTATATTTATAGTTCTATCTGAAGATAGAACTCATCATTTCCATCTGAATTTCATTGTGCAGAACTCAGGCACATAACTGTACTTAAGTATAAGGAAAACAGGAAAGTTTGGTTTGGTGAATTACCAACCAGTCATTCCTGGAGACTTCATTCCATTGCAATTGGTATCTTTCTATCTCCTAGGATCAATTTCTATACTCCAGATAAGTTAATTAGTGTCTCATTTATAATGGAAAGAGATAGTAAAGACAAGGGAACACTGATAGTCTCAGAAATAGGAGGGGCCACAGTTTCCTGGATCTTAGCCATTGCTGCTCCAGGGATTGGCTGTTTGGCAGCCTTGCTGCTGACTGCCTGTAGCCAGCAGGCAGTGGATTCCCAGTCCTTGTCCCACCAGGACTGGCCCTATCTCTGGGCCAGGTGAGTGTCCTTTCTACCTGCCAAATTTTGTCCAACTCCATCCCCAAACTTAACACAATAGCTCCCAATCTTCTTGGCCATTTACATATTTGGTTTTGCTGCAGGAATTATTATATCCTTATTTTCTTACTTTCAGTAAATTTTTATGGCAACATTTCCTTTCCTATTTTAGTTAAAAGTCTTTTAACACCTCAAAAATAATCCTAATTTATCACTTAGTTATAAACATTTTTTTCCAGGAAAGGTTTGGTTTGCATAGTCTGGGCTCTGAAGTGTTTCTGTTTTTACTCACTTTCCAAATAAAAGCTGTGGAACTAAGAAGGTGGGTAAGCAAGAGAGGAAATGTGGGGTGGGGGGCAGGGGAAAGTGAGTGAGAGGGATTAGAAAAGCAGGAGAGAGAAGGTGGGTGTTTTCTCTAAGCCATTTGTGGAACTTCTCCAAAGAAAGAGAATGAGAAACGGGAGTAGGAAAATATGAGGATAACAAAAATCTGGAGAATGAGAATAGGCAAGGGGCAATGTCACAGAGCAGCAACATTCTGAAGACCTCTGTGAAATGTTTCATTTGCCAGCAAAGGATACAGATAGGTTAGAAGAATAGTTTTGGCAGTGCTGTGAGTTCTCCATGAGAGATTTGATTCTTTTATTTTTCCAGTAGTAAACTGTAAACCTCCTCAAGATTCTCCACTAAAAGTTTCAAGGGGGAACTATCCTGGAGAGTTCTGACAACTAGCAAGTGCATGTATACATTCTTTAAAATTATGTTATTTTTATGAAATTTAATAACTCACTCTGAACAAGGAGGCTCTGAAATTTTATTATATTCTATCTTTTCATCGTACAGTCATAATACCTGTACAAGGCCTTGCTTCCTGCTTTCAAACAATTGATCGAAAACAGATTTTCTCTATCCTGAGCAGATATCACAACTTTACACTACAGGCAATGAAGGGTCAAGAAAAAGTAAATGAAAAGCAAGTGATAACTGAGATAAAAATGGGGAAATAAAAGAAATAAGTAGAATAGGGACTACAAAGGGGCCTTTTACAAGAGCATTTATTTTCACCAAAAATCACTGATATGTTAGCAAGCTTTTATTGAGCATATATTATTTCCTATATGAGCTTTACTGAGGATATCATGTAAGAATTTTTGTGAAAAAAATAAATGCAGTGAATGCTGAGTGACACAGGGTAGATACAGATTTTCAGAGGCTGTGTCTTCTCTAGTAGAGGACTGTGCCAAACAAGAGAACTTAGGGGAAGTTTCCTAAGGAAATAAAAACTGAGTTGGGCTTCAAAGGCTGGTTACACCCTGAAAAATACATATAAGGGATGAGGACATGTTAAGAAAGGAAAAAGAGAAAAGAAGGTCTGAATCATAGAACCTATAGTATATGAGCTTAGATTGATCAGGAGGATGGTGATAAGAAGGAAGAATGAAAAGAAACAAAAACAGATGAGACAAGAAAAAAGAAGGAAAATGATAACTAGATAAGTTATGAAGAAAACTGGGAGGATGCAAGAAGAGAGAGAAAGAGAGAGAAAGAAGACAGATACAATTTCAGATGTTCACAAATTTCTGTACTTGAACCCACCATGTTGGTCTCAGAAAGCCTAATACTGCCACAACGGAGCCCTCATGACTGTACTTCTCTATTGGCTTCCCAGATGGTTTGTGGGCAGAGAGCTCCAGACTTACTTGTGAAGTCTTGAATCACAGTTCCAGGTATAATAGAAGATATCTTATAAGCCTAAACATCACCGAGTAAAATGAGAGAGTTGAAACAGGAATATGTAAATTAATCCAGTAATAGGTGGAAGAGTTTCTGTATCAGATTACATTTCCTTTTAAACATTCTACTACTTTTTAATAGCAAAATTCTTAATATTTAAATATAGGCCATGACAATGCAATTTTCTTCTAGTCTACAATGAAATAAATAGGAGCGGACTTGTTTGATTTGTTTTGCATACTAGTTATTAATGCATTTGACAATTTATTTTTTAATTTTTTTAACTCCTTTTTGAAAGAGAGAGAGAGAGACAGACAGACAGACTATGAGCAGGGGAGGGGCAGAGAGAGAGGGAGACAGAATCCACGAAGCAGGTTTCAGGCTCTGAGCTGTCAGGCTTGGGGCTCGAATGCGTGAACCACAAGATCATGACCTGAGCTGAAGTCGAATGCTTCACTGACTGAGCTACCCAGGCACCCCTGCATTTGACAATTTAGTTACTGTTATCAAGATTTATCTCCTGTCTCAATTATCAACATTTATGTGGGAAAGAATAGACAAAACTGATGTATCTATTATACATCTCTTTCATAATATCCAAACACCTTAACATGGCCTCTTTAGTAGTTTTGCTCTGTGTTGATTTAGCTAAAATGGAAGTATATTTTCTAGAATACTCTTTCTTAACATGCTGGTTAGGATTATTCATGAAAGACATGAGTAAGATTTGGAAGGCAGATAGGAAATAGCACTGATCTTGGAAAGTTGGCATAACTACAATGAACTGTTGTAATTCATTTGCATTGAGAGTCTTAGACCCTCCCCGTGGTTGGATCTCGTTAATGGCTCACAACAAGGTCTCTACTTTCAGGCATCCGGGCAGAAGAGTGGGAATGGTTCCAAAATGACTTCAGTGCCTTGAAGCCAACCTGTCTTCTCCTAGGACAGGTGACTTTTCTCTGGGGAGACAGTTGTTTAGGATGTCATATTGACTCCATGTGACCAGGCCATATTTGACAGGGGAATGGACAGAAAGAACTTCTGCATTAAGGCTTTGCTGTTTTCCAATGATGAGGAGGAAAAATGTTGTGCTGTATCTGTTTCCAAGAGAATATATTTTTTTTCTCAATTTTGCCAGCCTCTAGATGAGTAGATATCCTTGCAGGAGAAGGTTGACCTTGAAAGAGTTTAGAAATCCCCCATCCAATTACATTTTAATTCCAAAAGATAGTTAATTTGGCTAATTGACTTTCAATGGTAAAATGGAAAAAATTCTAAAATGTAACTTCACATATAAATTCTTAATAACAATCACTAATCTCAGGAAAAAGAAACTCAAGTTAAAAAAAGTGTTGTCATAAAGAGACAAGCTTCAAAAACATCTTTTTCTTCAAATTGTTTTGTTGCATATTTAGTATTAATGTGTTGAAAGAAAAATCTGTACATGAAGATCAACATGAAGATGAACATAAAAAAGAATCATATTTCCTCCACCTAAAAGTAACTTCTGTAGATATTTTAGATGGATTTGAGTCCAAACAATATCACCTATCTATATACATATATCCTATTAAAAATATTCTGGTGCTATTCTGTAATGTTTATTATTAAAAAACAAATTAAAATTGATATATTTTCACATTAATGATTGTACTTCTATAACATCAGAGGCATAAGTTTAAATAAGTAAATATGCTTAAATATAAACTGTCAGTGCATTGGTTTGTATTTGATCTTTTTTGAAAGTTGTAGCCAATTGTATGACAACAGTGCCTTGTTCACTTGGAAACATTTCTTCAAATCTTTCTGGACCAGCAGCATATAGGTGCCTTTCCTCAGGTATAAATGTCCTCCTATATTAATGATACAATCTCTGAAGAGCAATGACTTTCATCATTTTCAGGAGAAGACAGTCTAAGACAAACTGATGAACACACTAACAAGCAAACAGAAAAGAATCAAGTTCAAAGAGTTTTAAAAAGAGTGTACTCATGGAGGGGTGAAGGGCTCCATGACCCCACCAATTGTCATTCTTTTTTTTTTAAATTTTTTAATGTTTTATTTATTTTTGATACAGAGAGAGAGCATGAGAGGGGGAGGGGCAGAGAGAGAGGGAGACACAGAATCCAAAGCAGGCTCCAGGCTCTGAGCTGTCAGCACAGAGCCCGACTCAGGGCTTGAACCCACAAACCGTGAGATCATGACCTGAGCTGACGTCGGAGGCTTAACCGACTGAGCTACCCAGGCGCCCCCAATTGTCATTCTTGATGGGAGTTGAATTCTGGATGAATTCTCCTTCTGTCCAGAGGCATTAGAGGAAGAGCCATAGCTCTAAAAGGCTGACTCCCAGGGAGGTTATAAAAGGAAATCTTTCTGGGGCTACACATTAACTTCACACCGGATAGTTCATGATTTAAAACGTTTGTTTTTTATGGGACATCTTCTCTTGTAGAAGCTACCCTACTGGGCTACAGATTTTACTGTCATTGGGGTCTCATTTATATATAAATGCATTCCTGCAAAGTTGGGGATGATTTAGATTTAAAACATCTGACTTATATTTAGAATGCACTTGGATAACTTAATGTTTAAAGGAGCCCTGCAGTGAATTCCTTGGAAACTTAAAGAATCCTTTGGTTCTGTGAATAATCATGGTTCTTGAAACCATGCTGAATTGTTTGTGCAAGATCAAATTTTTATATTGAAGGAGTGGAGCCCATAGTTTTCTCTCAGGTAAATTGTGTCCATTAATATTTATGAGATTTTTTGTTTTAAACGGTGAGTCTTTGTTTCTTTTGTGGCTACCATGTTTCTTTCCTGAAATGTGATTTTTTAGTTATCATTATTAATAGCATCCTAAATGTTTTATATATTATACTTATATTGTAGATTATATCTAAGAAAATAGAGAGGAAAAATGGGAGTTAAGAAAATGCATTGGAGATACTAGAGGGGATTAAGAGCCAACTATGCAAAACCCATTAGTGTATTTATTGACTTTTACATTATTTGCTTCAGGTAGAAAAAAAAATGACCAGAAAAAAAAGACTAGCAGAAAAGGATGACAAAGAAGATCCATCTTTCAGGGAATTGTAATTTATAAATTGTTTAACAAACAATTAGCATTCTAGATTTATTTATGGAGCAAACTTCAAAACAGAGAAAGCCATTTTAGATTTTCTCCTATTATTATTATAGAACTGTGCTGCCATAAATACTAGATTTACACATAAATAGGTCACACATTCCACCAGAATGTAAAGTATTGATAGCATGAGAGTTCAAGAAAAAATGTGCTTGAGACAGTATGGGCCACATCCATCATTGCCGTCAGAACAAAGCAGGAAATACTTTATACTATATATTATAATATACTACTAGCAAAAATATATGGGGCAACAAACTCTTTGATATAAATATATATTATAACAGCCCCCCACCCAAGCTACATCAGGAAGAGAGAGATAAACCGCTAGCTGGGAGTGGGATGCAGGTATGTGCAGGTCATATGTCCTTCCTCCCCTTCTGCATGCTTTCATCAGCAGTTGCCAGAAGAGAATAAAACCTTACTGAAAGAGTCTTTCTTCTAATGATTGTGAGCTTTAGGCAGTCACCATATTGCACATGAATCTAGGATGCTTGTGAGTCTTCCCTGACCACCCTACCCCCTGTCTTTAATACTATGAACTTTTTCTTTAACATACCCATACAGTTACAACTATACATTCAGTAGTATGAGTATTCTACTGTGTCTGTTGCTGGTACTAGACTCTAAGTTCTGTGCATTTAGGGACTCTGTTTAGTTCACCTTTGTGAATCCTGTCAGCCAGGCTGGGGGCCATGAAAGCAGATACTGGGAATGAGCAGTTGCTTTACATCAAGAGAGAGTACGTACTCTGGAAGCCTGGAATAAAGATGAGAGTCAGAGCACTCCACAGGGTCCACTTCAGGTCCTTTGGCAGGACACATGACTGAGCATTCCAGCTTGAAGGCCTGGTGGAGCTGATCTCAGGAAGAAAGCAATGCTCAGCTTTTGGGGCCATGTGCTGCCTAGAGACTAAGATTATTGCAGAATTTGAGGATAGTTTGATTTAAGGCTCATTCCATTTCAAATGTTCTTCATTATTCCTGACAGGTCCTTATGAGCAACTCCTTTATAACAGGGGCTGTGTATTTGATGTTCTTTACTAGGTAGACCCGAAAGCCTGATAGACTGATGTGGATTTGAAAGGCTTTGACTGCAGAAGGAGTAACCAGGGTAAAAAGATTTTTGTTTTATCCTTAGCGTCAATTAGAAGTGCCCAAATAAGTGAAACACAGACCCTGGAAGCTTATATGATCTGGCTTCCTCATTCTCTTGGAACAGAGAAGCCTCTGGTGGTGATGTTTAATATCTTTTACTAAGATGTCTTTTTTTTAATTGAAGGGCTGGAACAAGGACAGTAATTTTATATCTGCTTACATGTTAAGTCATCCTACATGTATTATATATATATATAATATATATATTATATATATATATTCAGAGGAAGTTGCCACCTGACATTAAATAGATTCCTATATCACAGTGTGAATGAAGAGAAAAGCACATAGGAAAAATGAAAAGCAAAGGGGATCTCTCTCTCTGGGACATGCAAATAATGAGACTGGAGAGGTGGTAGCTTTGCGTTCCACCTACAGCTGTCAACCTACACTGTTTTCACTAAGTAAAGAGTATCAGAACAAGGAAATAGGCAAAAGACATAAAAAAGACATCTCATCAAAGAGATCTGTGAATAGCCAACAAGCATATGAAAAGAAGCCCAACATCATAAGTCATTAGGAAAATTAAAATTAAAACCACAATGAAGTAATACTTCACACCTACAAGAATGGTTAAAATAAAAAGAGACAAGGACGCCTGGGTGGCTGAGTCAGTTGAGCATCTGACTCTTGGTTTCCACCTAGGTCATGATCTCAGTTTGTGAGTTTGAGCCCCACTTGGGCTCCACGCTCACAGTGAGGAACCTGCTTGGGATTCTCTCTCTCCCTCTCTCTCTGCCCTTACACTGCTTGCACAAGCTCTCTCTCTCTCTTTCAAAATGAATGAATAAACATAGAGAGAGAGAGAGAGAGAGAGAGAGAAAGAGAGAGAGAGAAGTGTTGGAGAGAGAAGCGTTGGAGAGGATGTGGAGAAACTGGAGCCCTCTGGTGAGAATGTGAAATGGTGCAGCCACTTTGGTAGTTTCTAAAACAGTTAGATATAAACTTACTGTATTAACCAGCAATTTCCCTTCTAGATATCATTCCCAGAGAAAGGAAAACTTATGTTCACAAACATTATGTTCTACTTAAAAGTTCATAACAGCATTATTCCATGTAACCTAAAAATCAAAATAACTCAAATGACCATCAACTAATATATCAAGTATACTATATTTATCAGGTAGAATACTATTCAGCAATTACAAGAACAAAAGAACTCATTCAAGCTACAACATAGATGAATCTCAAAAAATATTGTTAGCTGAATGAAGCCAATGTAAAAAATAAAACTTATGATTACATTTATATGATATGTCAAGAGATAGATTATTCATAGAAACAAAATATAAATAATGGTTGTCTGAGGCTGGGGATGGCAATGGGGAGTGAATCCAAATTGGCATGAAGAATCTTGGGGATGAGGGCTGGAAATGCTCTAAAATTAGATTTGATAAAAGTTTCATAACTGTAAGTTATCAGAAAACCACTGAATTGTACATTTAAAATGGGAATATTTTATGGCATATAAATTATACCTCAAAAATGTACATGATTAAAGAAAATAACTATGTCATAATCCAAAAGTTTGTGAAACCAGAATTGAATTCTCTCTCTACCCATATCAAACCAACACTGAGCCAAAAAATATGTGCTAAAATGTTTAAAATATACTAATACACACAAACTACATATTTATGTAAGTATACATATATTTAAAAACACTGAGAACTTTTCACAATGTTTTTGATGGATTTTGCTTTGAGATGTTTAGAGCAGCGAACAGAAATAAATTTAACATTAAAAAAGTGGCCACTACTCTTCTCCATGAAATTTTGTCTTATACCATCATTATTTTCAATTTAATAACAATGTTATGTATTAAAGTAAAACACTATACAGTCCTTGGAACATGGTCAGTGATACTTGTGTATTCGATCTAACCATTCATCTGGGATTTACATCTCCTCTCCAATATCCTCATTAAGGATATATTTCCAAAGATCAGAAATGTATTACTTCCTGAGGCAACACATTTCATGGCTCTCTAAATCTGAGAAAAACATATTCAAATTTCTCATAAATATCTTTACTTGCATGATGTAGAACAATGTTGTTCAATACAACTTTTCTGTGATGGTATAAATGTTTTCTAACCTACATTGTTACAATGACAACTCTCTAGCAATATGTTGTTTAATTCTAATTAATTTCAATTTAAATAACTACATTTGGCTAATGGCTACCGTATTAGACACACAGGCCTAGAGGCTCATCCAATTTAACTGAATCAGAAAAGCTAAAGTCAATCTTCCTTAAAAAAATATGCGTTGCCTCTTCTTGTATTTCCCACCTCAAAGAATTTACAATGATCATTCCATCCCGTTGTCCATTCCAGAAATCTTGGAATCATCCTGGAGTTATTCTCTGCTTGTAATTTGTCATGAAGCCATATGAGAGCTATCTTCCACATGGCTCTTTATTCATGTCTGGCTTCTGTATTTCACTGATCCTGTCTTTTCATACCTCTTTATTTATTTCTCTCTGCATTCTGCAAGTCTGTTATGTCTCTCCATCACTTATCTAACTAGCCTACAACCCCTGCTTCTGTATGACTACAACAATAAGTCCTCTAAAAGACATGTCTGGCAATGCCACTCTACTTCTTGAAATTCTTCAGTGCCCTCTGGTGCATTCTAGATATGATCTAGATTTTGTTTGAGATATATTATGATCTGATCCTTTCCTTCCATTCCAGTGCACTTGTTATTACTTAAATTTACTTCCTACATTTGTACAGGCTATCCCTTTATATTATAGGCTGCCTCCTATGTTTTTATAAGGAAGACAGTACCCACGGACAACAGGAACAGATGCTACAGACCCAGATAATCTGGGTTTAAATGTTGGGTTACCACTTAGCTTTCCTCAACTTATAGTTAGTTACCTATAAAAGTGGAATAAGAAGAGCACCTACCTCTTAGAGTTGATGAGATAATACTTATGAAGCACAAACCGTGTGTTTGAGAATAAGTAAACATTCCACAAATGTTTGCTATTGTTACTAATATTTCTGACATGTACACATAACAGATCCCTACTTATATTTCAAGATTCAGATATCAAGATATCATTTGTACTGGCCTTGATATGTACTGGCCACATATCAAGAATATCATTTGTACTGGCCTTCCACCTTCCATCCACATTCTTCCTCATAAATTATAATTTCATGATTAAATTGGCATGCCATTTTCATGCTTATTAGTATAGAGACAGAAATTACTATATTCTTATATTCAACTCCCCTATGAAGTTTATAAACACCTTGAAAATAAGAACTATGGCTCCTTCAGGTATGACTTACTTGTCTCAGCATCTAATCTACTATACATATTCAATAAATACGAGCTTCCCATATGAAGTTTGGGAAAATAAAAGCACAGTTTTTCAGGAATAAATATGGGTGTCCCTTGAGGTAGAGGATGCTAAGAGATTGACATTACTAGGACTGGTAGAGGCTAACTACTCAATCAGTTTCCACATAAATGGTTGAAATAAAAAACCTACCAGCACTTCTTTGATTAAAGTGGACTACCTGTAACTCAAGCACCATACCAGAACCCTGTATCCAAACAGCTGTGATGCAGCCTGCTTTGGGTTACACTCGACACAGCTGTTTTTATTCCATGATGTTAATCAGATTCTGAACCAAGTCTTCATCAGAATCCTAACTGGGTAAAAAAGTGCTAACTATGAATTTTCTCTGGTTTCTTACACCCAAGAAGTCAACATTGAGGCAAATATCAGAGGCTACTCTCATGAAAATCGGAATGGAAATACAATGGCCTCACTTTTGTTGAAACTATTGTCTTGACAACCTGTTCAAAGTGACCCTAAACCCAACCCTCACCAATTTTTCAACATTTTCTTTTAGGCATGATCACTACTGCATGAGTTAGGAAGATGACTTGAAACTTATGAAGGTTAATAAGTTTTATGTGTCAACTTAGCTAAGCTATAGTTCTCAGTTATTTCATCAAACACTAATCCAGGTGTTGCTGTGAAGATATTTTGTTGATGTGATTAACATCTACAATCACTAATTTTAGGTAAAGAAGATGACTTTCAATGTCGTAAGTGGGCATGATCCAAAATAAAATGCCTCAAAAACAGCAAAAAAAAGTCATTTCCCAGAAGTAATTCTGCATAAAGACTGAAATAGCAGTACTTTTCCTTAGACTGCCAGCGTGCCCTACAGATTAGGACTTATCAACCTCAATAATTACATAAGCCATTTTCTTCAAATTCTCTCTCTCTCTCTCTCTCTCTCTCTCTCTCTGTATATGTGTATATAGGTATCCTATTATGTGATTATATAGCTAGCTAGCTAGCTAGCTAGATGATGATAGATAGATGATAAATAGGAAGGAAGGAAGGAGGGAGGGAGTGAGGGAGGGAGGGAAGGAAGGAAGGAAGGAAGGAAGGAAGGAAGGAAGGAAGGAAAGAGATGTACATGTATATTTCTATATGTATCCTCCTGTTTCTGCTTCTTTGGATAAACTTATTCATGAATCAGAGAATGTACCAAGAGGCTAAATTTTTAATGTATGGTTAGCTTCTAATCTGTCCAAAAGGATTTATCAACTTCTCAAGGCTCATTTTTAGAAAACTTGCTTTTGCATAGAGACAGTTTTTCATTCAGTCTTTCTCATGGTTCAGAATCCTCTGACAGAAACAGGTGTAATTTGAGGATATAAGAACTTGATAGACCCAGCATGTACGCATGATCATTTTTAGAGCAGTTTTGGCTCTAAATTCTTAACTCTACATCTTTTCTCATCTTATTCAACCTCCTTAAACCCTTTCATGAAGTATCCTGTTTCCAACTTAGCCTTAATTCCTGAGAACATAGGTGATATATAATCCTCAACTCTTGCAAAATGTATTTGATTCTTTCTACTTCTGTAAATGGATAATTTCACTACTCTTTATGGAATGGTATATTACCACCAGCAGCATATTTTTGATGGCCTTTTACACTAAATGTAATAGTATAAATGAGATACCTAAGTAAGAAATCAAAATGTTTCTACTCTGTCCTTCATGTGTGCACAATTCAGATGGCTTATTCTTTCTGGGTAATAATATACCATTTTATTATAAATATAGAATGCTTTTAGAAAAGAAAAGCTGTTATAAGGTAATCTCAATAACTTCTTATTACCTCACAGTTTTACATTTAGGTTTATGCTTGATGACTTTTTGTGTAATGTTTTATTATATTTCACTTATTTTTATATCCTTAAAGCAATTTTATAAAGATTGAGAATCAATTTGACTTAAGGAAAATCTGAAGTCTTTCTATTTAAGTGAAAATACTACCATGCAGAGATAAAAGGGAAAAACTTACACACATGATAGCTGTTCCTCAACTATGTTTATAGAAGACAAATAATTTTCTGAAACATGCATTTCTTTTTACTGCACCTTGTTTATAACTATAGCATATAAAACACTTAGATTTATTCCTTCTCTGGCACTGTACTTTCACTGGTGATAATTCTTTGATGCTTTTCTGTACCTGCAATTACATGTTCCTTCCCAATTTGTGGACAAATATGGCTAAAGTCTCATTGCTCATTTTTTGAGACAGAGAGAGAGAGAGAGAGAGAGAGGAACAGGAACCAAAAGAACACTTAGCTACACACTGTGCTCTGATTTAAAACTGTGATTCTAAGAAGAATGATGGATTTCGGGACTGGAGCATCAGAGATAAAATTCTGCAATGTTTGGCAATGGCCTTGACTCTGAACATAGCGTTGAGCATTTTTGCAACAGGAAATTGGATATTAAAAATCCAAATAATGCAAGAGACTAATGAATAATTAAGACATCACTTTTGACTAATTGTGCTGAAGTGCCTACCTAAATAACTGCCTAGGAGAAACAGTTTGTGCTGAGCCTGACCATTAAACATGTGTGTGTGTGCATGCGTGCACACATGTATGCATGTGTGTGTGTATATGTGTATAGATGTATAATATATGTGTCTTAGATCTACAGTCTTGACAGAAATAAAGTAGCAATCTCAGGGCTTAAAATTTCAAAATTTCAGCTTGCATTGCATAAAAAGGAAAAAAAATAGGACTTAATGGGTATGCCAAGATAGAATACTCTCATCTCTCAGATCTTCCCTCTTACGAATAAAAAGCAAATCACACAATACTCACAGGAAGTCTACGAAAGGTAGGAAACAGAAGGCATAATGTCTAGAAACCTCAGGACTTGAGGAATAACATGGTGGTGAGTTCTTGGGATTTCCGTATTGCCTCCCAAATATCAAGACAAGGCACTGAAGAAGCCTTCAACCCAGAACTGCCAAACGACACAGACAATAAAATCAAGGAAAGCCTTCTCATATGGAAGAAGACAAAAGAAAGAAAGAAAGAAAGAAAGAAAGAAAGAAAGAAAGAAAGAAAGAAAGAAAGAAAGAAAGAAAGAAAGAAAGAAAGAAACAGGAATTCTGTTTTTATTAATTGAAAAACTCAATACTATAAACATATCAATTCTCAAAAGTGATCCCTTAATGAGATTTCTACTCAAGACCCGGAATGTTTTAGTAGATATAAATAAACCTTCTTTTTTTGACATTTATTTATTTATTTTGAGAGAGAAAGAGAGAGAGAGAGGCAGAGAGGGAGGCAGAGAAAGGATCCCAAGCAAGCTGTGAGCTCTCAACACAGAGCATGATGCAGGGGTTCAAATTCATAAGCCATGAGATCATGACCTGAACTGAAATCATGTATATGATAACCAACCAACTGAGACAACCAGGTGCCCCAAGACAAGTTTTTATTTAAAGTTATAAGGAAAGGCAGTGGCCATAGGATATTTAAAACAATCTTAAGAACAATAAAGCAGGGGAAATTACTCTATCCAATATTAAAATCTACTAGAAAGTCACATAGAAACACATATAACTCAATTGTGGACAAACAAACAAAAAATCCCCACACACAACAATTAAAAAATGGACAAAGGACTTGAATAGACATTTTGCAAAGAAGACATTCAAATGGCCAACATCATGAAAGGTACATGAAAAGGTACATGAAACAATGCTCAGCATCACTAATCATTAGGGAAATGCAAATCAAAACCAAAAAGAGATATCACCTCATACCTGTTAGGATGGCTATTATCAAGAGATAAGTATTAGAAAAGATGTGGATACACAGGATGTCTTATGCACTGTTGGTGGAAATTAAAACTTATTCTTCCACTGTAGAAACAGTATAGAGGTTCCTCAAAAAGTTAAAAATAGAATTAGCATATGATCTAGCAATCTGACTTCTGGGTAGATGTTCCAAGGAAACGAAATTGCTATCTCAAAAATGATATCTGTACCCCATGTTCATTACAGGTTGGTTTGTCCATCAATGGATGAATGGATAAAGGAAATAATGAAACTCATATATTACATATATTTGTAAGAAATGTTATAATGCCATAAAAAGGAAGGAAATCATGCATTTTGCAACAGTGTGTATGATCTTTTGGGCATAATGCTAAGTAATCAGTTAAGGATGTATACTGTATAATCTCACTTATATGTTAAATCTATAAAGCTGAAGTCATGGAAATAGAGAATACAATGGTGGTTGTCGGGGTGGAGGTAAGGGAAATGGTGAAATGTTAGTCAAAGGATACAAACTTTCACCCATAAGATAAGTAAGTTCTAGGGATATAACGTACAGCATGGTGACTATAATTAACAATATGGTGTTATATACAAAAGGTGTTAAGACAGTAGATCTTAAATGTTATCACCACACACACACACACACACACACACACAAATGATTATTATATGAGGAGATGAAGGTTTAACTAACATTCTAGTGGTAATCATTTCACGATATATCCATGTATCAATTTGTCATATTTCACCCTTTAAACCTACATATGATATAATCCAGGAATATCTCAACAAAGCTGGGGATGGTGGAAGAAAAGCAAAGACTCTGGGCTCTGGCCCAGAGCACACAAAGGAAGTAGAAGTTAGGTGAGAAATACAGGTTCATGTTAAGTCAAGAACAAGGTGGAAGGAGCACAGAATATTTGAAGGCATTTAATATTTATTTTGAGTTCTGGGATCTACAGCCTGAATCCCCTAAAAACACTTATGGCAACAGGTGCTGTGTTGGCTGGAAGCTTCTTACAGAAGTGTATTTCTAAAATCTTATTGGAGACTTGAATCTGGAAGACCAAGAGTTGAATAAAGTGATATGAAAGACTTTAGTGTCAGAGCTGGAGACTATTTCTAAAATAGTCTGTTTCTTCTCAAGATGCTTGGCCACTGGGCAGATTTTTTAAAGTAGTAGACATCAGCTGGATGCCCCAACCCTTTTTCTTTAAAAAAGTATTTTTAAAAAATAGGCCAATAAACCATTACATAAAAGTTTCTATTTTTGAATTCATCACTACCTTTTGCATGTATATGGGTATATATGTACTGCTTTTATTCTTTCTTCTAGATTATAATTATGAGGAAAATAGAGGGTATGGTTTACCCGTCTCTAAGTTTTTCTTTCTACCACTAGTTCTACCTAATTCAGTGCCTTGAACATGGAAGGAATGCAATAAATAGTGTGAAATTGAATGAAATTTCTTTAAATTGTGTGAAAAGTCATACTACCCTCAAGACATATTTAATCTCTCTGACAGTGTGATTTTCTCCTTGCCACCATCAGCACAAAAGGACCTAACTGGTTTGCCCATACTTCCTGCCTGGGTAACTAGAAGTGAAACTTTGCTAACCTTAAAATATTTGTCACAGTCTCTTAAGATGAGATCCTTTCATGCTTCACAAGATTAATGAAAATAAATAAATGGGTTTATTAAAATTTGATAATTGGACTTGGAAATATTTGTGTAGTAACATGATCAGTGTATGTTCTATGAACCTCAAATATCTCATCCATTAAGAATATTCTAACTAAAACCAAATAAACATGATGATGCAAAAAATAAAAAACCAGTTTATAGATATACTAACTGTTCTTACCACAATAAAATAAAATAAAAATTAATATTTTAATAGTAAAAAAATAAAAAGCAATCCAATTAGAAGGTAGGCAAAAAAACATGTGGACAGACATTTCACTAAAGAGGATATAATTGTAGATGATGCAGAAGCACATGAGATGATACTCACCATGATTAACCATCAGGGAAATGCAAATTGAAACCACAATGAGATCTCATTACACACTTATCTGAATAGCTAAAACTAAAACAATAACAACAACAAAAACAAACTGACAACATCGAATGCTGACTGGTTTGTGGAGAATCTGGGTCATCTGTAGATCACTAATGGAAATGTAAAATGATCCAGCCACTCTGTAAAAGAGTTTGGCAATGTTTTATAAAACTAAACATACATACCTAGTAGTGCAATTGCTGAGTCTTAGGGTAGTTCTAATTTTACTTTTTTGAGAAACCTCCATAATGTTCTCCAGAGTGGCTATACGAGTTTGCATTCCCACCAGCTATGCAAAAAAGATCCTCTTTCTCCGCATCCTCGCCAACATCTGTTGTTACCTGAGTTGTTAATGTTAGCCATTCTGAAGGGTGTGAGGTGATATCTCATTGTAGTTTTGATTTATATTTCCCTGATGATGAATGATGTTGAACATTTTTTCATGTGCCTGTTAGTCATCTGGATGTCTTCTTTGGAAAAATGTCTGTTCATGTCTTTTGCCCATTTCTTCACTGGATTATTTGTTTTTATGGGGGTGTTGAGTTTGATAAGTTCTTTATAGATTTTGGATACTAACCCTTTATCTGATATGTCGTTTGCAAATATCTTCTCCCATTCCATTGGTTGCCTTTTAGTTTTGCTGATTGTTTCCTTCTCTGTGCAGAAGCTTTTTATCTTGATGAGGTCCTAAAATAAGGTTCATTTTTGCTTTTGTTTCCCTCACCTCTGAAGACAGAAGTTGCTGTGACCAAGGTCAAAGAGGTTGTTGCCTGTTTTCTCCTTTAGGATTTTGATGGCTCCCTGTCTTACCTTTAAATCTTTCATCCACTTTGAGTTTATTTGTGTATGATGTAAGAAAGTGGTCCAGGTTCATTCTTCTGCATGTCACTGTCCAGTTTTCCCAACACTTTGGGAAAGAGTTGCTGAAGAGACTGTCTTTTTTTCCATTGTACTTTCTTTCCTCCTTTGTCAAAGATTAGTTGGCCATATGTTTGTGGGTCCATTTCTGGGTTCTCTATTCATTATCAATATACATTGATCTTTGTATCTGTTTTTGTGCAAGTTCCATACTGTCTTGATTATAGCTTTGTAATACAGCTTGAAGTCCGGAATTGTGATGCCCCCAGCTTTGGTTTTCTTTTTCAGGATTGCTTTGGCTATTTGGGGTCTTTTCTGGTTCCATACAAATTTTAGGATAATTTATTCTAGCTCTGTGAAGAATGCTGGTATTATTTTGATAGGGATTGCACTGAATATGCAGATTGCTATAGACATTTTAACAATATTTTTTCTTCCAATCCATGAGCATGGAATATTTTTCCACTTTTTTGTGTCTTTTTCAATTTGTCTCATAAGCTTTCTATAGTTTTCAGTGTATAGATTTTTCACCTTTTTTGTTAGATTTATTCCTGGGTGTTTTATGGAGTGCTGTTTCGAAGGGCACATGCGCTTCAATGTTAATAGCAATGCTATCAACAATAGATAAAGTATGGAAAGAGCCCAAATATCCATCAACAGATGGATAAATATATCAACCGATGTTTGGATAAAGAAGATATGGTACATATATACAATGGAATATTAGTGATCAAAAGAATGAAATCTTGCAATTTACAACAATATGGATGGAACTAGACTGTATGATTCTAAGCTAAATAAGTCAGTCAGAGAAAGATAAATATCATATGACTTAACTAATATGTGGAATTTAAGATACAAAACAGATGAGCATAAAGGAAGGGAAACAGAAAACATATAAAACCAGGGAGGGAGACAAATCATAAGAGACTCTTAAATACAGAGAACAAACTGAGGATTGCTGGAGGGGTTGGGGTGGGGGGATGGGCCAAATGGGTAAGGGGGATTAAGGAGGACCATTGTTGGGATGAGCACTGGGTATTATATATAAGTGATGCATCACTGAATTCTATTCCTGAAATCATTTTTACACTATATGTTAACTAACTCAAATGTAAATAAAAATAAATAAATAAATAAACAAATTATAATTCGGTTTAAAAAATTTAAAAATTTTAAAAAACTAAACATACAATTTCCCTACAATCCAATAACTATACATTTTGATATTTTCTGGAGGAAAATAAAAGCTATATTCACACAAAAACATGTACAATAATATTTGAAGGAAGCTAAGTGTGGCTATTAAAAAGCAACATGAGGGATTCTTGTTGACGAGAATTACAATTAATGTTTAATAGTGCTGGTTGTAGTACTACATAAATGAATCTATGGATTCACCGGTTTTTGCTTGTGTCTCCTATAATATATTACATTCATATGAGTTTCAGAATGAACCTCTTCCTTATCCAATTAGTCACCAGAGTATACTAATGATTAAACATTTAATCAGTTCCTACAACATTCTGCACATAGGACAAACCCAAATACTGCTTCTGAAGCATTCCTCACTCTTAGGATTTTTCTGCTCCATTTTAATTGTTCCCTAATTTTTTGATTATTGCCTTTCTTTCCTTTCACCTCAAATCATATTTATTAACAGAAACCTATCTGACCTCTCTAGACAGCCTGTACATTTTGGTCTATAAAAAGAGTATCAACATAGAGACTTAGTTAAAAAAAGAGGAGCACCTGGGTGGCTCAGTTGATTGAGCATCTCACTTTGGCTTAGGTCATGATCTCAAGGTGAGTTTGACACCTGCTTGCTCCTTCCCCAATTGTACCCTCTCAAAAATAAATAAACATTTAAGAAAAAAAAGAAAGAAAAGTATTACTAAATGTCATGAAGGCTGTATGACTTAACACTGTATCTGAAGGAAGCAAAGCCTCTGAGTAAGCATAACTGTACAGTGCAATTGCCTCCCTGTTTTTCTGCAGAAAAGTAATTATGTCTACAATTAACAGTACAGTATTAAATCTAGTTATTATATTCACAGTGCTGTTATGCACATAAAATAAATATATTGACCTAAATAATAATTACCTCTTGCCTCTGCTATTGATAATTTTGGATATATAGTCTATGTTTCACTAGCCTATATTGAAGACATCTTCAAGCATCTTGATTTAGTAAAAGAGGTGGAAGCAAAGACAGCTAGATGTCGATTTACTGTTAATTAGAAAGTGTCAAGGCTGGACTGACCTTTACTTAACCAGATCCCCTTTTAATTGAGAAACATTCAGCCAGCTTGAAATGGAAAGGAAAAAAAAGAAAACATGCTTTTCTTATTTCCCTTTTCCTATCCCTTTTCTATTCTATCCTATCCCTTTTCTATCCTGGGGTAAGAAAGAAAGAAATAAACAGAGCTGCCTGGTCATCAGAAAAGGCTACTCTGCATTACTTTGATGTGGAGACATGGGAAATTGAAATTTCTAGCACCGAGGGCACAGCTCCCTCCACTGAGATGGGTCATCCTGATTGTGTTTGTATTATTGGCTTGCTTCACATGTTCATCACATTTCTGCTCATCCAGCTCATTTTGAGAAAACTCTGCATTACACTGAGAACAGGGTGGCATTACACATGGGCAGGCAGCCCATGGCATTAATTGTAGAAATATCATTACATTTTGAAAATATCTTTTTCTCAGATTTTCTCTTGCCTCCTTGCCCTTGCACCTTTGTCCCTGCCCCTTGAATTAATTTTATTCATAAACTCACAGAAACCAGTTGAGATCACAGAGGTAGGTTGGAAAACTGGCAATCTCAAATGTTCTCTTTGAGGTTTCTGCTCAGAGACTTACCACAGGTATTATTCTTTCCCTAGAGGCACATTTTACCCAGGCTCCAAGAATATCTATTATTTCTAGGCATACAAAAAGACATTGTATGCACTATGTATAATGAGGGAGAAGTTTTGAAGTCAAAATGGTCAGAAATAAAATTTCTGGTCCATCACACATGAGCCACATAACCTCTCAAAACCCTCAATTTTCTTACTTCTAAATTCCAACATACCCCAGACAGTTGGGATAAAGGTAAGGTAGAATATGATGAATGTAAAGAAAAGTTATCACAGTGGCTAGATCAGAGTATATGCTAAGGAGAATATTTTTAAAGAGAAACTCCGGGCTAGAACGGACTTGAAGAAGAACGTGACTACTGTATTATTTCCATGGATACTCAGACTTGAAATGGGGACATCTGGATAGGCTAAAAAAAAAAAAAAAAAAAAAGCTAACGATCTTCAAGCTTTAGTTTATCAGTATCTATTTCCTCCCTTACTATGTCTAATGCTAAAATTCATTTGGAACATTTCATCAAGTGTTACTTTAATTGTCATTTATATATCTCTCCTGACAAATATCCATTACCTCTTGGAGAAGCCTTGTCCATAAATAAGCAGTTTTGAAAAGGCTTTCTAATACTCAAGCAAAGCAGGACCCAGTACATTCCACTCATTGAGGCTAATTCTACTCTTGGTATCATAAAAACCAAATCTAATCTCTTCCCATTTTACAGCCCTTTGGGTATTAGAAAACACCTATCATGTCCTCCCTTGACTTCTCTCCTTTGAGGTTGTTTTACACCATTTCCCAAAGTATGGATTTTTGAAACCCAACCTTTTGCTTACTTTCTTGATCCAAATGCTCTTGTCAAATACACTGCACATGTAGAGCCTTGGTTGTCTATATCCTTTTTGTTTTCTGATAAGTAACCCATCTTTGGAATTTTTCCTTTCCCTAATTCTATTCACTCCTTCCCTTGACAAGTGAAGACCAAAGTTAATTTTGGGAAATGGTATTTGTATTTTTCTAGCCTTCTATAAAATGGTTCCTACATTTTTTCATATATTTTCCATTTCTTAGGAATGCAAGATGGTTAAAGACAAAGACCACTGCCAACATGAGAATCTAAGATACTGAAATTGTGACCAGGGTGAGATAAAGAGCATTAAAAGAACATTTGGCCCAAATTCCTATTGTCATAATCATGTTAAAGATTAGGCCCTTGAGGCACCAGGAGGTTAACTGACTTCCATGCAATAGTATTAGCCTCCTCCCTACTGTTCAAGGGCTCTTTGGATCAATACAATTTTCCATTCACTTGGTACAGATATCTCAAGCCAGAGTCCACATATTTTTTTAACCTGAATATCTTTTCCGAGATAATATTTAAAATTCAGATTTTATACTAAAGTCATAGCTTTTCAGTTACCTTTAAAATGTGGGATTCTTTTAGTTATAAGTCCATATTCCCACTTTCCATGGAGCCCACCTTCCATATTCCCACTTGTGCCATGCAGAAGGGATCATACTCCATGTGACCTGACGAGCTTCTGTAGGTATATACGTTTACTACTTTTTGCAAAGTAGCACAAAATTTTCAAAGCATTTTATATTTACCTTTTTTATTTGAGCCCATGATAATACTGTATAATATATGAAACTGGTATAATAATATATGTGTATTTTAGTTATATTAAGAGGTGATATATAATGCATCATGCAAGGGTAATGTGGTACAGTGATTTGGAGTACAAGTTTTTAATAATGTTACCTATAGGCATTTCTTTCAGACTAGGCAATAGAAGCAGGACCTCTTGGTATCAAACATAGGAATCCTTCCAGAGTGATACTAGCCATACTCACTGTGATTTACATAGCTTTCACCTCCAGTTTCTAGATTATCTCAAAATGAGAGCTACACTGGGATGCCAATAAGCACTCTCTCATTATGAGGCACTAGATGAGTTATTGGAACATTTCAAAATGTTGTCCCCACCCAACTCACCCCCACAGTCCTAGATGAGAAATGTGAAGAGTGTCCTATGTGCAAGGTGATCCCTAAATCATATAGTCAGATTGGATAGGAATGAGACTAACTATATTTTTGTTACTATTACAGTTGACTGATTAAAGCAATATTTTAAAAATTGGGTAATTCAATGTCATGCTTCATTTAGTAAATCACTGGCCACAGGACTTAAGTTGAGGTCCTTTTCAAATATTTCTAAGAGCTTTGCAAAACTGATTGGTCATCTAAATGCCTGGCTTTTCCTCTGTGAATATCAATCTGGAAATTTCTCCCACCAAAAACCTAAGCTTTTCATCCATCTCCAAGGCATACAAGCTTTCCAAAGAGAATACACAAGTGGTCAATAATATCATGAGAATATTCTCAGCATCATTAGCTCTTAGGGCAATGAAAGTGAAACCCACAGCCTCCCACTCTATACCCACTAGGATGGTGACAATTGAAAACACAGATAATAACAAGTTTTGATAAGGATGTGAAGAAATTAGAGCCCTCATATACCATTAGTAAGAATGTACAATGGCATAGCTGCTTTGGAAAAGTATAGACGTTTTCAAAAGTTTAAATATAGACTTACCAATATGATCTGGAATTCCACTCCTATCGACCATAGAGCAATGAAAACATATGTCCACACAAAAGTTTGTACTCAAATGTGTATAGAAGCATTGTTCATAATTGACAACAGTGAGAAGAACCCAAATCTTCATCATCTCAGGAATAGAGAAATAAGATATTATATATCCATACAATGGAAAATTATTCTGCAATAAAATCATTGGAGTACCAATGTAGGCTAAAACATAGATGAACTTCGAAAACTTTATCCTACTTTAGAGAAACTAATCACAAAAGACCACATATTGTATGATCCCATTTATGGGAGATATTCACAGCAGGTAAATCTATAGAGACAGAAAGCAGATTAACATTTGCTAGGGCTAAAAGAAGGGGGATAGATAGAAGTGATGATAAAGTGCCTGGGCTTCTTGTGTGGGGAAAAAATTAGGTTGTGTTTTAAAATTCAATTATAGTACTAGTTGCAGCTTGAACATGCAGAAAACACAGAACTATACCCTTAAATGTGTGAAATTTACAGTTTGTGAATTATATCACAGTAAGATATTAAAATATATTAGTAAAATAAAATGAGAGGTCACAGTCTCTTGGTCCAACAACTCATGGCATCCTTAACAGGGAACAGTCATAGTAATAACTCTTGCCAATTTTTCTAAGGTTCCTTCCCACTCTGGGTCTCAGAAGGTAGACTTGAGTGCATTATCTGTTTCTATTTAAACAGGAACACATTTTTTTCTCTTCATTTATATACTGTGCCCTATTAGATTTCTCATTTAATGATTCCTGAGAGTCTAGAATGAGGTGTCCCTGTAATGTTTTGAGATCCATAAGCACAAGGCATGAAAGGCATAGCTTAAAAATATACAGAAAATGAATGCAAAGTGCCCTAAACCAGGGGCAATTCCTAATGCTCTCAAGCTATGGTGTACTGCATTCTTGACTTTTGTGTTTGGAAGTCAGCTGTTTCACCTTCTTGTGCATACAAACTGTATAGGTCTGTGTGTATGTGCACCCTTTAATTCCTGAATTATTTGTGGACACAGTAAACATTAGAGAAGTGTGCACTCAATTTTTTAAATTAGTACTTAGTGAATAACTATAAACTACTGAAAATACAGAGTAAAAAGATCCAGACTATTTCTGGTTAGAAAAGACAGTTGGTGGGGCGCCTGGGTGGCTCAGTTAAGCATCCAACTTCAGCTCAAGTCATGATCTCACAGTTTGTGAGTTTGAGCCCTGTGTTGGGCTCTGTGCTGACAGCTCAGAGCCTGGATCCTGCTTCAGATTCTGTCTCCATCTCTCTCTGCCCTTACCCCATTCATGCTCTCTCTCTCTCTCTCTCTCTCTCTCTCTCCCCCTCTCTTTCTTTCTCTCCCTCTCTCTCTTTCTCTCTCTCTCAAAAGTAAAATAAATATTTAATTTTTTTTTAAAAAGAAAAGACAGCTGGCTGCATATATAAAAATGCATAATTGGTGTCTGGTGCTTTTCCTAATCCAATACTGCTATTTTTTTTTTTCTGATAACCTCTCATTACAGAATAAATTTTACCATTTAAATAGGTTATCTTATCTTAGGCCATGGTATCTTTGAGAATATATTTTATAGACCATGCAAGGTCATACAAATATAAGGTATTATTATGTGTAATAACACAAACCTGTCTAAATCTTAAAATTTAGACTGTATAAGTTTATTTTTTTCTCAGCTAGTTGAGATACAGATTCCACTGAAAAAGGAAAAACCTAAAGCAGAAAGGTTACCATTTATTAACATAAAGAGCACAGGAGGAAAGAGGCTCTTTGATGGTGATGAAGTGGAAGAGTTCAGTGAACATTTTTTTAATTTGCTGATCTATTGATTTGGAGATATCTGCAATCATCTGGGTGGGGATTTTCCATCAACAGGCTGATATAAAGGCCAGGAATTTTAGAGGGAAATCTGGATTGAAGAAACAGTTTGGAACAATCTATATTTAGGTGGTAACAGAAAACCACAATATGAATCCAGTCACCGGGGAAGGACCTGGGACACTGTAAAGCCAGAAGTTCCAACTCCTGTGACACCATCTCAATAGAAGAAAATTAGGTAAAGAAGATTAATAACTTTCCCACTCCTCCTAATTTAGACCATCCTTGTGCCATCTGTGAACCATTAGAGGCTTCATATGATCTGAAGTCCCAACTTTGGCTCTTTCATTTTAATTCATGATTAGAACATGTGAGCTAGAATTATCTTACAAAGTTGTCCCTCCTATTGACAATTACTCCCGTTTATCCACGGGGTGAAAATCCAACACCCTAATCCCAAAATCAAAGTCTTCTTCATCTGCTGTAACCATGCTGGTCTCTCTTATCTCCCTCTTCAACTGAGGATGAAGTCTCTGAAAAAGTCAGACTGATTTCTCCCCGTTCATCATTCAAAAATCTGTATCAATAGACATATTTTCCAGGCTTATAAGTTCGTATTCCATTTTTCCTACACATCTAAGTTGTGTGTTAAAAGATCCTACTTAAATGCCATATCCTTTGACAACATATTTCTTAGAATCACAGGGTGTAATGATCTCTATACACCAACTTTCTACATTTCATTTGACTCCGAATATGATGTTAGATATTTTTCTGAATTTGAATTATTATTAGAACAACTTGAAGGTAAAACGTCTACTTTATCTGTGTTTGATCAGTTGTCTAATTAATTAAACAAATTTAACTAGAACAATGACCCATTTGAACACAATATACATATCATAAGTAATTAAAACAATAATAAGCATTTATTAATGACCCGGCTGTGAAATATCAGAGGTAGAGAATCAGCTTTAGGCATAGGGATACCTGAGTTTCAATACAACAATTGCTTGACCGAGAAAATAGTTCTGAGCTTCAGCAGCATATTACCTATAAAATGCAAATAAGACCACTTGTCCCCTGCTTTAGGAGAAATTGAGCAAGGAAATAATTAACACTGCTGCACTACACCTTCTTGCATGACATCGTGTTTGAGCCTGGAAACCTCAGGGCCTATTACAGAGTGTATTCTCTTGAGCCATTCCACACTGTTCCTGAGGGCTTTGAGAAGACTCTAATCTTCCCAAACACTAATTAAAATAAAAAGCTGCCTGGAGACCCTGGAGAAGAACTCTGTCAGGAAGCCAATTAGCTTAGGTCCACCCCTGACTCTGCTGCTCAGTAGTTACTTTAAGGCTACTTTCCTATTCCCTTTTTATTTTTATAACCTGTAATTAGTTACTGTGGCATATAATTTCCATGACCACAGGCAGCATTTAACTGCAGCATCAGGGCACCTGAAATAAAGATCAATTCTAGGGAGATTATATGTTGGGTGATTAGAGCACCTCAGGACAGAACATCCCAATTGTCTGAGGCATGTGCCTGATTTAAGGATCAAAAAAAAAAAAGACTCTTTTCTGTTATGTTATACCGGATACCCTCCATCGTGGCCATATGATCCAGCTGAGAACAGCATGAGCTTCTGAAAAAAGTACCGTCTCATTGTCACATCAGGTTCCTAGGTCGTAACCAGATGCCAGTCTTGGTCCTGAAAGGAATACAACCCTCTTCCCTGCACCAAACAACAAACTAAGGCATCTCAGACTCTCATTTCAAACCATAGCAGAATTGTACTCTGGTAAAATATGAAGATTGATTTTAATTTGACGTTTCAGACTCAGCGCGCGCGCACGCACGCGCGCGCGCGCACACACACACACACTGATGTTCTTTCATTATCTTCCACCTGCTTTTAACCCTTCCATATATTTGAAAAATGTTAATAACTAAGTTACTTCTCCTGGGAGTATACTCTGCTATTCACCCTTTCACTTATTACTGAATCCCCATATTTGCTTAGCACTCAGCCATGTATTTTGAAAGATATTTAGCTCAAACTACAAAAGGCTGCTGCCCTCATGGACTACTCAGGTTACTAGGAGGGAGGCAAAGTCAATATGTGCGGTTCACTTCTACATAAGGAACAAGACAGTTCATGTGCATTATTTTAATATCTACCATAAAGTCAGTGTTATTATTCCCAGTTTGAAAATAAGGTAATGGAGATTTGGAGAGATTAAATAAATTTTAAAGCTCACAAATATAGCAGTGTTAGAGCTCCAGTGTGAACTCAGGACTATCTGTCTCCAAAATTTCTGTTCATTTGCTACAACACTGTGTAAAATAATTGTAATATAATATAAAGCAGTACGTAGCTTATACAAGAGAGGAACGATCAGAGTGGAAATTATCCAGATGTTGCCTTTGTTTGAAACTGTATTCACAAGCCTAGTATGAAATGTAAAATAAAATTGAAAATGAATATTATTTGCTGAGAAAATATTACAGAGGAAGAAATGCTTTATGGCCAAGACATACAACCTTGAATCTCTTTGATGATTCCACAAAATCTTTGCACACACTGTTTCCTTTCTATGGTGTGCTTTATTTGCATTATTTTTTAAGCTAATTTAGATCCTCATCCCTAGAAAGTTTCTGTGATTCCTTGAATCCAGGCTGGCATACATACCACTCTTCTGTGCTTCTATATCCCCCCTGTGTGTAAGCGCATATTTATGAATGCTACATATCTCTTTTTCAGTCAGACTCCTTCTTGAATGAAATGCTCTCATCCAGTGTCCCTCTGGTTTACAATCTTTGCAGAAAAATAATTTCGTGTTTTGTTGTTGCAAATAAGATATTCTAGAAATGTTTCATTGGTCTATTTGAGGGATGAGGCAGTACCAGCAAGATAAATAATCTTTACTGAACTATTAATTACTATATTTTATAAATCTCACTGGTTTATATAATTCATTATGTACTTCAAATCTCTTTTCTCAGATTTCTTTATATGCTAGACAATGTGAACAATCAATCACTTTAAGGATCACCAGAACCCTGGGTATCATGGTCTCAATTTCACAGATGTGTAAACAGTTTCAGCAATATTCTATAACCCACCCAGAATGACATCGCTGGCTGGAAGTGATCACAAGATTTGAGCCTGAGCCTGTGGGAGTCCAGAGTCCTTGCTCCATTCACTGTAGTGTGGCACTTGCTAGCCTGGTCTTCTATTTCATTTAGAGTTCCAGTTATACCTAGGTATTTTTGGTGTTTTCCATTTGGTATGTAAGCCTTATGCTCTTTTCTGCAACTTTTTAGTTGTAAGATAATTTCTCTCTAGGAACATGGTACTGAAATGACTAGAATTCTATCAATAGAGCCTTTTTCCCAAAATGCTCACTACGTCTCAGATGAAACAGCAGAATAATTACAGGAATTAAGGAGAGCAGTTTTGCACTTTTCCAAAGAGGATACATGTGACAAACAGCGGAAGCAGTTAGCCATTACTCTGTTAATAACGATAATGTGTGAATTTGAAGGATTATTTGTGTAGTTTGTTGTCTCCTTATATGAATTACACACCATCTGAATGTGTGTTTCCTGGCAAATGGACTGAGAACGCATATAGCATGATTTGACCTCACTTATGAAAAACAGAAAATGGTGCTTTAAAGTTCTAATTAAAATAAATCAACTTGAACTAGATTGTCAAGGGGCAATTTATGTGAGGGAGTGGAGACATAGCTGACAGAATAAGATCTTCCTCCTTCTCTCTGCTAATGTTTCAATTTCCATCGCTGGTGTTTAACCCTTAAGGTAAATCATTAAAAAATTGGCAAGAGAAACATAAAATACATGACTAATTACCAAAAATTGAGATTCATAAAATATTCACCTGCATTGAAGTTGTGTTCAGTATTATCTTATAATAAAGACAAATAAACATGCCACTACTTACAGATCTCCTCCATACTGACATATCAGCACAATGTTATTGAATGATTCCATTACGAGGAATGAACATGAACCACCCCCCACAATGTCTTGCTTACTTGTTTTCCTGTTCTCAAGAAGGTATTCTTCTAAATGTAGTTATGAAAGATAATTGGGACTATAATTGTTCCTTGGTGTGTATAAATTCAGTTTTAACTATGTCCTATTGAACATGCCAGTCACTGTTTAGAATATCCAGTTACTCAATAGAGTCATTGTGGAGATTAAATGAGACAGTGCCTGTAAAACACCTCACCAGAATTTGAATGGGTTAGTGCTGAGGCTGGTCTAAAAGAGTGATTTATGAGCTGGTGACTGTCCCTACTTGACTGTCCTGCATCTTTATCTCAATTTGTGCTATTCCCTAGAGCAAAGTAGTTAACTATGCTTTGTTATCAAGAAAGATTACTTCACTTTCTTAAACCTATTTCTTCATTTATAAAAGCACCTCATTCATAATGCTGTTCTAAAGATTAAAAAAAAAAGATAATGCATAAAAAGAACTTTGAATGGTGTCTAACACATAGTAAATGATTATTAAATGCTGTGTACTATTACAAAGGTTGAGAATTTGCAAAGGCTCTGAATAGATTTTCTAAAAATATCAAGGGTCAACTGTAGTCCATGTGACTTAAGGACAGTATTACTTCAGGTTCCAGATTCCTAGTGTCAGTCCTGATAACATGATTACCATAATATATTTATAAATCATATTTATCCCTAGGTATATTTTTTTAAAGATGGGGGTTGGGGTCACCTGGTTGGCTTAGTCTGTTAAGCATCTCACAGTTCATGAGTTGGAGCCCCACATCATGCTCTGTCCTGACAGCAGAGCCTAGAGCCTGCTTCAGATTCTGTGTCTCCCTCTCTATGCCCCTCTCCTGCTCTCTCTCAAAATTAATAAACATTTAAAAATTTTTAATAAATAAAGATGGGGGTTAGGAATGGAAGGCAGAGACAATGTCCCTCTTCTCTCCCATGTCCGTGTCCGTAGTAGCCATCACTATTTATTTCTGGCACTCATTCTGAGTCCAGGTCAGACCTCAAAATTCTTCTCAATGCCTACAATAATTGGATTAGAGCACAGGAGAGGTAACATATTTGACATTACTTTCATGGAAACTCAATCTGATGCCATATTCTAAATCACAACTAAGAGAGTTAAATTGGAAAGGAGGGATGGAATAAAGCTGAATAGAACAATAACAAAAAAAGACCACTATTGCTTTGGGCATCTTTAAGCCATTTCTCTATTGTGAATATAGATGTTTTTAGATTCATAAAGCACCTCTCTCCAAATGGCAGAAGTGTGTGTTGGTGCAAGAGAGGAGTAGAAAGGAATAAGGCAGAGAATGCCAGCTGGCATTTTTCTTTAATGTGGACTTCCGTTCCTTAAGCTCTTGCCCCTTAAACTCTACTGAGCCCTCATTTATTTTTTGACAGGCTACAGGGAGTCATCTCCCTCGTATCTTCTCCCCTTTGGACTCAGTTCAAATCATCCAGTTGGAAGCCTCTCTCTAGATCTACTCTGTATGTGGTTTAATAGTGTTAGTAGCTCCCTTCAAACCTGCTCTACATTTGTGAGGCTACTTGAGGGAAGAGTGACCCTTGAAAGAGATACTGCATTGTCTCTCTAAACTCCTTCCCCCTCCACCCCTGAGTTATTTCTGTAAAAGCTCTGGGATAAGACACCTACACAGGCATTCTGGGGTTAATCCCAGCGTAGTTACAATGAAGTGTTACTAGGAAGAGTATTTATGTTTTTATGAGTCATGAGGCTCTTATTTCATTACTGCCTACTCAGAGCACAAGATCTGTCAGGAATGATAAAGGATCATCCTCATTATAAACTCAAATTTACCTCCCTTCCACCCATTACATCAGCCTTTATCAGAGTAAGACATGACCATCAGAAAACAGAGTTTTTCAGCAGTGCTTAGTTTTGTTTAAGATATGGTGCCAAGTAAATCACTGCTTTCTTTTGGCATATGTATGGGGTGAAGAATGGGAAGTGTGTCATTTGGTGGATACATAACAAAATAAATATCATGATATTCCCTTAAGAAAATAATTTGCAGTTTACCCATCAGTCTTTTGCCCAGCTCATATTAATTATTCTCTCCCCACCCCCTCATTGAGAGAAACAAGAGAGAAAGGACATGAGGGAGATAAAAGAAAAACTGACTCACTGAGAAGGGGGCAGAAGAGAGATGAGAGTATGCAGAGAAGAGAGTCAGCCTCTATTCTGAAGGCAGAAGTTAACTTGTGAAATGACTAATAATATAAAACATATTGCAGCACAGTATAAGCCAAAAAAATGATGTCTGGTTTTTGAAAAATGCATCTCTTTCCAGTATCTCCCAAAATTTTAATATTTTTTCAATAAAATTAAGTGAAACAATACTGGTCTTGGATGCTAAATAATAAATATTAGCCTTCTTCTGCTTTATGTTTCACCTGAAGATCTCAAAATTTGTTCATCCAGGCTCAGCTTTTGCAGGGTTTCATGAATGGAGATAAACTCAAAATATTTATTGAGTGGGTAATTAAAGTGAAATGATTTTCCTCTCTACAAATGTAAGAAAATTAGGAATATTCCTTCTCAATAATTTCCCCAACCCCTCTGCTGGAGGGTCCCTGCCTTGCAATCACTTCTTGTTCCTTTTATTCTTCTGTATTATGTCAGCCAATTTAATTTTGCTACCAGTGACAAAATATAAGTCAAACTACTTTAAAATTTTAAAAAAGGAAATCTAAGAGATGTCTCTGAAAGTAGGGTGTATTCAAAAAAAAATCACTGAGTCTCTGTCTATTTATGACTTTTTCTGTGATACAACTTGTGATTAGTTTTATCAAGCTCATCCCCAGGAGCTTCAGCCCTGAATGGCCATTGAAATGTATGATGCCGTGTAAGAAAAGTCTATTTCATCTCCAAAAAGTGCTGTACATTTTCCTATGGTTTAAGTCCAATTCTTACCTACTAACAATATATGATGTGTAACTGGAAAAATTACCGTGTGGTTGGCAGCCTTCCCCACATTAATGTCTTTTGTTATGCTGCTATTTTGCCTATAAACCTGCCTACCCCCTACTAGGCTTCTCCTAAGAGACTCTGGTCTCCACTCAACCTCATACAACAGTCTGCATCACCAAACTTTGTACTTAACAATAGACTATTTCATGTTACTAATATTTGTGAGTTCAATTTTGTTTCTCAGGCAGACTGAATCCATGCACTGCCTCAATTCCCACTCAGTAGTGCATACTGCTTATAGTATGTGGACATTTAAGGATCATAAATATATTATATTTATTGTCTAACTTGTTCGGTTGGAGCAGCAATTATTGTAATGTCTATGAGGGCTTATCTAGAGTAGGTATATGATTACATAGGCATACATACTACTAACTTTACTGAGGATAGATCTCACATATCCACTGTTTGTTTTTCTTAGCATCTTAAAACTTATAAAGCCAGAGGTGGACTATAGTAGACACTCAGTAGATGTATATGGCTTTTCATTTTCCACAGTAAGTTTTTCCTTTTCCATTTTCCTCATGATTACAAGTAAGGTAGAATCATTGCCAACATAGATATATCCTTTAGAACTGAATTACCTTCTTTGAAATGAGAGAATTGAAAGATTTTATTTATTTATCTTAGAATATACTACTCAAGGTCATAGAGAAAAGTTTAGAAGCACAGTGTGTAAACATATGCTAGCTATAGAGTACATGCAAATTATTTCCAACAGGCACCCCTCTGAAACATTTATGTTAGCAAAAACAAGGGGTTTGGGAAAGAGAAAGAATGACAGGGAGTCCAGGGTGCCTAGGAAGTTGGACAGTATCCTTATTCAAAGAGATGGGGGAAATTCTCTTTCCTTTACTCTGATTGGTTTTGGTGATATATGGCCAGCTTTACTTTTCTCTAGAGAAAGGCAATTAAGGAACAAGACTGACCATGTTCATTGGCAAAAATTTGAGGCTGGGGAGGGGGGGGTGAGCTAATTTGTCTCGTTACATTGTTAGTTTTCAAGTTAAATATACAACAGAGGATTATCCTTTGCTTGTACCTTTTATTTATGGATATTGTGGTTAGATATTTTAGTGCTTTCATGAGTCATTGAGACTTTCACTGCCCTGAAAATTCATGGATTAAATTTAACAAAAATAAAGTCTTTTTTAGCATAGAAACAGACGAGAGATTCAATTGTTTCTTTAAAATTCAATATTTTAAGCATTTAAGGGAAACATTTTAAAGGTGAAATTATAGACCATTGATGGTGCTGAGTTCATTGGGTGGGGGTTATAATGAGTACTAAGGATATATATTGAGAGGAATCTGAGAGTTAAAATCCATTCATCCTCCAAGGTTAATGATTTTATAAGTGCCCAATAATTTATCATTCCTATTGTGCCCATTATGGGAACAAATTTAGCACAAGGATATAAATTATGGCTTTGAAATACACAAACTTAAATTTAAGACTTGAATCTAGCATTTCCTAACTGGTCATGGGCAAGGTTTTTTTTTTTTAAGTTGAGTTTTCTCATCTTAAAAATTGAAATAATAATAGCACCTCTCATCTCAGATTAACTAAAGATTAAAATGATTAAATTAGAAAATATATGCACAACATATGACACACAGTAAGCCCTCAGTAAGTGATGGCAATGAGAGCATCAGATAACACACCTACAATGCAGCCTCTCCCCACAAAGAATTTTTTTAGGGAAATACAAGTTTCACTAATAGTCTTTAAGACTATTAAATAATTAGGAATGAATGAAATGCTTATCAATCCACCTACATATTTTATGTAAAAGTATATAGTTGTGTAGAATTCCAGAACAACAGTAAAATGAACCAATTTAAGACTGTCTTCTTTTCACAGATGCTAAAATTGAAGATCACAGAGCAAGTTAGCAGCAGAGTCTAGATTAGCATCCATGACTCTAGACTCCCAGTCCAGTGCTTTCAAGTGCATCTTACCAAAAATCTCAGTAACTGTCACAAAATGTCTGAGAGATCTATGTAGTTGATTAAATTGGTAAGAACCCAGATAGAGGAGTCAGTGATAACATAAACAGCAGGGAAGAGAAAGACCAACTACATGAGAAAAAGTAAGATGGAGACTGGTGCCAAGGAATGGCCCATATAGTGATTTGTCCTCTTAAAGAGTGGTGGACTATTCAGCTGATCATATAATTCATGGCCTACGGAGCACAAGATTTTCTTTGACAATTAACCTAGTTTACATCTGAACCATGAGTATTTTCTATACCAATAATCATATACAAATTTCAAAATGTGTCATTCTTCCTTCATCCCACCAAGAAAGGTGACTTACCAATGACTAATTCTTCTTCATAGAATAGTAGTGGATAATATATACAGAATACATGATAAAACTAGGAAAAATAACTTTGGAAAGCCACCAATGTAATAAATCATTCAGAAAAGTATCTTAGATTATTGATAAAACTGTTGGGTGAAAAGAATTTGGGAAAAGAATATCTATGCAATCTCTAAGATTACTTACTAATGACAAAGCAGAAAAATCACCTTTTTAAAGAAGAAATCTGGAGCACCATCATCAATGGTATAGTACATGGGTGTCCCTCTTGCGAGGAAGTAGTAGAAAGAACAGGGGATTACTCCTGTAGTGTAGAGTCACTTAGAATTTTGCCTGGATTCAATAATGGGGAAAATTAAAGAAAAAAAATTAAAGTCAATTTTATAAAATACCTGGCCATTACTGTTTTAAAATGCAAATGTCATAAATGAAAAAGACTTGCAATTACCTAGGTGGCTGAGTTGGTTAAGCATCTGACTCTTGATTTCAGCTCAAGTCATGATCTCATGATTTATGGGATGGAGCCCCATTGGGCTGGAGCATGGAGCCTGCTTGGGATTCTCTCTCTCTCTCTCTCTCTCTCTCTGCCTACCTTGCTCTCTCCCTCTCAATCTCTCTCAATATATAAATAAACATTAAAAAATATATGATAGATTTACCATAGATTAAAGGGATTAATAAAGCAGGAAAACTAAATGCAAAATGAAAGTATTTCACCTTTCTAGAGCACAGATTTGAAAGTCTTTGTCTCTAGGGAATGATGTAAAGCATAAACAACAACAACAACAAGACACATGATGTATGCTGTTGTAGTGCTGAGAGGACCATCAAATACCTGATATCTTTTCAAGGGAATGTGGGATGGGAAAATAATATTTATCTCAGGCACTCTTCTCTTTCATCTACAGACACATCTGTCTCTTTCTTGAGTACAGGTGGTATGACTCTACCTTAGATCTCTTGTATTTCCTCTTGTTCCTCTTTCAGGTAGCCTTGACGCTCTTCTTCACATCCTTCAGCTTTTTCCTTAAATAACCTCCTCTGACTATCCTGTTTCCTCTGACCCCCAACCCTGACCTGACCCTGTCACATTTACATGTTTAATTTTTCTCTAGAGAATTTTTCACTAGCATACTATATATTTTACTTATTCATATTGTATGGTTTTTTTTCTCCTTGCCCTAAAATGTAAATACTATAATTACAGATAATTTTATCTATCCTCTTTACTAGTTTTGAGTGCCTATTATATTCCAGCATTGTGTTGCATCTCATTCTATTGTATGCAGCCTGCAGGGAAGTTTTAGTTCCCTAGCCTGCAACGGCCCTTTTCACAGCCCCAAAATTCTGAAAGAGCAAATGTAACCTTAGCAACATTGTTGGCTTGTGATGGTCATGAGAATTAGCATAATTCTCCCAAGAGGAACATATCTAGGCTTCACAGCAGAAGTTTTATCTTTCTTTTCCTTGACTGATTATGCTGAATTTACATATTTTATAAATGGCAGAAATTCAGATAGTCACATCATTAAAAGTCTATTAATATAGAATAATTATTTTTCTAGAAGTCTGTGCATGGGCATGGTGCATTCTTATTGATATGATAGTTATGGAAAGTTATGATAGATCTTTCTCCCTGCTGAAAGATAGGGAGAAAAAATAAAGATTAGATGTTAAAATCTCTTAGGAATCTATCTTCTTACTGTAGCTACATGATGAGATAGGGAACCTTGGTCAGAATTGGACCTGTATGATTCCTGCTCTTGATGTGGGATATGCTTTATATATGAAATTATACTTCTGACCTATCATCAAAAAACTGTGCATTCTGAGGACTCTTCTCACAGTGACAATTCCTTTAAATTGACAAAATATGCTTTCTTCTGTAACTCCCTCATAACATGGTCTCCCATCTTAAAAATGAGAAGTGAGGATTTAATCTGGAGCCCCTAGGACAGAAACCAGTGTAAAGTTAACTGAGCCCCACAGGAATAGATAATTTTTCTGTCAGCTAAGCACTGTGTCACCTTTAATTTCTAATAACATATGACAAATAATTGTACCATTCTGATGTCCTAAATCAATGGAGAAGTTCCTGTCCCAGTCAAAGGTTTGTCAGAGAATCCTCTGCACACCTGGTGAGCTGAAAGGTGGATACTGAGTGTGTGTGGTTTTTTGTTTGCTTTGCTTTGTTTGTTTTGTTATATATATATATATATATATTTTATGTGAGACCCAAACTAAAAGGATGGTTGTTCCCAAATAGACCAGTTTACAAGACTGGATCTTCTGCCAGTTAGATAAAAATTAAGAGATTCTCCCAGACATATTCAACAACCCACCCATTCTCTCTCGCCTCAGCGTATCTAACATTACTCATTACTTCTTTCCTGTTAGCTCCATGATAAACTGGGCAATCAGAATGTCACTGTCTGCCCTTCTGTTTATTATAAAGACTCCCTAGTACGTGAGACAACACATCGACAAGAGTCTGATGACTGCGATAAGTCTCCCTCACTGCATGAACACACACATATAGAATGTCAAACAATGCTAACAAATATTGAGGAAGCCAGCAGTGTCCCAAGAGTGATGAGCCTAGGAGAGGGAGATGGAAAATGGAAAGAGCCCACAGAGAGCATTCAGGGGAGATGCCAGAGAACCTTAAAGAAATCGTTTCAACCCATTAGAGCTCTGAGGCAAACATTAAAACTAATGAAGTATTTGTAAAGAGATGTGTATTTGCCATATGAGCAGGGTAAATCAGGTGTGAGGCCAAGTACAATGGCTCTGCATGAGGTTTTGAGGCACAAGACTGAGAAGAGAAAAGCACAATCTCATAATCTTCCTGTCCGGCAATGTTTCTGGCAAGTTAAGTCAAGAGGCTTAAAGCATAGATTGAGCAATAATTTTGGCCTGTCAGGCTTTCAGCCCTTACTTCCCATTTTCTTTTTAATTGCCCATCTGCCATTCTCAAACCACTCTGTTGAAATAGAGAGGTTTACCCCATCCTCAGCTCCAGAGATTGGCATGTGATTCAGGAATGGCTGATCAGAACAGCACATCTAACTGATTAGGGGTAGACATGTGACCCAAGCCAAGACAACCTTAGTCAATGAGATTTATTTCACAGACCTTTTTAAGAACCACTGAGAAACAGAACATTTCTTTTGTCAGGTTGAAATTATTAAGATGTAAACCCTGAACCGCAGGGGTCACCATAAAAGGGAAGTGACCTTTATAATGAAGCCAAAACAGAATGCAGAATAGAAAGATGCAAAAAAGCCATTTTAATCATGGCATCACTTGAGACTGAATCCAGACTTGTTCTAAGGTTTTAATTTGATAAGCCAATAAATTTATCTTTTGTTTAAGCTGTTTTGTGTTAGATTTGTGTCATTTCAACCAAATGAGTTCACACTTCTGATGTGTTTATTAACTTCTTTCCCATCAGTATGTGAACCCTAAAAAGAATGTTTTTCCCTCCACATTCATACTTGTTAAGCATATATCATCTGTTTTAAAAGTACAGTGTCCTGTATAGTACAAGGTCAGAAAAGTCCCCTCTTCTTCTAAGCTGTCTAAATTGTTTACTTCCTTTGCCAAGATATCCACACTCTATATCCTTATCATCTTCTCCCAGCATCTCTAACTGCCTTTGACTGCCAACATCTTCCTCTCAGAGGTAAGTTTCCTGCCCCCATATTCTGATACCTCAACTTAATGGATTAGATATATGATCTTCCACTTTTTCTCAATAACCGAGAGTTGCCTCTTCTTCCAAAACAAACCTGATAACCTCCAGTCTGGAAAGTGACCTCTGCTAAATTCAAGTTCCTTAATCTCTAACTTCTCTACTCACAGAAGGCACCACTGTCCTTCCTTATTATGGATAAGAACCTTTCTAAATGAAACAAATAATTCACCCTTCCCAACAGATAAGACCTGGCAAAAACTGTATGCAACAGCAATGGATGCAAAACACTACTTGTTTATATTTCCTGAAAATGAGTTGCTCCTCCCCTGGAAGAGAATTCATTTTATATAAACAGAATTTTAAATAAATATACTTTTAAATATTTTTAAATAGTATGTTGCCTGTCATTGGAGAAAGATGAAGCCTTGATGTTGAAAATTATTCTGCTCAATCATTTTACTCACTTTACCCAATTCTGCTATATACATTCTAAGAGAAAAGCAACAGGTCTGGACCTGGTCTCTGTTCATGTGGTTCTTCACATGATGAATATATAATAATAGGACAGAGTTTTCAAGGAGATTTCATACTAGAAAAGTACTCTTAGAAAATGCATTCTTTCAGTTCGTAAATCTAGGGGACATGTAGCTCTCATCCACAGATTTAATCTAGATCAGTCTCATGGCAGAGTCAAATCTCTGTCTGGGCAGACAAGTCTTAGGAAACCCTGGAAATCTCTTTACACAGTACCAAGGCAGCTTTATTTATGTAATTAAGTTAATATTCTGCTTTTAATACTGCTTCTTGCTTTGTTCCCAATGGTCAAGATATTGCCTCATTTTTTAGTCCCTTTGAGTTCTTGACTGATAACTCAGACTCCAAGAGAGACTGAGGTTTTTATCTGTGCTCTTGTAGGGTCTCCCAAGGGATGAAGTCCCATCCCTGAAATCTGGTCACTGTGCTGTGGTTTTGACTAGCCCTTACCTCATTCTGTTGACAGCCAATAATTGCCAAGTAGAGTGGTTAATAGTGGAATATCATGTCAGATCTTCATTCAAATCCTCCCTCTTTAATTTGTTGTTGTGCATTCTTAGTTATTTAACCTCTATTGACCTCATTTGTAAAATAAGAATAATTATTTACCTTTAAAGGAACTAAATATAGTATTTATAAAGTCTTTCTCACAATATCTAGTATATTTGTTCATTCTTTCACTTACTCAAAATATTTATCAAGCATTTATTATGTTTCAGGATTGGTTCCAGGTACTAGAGCACACATTTATGTTCAATACACAGAGGAATCAACATAATATTCATTATCATCATCACCATCACCACTAGCATTTCTATTCATTTTCTTATTAATTCTTCTATTCAACATTATTCAAAATCTTAAACCCAGCCTTTGCACATAAATAAATAAAAGTCTCCACACTTCAGGAATTCATGGTTTTGTGGAGGAGACAAAGATCCTATAGGGCACATAAAGATGCACTGTCCTCTGTGTTCCCTGCAAAGAAAGTCTTACTGTGCAGCCACAGAGACCACAGGGACCATGGATAGCAAATGACATCCATCCTTAGAGCAACTTCAGAGTCTATTTCAGCTGCAGAGAGTCACTGGAAATGAAAACATTTCCTTCTCAGAGAAGTGTTCCTAAGATAGCTGAACAAGGAAGCAAAATAAATGCCAAGCCATTTAGATCCAACATGGGTTAAATCTGCCATTTTCTGGGCCTTGCTTGGAAAAATCTGTATCCCTGATATATAGGGAGAAAATATATGGGTAGATGATCCCAAAGATCTTGATTCCTTTGAACACTTGAAGTCTACAGAAATAGCTGATCCATTTCTTTTTTCTATTTTTATATTTTTAATTTTTAGGAAGGCTATTTAATGTTGTGGGAGAAAGCTAACATAATGCTAAGTTGAAGAAAAGGAAATATTTACAGTGTGATTTTAATTAGGTAAAAATCAATTTTCTTAGGAAAAATACATTCATGGTTCATTTTGAGGAGTAGTTGTTACTGGGTTATATTTTCTAGGTTGTCTAGGAAAAGCACATATAACTATAATAGCAAAAAAAATTACAAAAAAAGAAATTTGGGTAGCTAACAAAGTACTAAATATTTAAGCATATTGTGTTTTAGAGCTGGAGAGTAGTTGCAGCAATCACTTGGCCTGGGAGCTTGTGACTAAGGTTTGTGATTGGTAGGGGAAATTGAAAGTGGTTTCTCAGAAGGTCAAATGGAGAGGAAGATTTCTTAGTGATTTGCTCTCGGTAAATTCCCAATGTATTTAGTTCTGTCATTCACTGATTGCCATTTGCTGATCAGAAAGCCTGGCTGTTCACTTTGTGACAAATGCAAAATAGGAAGACAAAGTAATTATTATCTAATAAGTGTGACTTTCCAGAGTGTCAAATACTTTAAAACATAGGGCAACAGTAAAAGACTCCTGATGGTATAAAGTGGGAACCATTCTAGATTGTTCTTCAGTCTTTGGTGTTCATCTATGAATAGGACATGAAATTATTTTAGTGAATCTCCCTCTGAATTAATTTTTTTAAATTTTAGTTTGTTAACGTACAGCCCAATATTGGTTTCAGGAGTAGAATTCAGTGATACATCACTTACATAACACCCAGTGCTCATCACAACATCCTTAATACCCATCACCCATTTTAGCCCACAACCCATCTACCACCCTTCATTAACCCTCAGTTTGTTCTCTATCCTTAAGAATGTTTTGTGGCTTGTTTCCCTCTCTTCTCTTCTCTTCTCTTCTCTTCTCTTCTCTTCTCTTCTCTTCTCTTCTCCCCCTTTCCCATTTGTTCAGCTGTTTTATTTCTTAAATTCCACATATAAGTGAAATAAAATAAAGTATTTGTCATTCTCTGGTTGACCTTTTTAGCTTAGCATAATACATTCTAGCTCCATCATGTCCTTCCAAATGGCAAGATTTAATTCTTTTTGATTGCTGAGTAATATTCGTGTGTGTGTGTGTGTGTGTGTGTGTGTGTGTGTATTACATCTTCTTTATCCATTCATCTGTAAATGGACATTTGGGAAACTCCATAGTTTGGTTATTGTTGATAATGCTGCTATAAACTTTGGGGTGCATGTACCCACCTTGGAATCTGTGTTCTTGTATCCTTTGTGTAAATACCTAATACTGCAATTGCTGGATCAATAGAATTGTAGTTCTATTTTAGTTTTTTGAGGAACCTTCATACTGTTCTCCAAAATGGCTGCACCATTTTCATTCCCACCAATAGTGCAGGAGGTTTCCCCTTTCTCTGCATCCTCACTGAAACCTGTCGTTTCCTGTGTTAATTTTAGCCATTCTGATGGGTTTGAGGTGGTATCTCATCATGATTCTGATTTGTATTTCCCTGATGACGAGTAATGATGAACATCTTTTCATGTGTCTATTAGCCATCTGGATGTCTTCTTTAGAAAAGTGTTTATTCATGTCTTCTGCCCATTTCTTCAATGGATTATTTGTGTTTTGGGTGTTGAGTTTGATTAGTTCCTCATAGATTTTGGATACTAATCCATTATCCAACTTGTCATTTGCAAATATATTCTCCCATTTCACAGGCTGCCTTTTAATTTTGCTGATTGTTTCCTTCACTGTTCAGAAGCTTTTATCTTGAAGAAGTCCTAATAATTTTTGTTTGCTTTTGTTTCCTTTGCCTTTGGTGACGTGTCTAGTAAGAAGGTGCTCTGGCCAGGGGAAAAGAGGTTGCTGCTGTGTTCTCTTCTAGGATTTTCATGTTTCCTGTCTCACATTTAGGTCTTTCATCCATTTTGAGTTTATTTTTGTATATGGTGTAAGAAAGTGGTCCAGTTTCATTTTTCTCCAGGGTGCAGTCAAGTTTTCCCAACACTATTTGTTAAAGAGACTATATTTTTTCCATTGGATATTCTTTCCTGCTTCATCAAAGATGAGTTCACCATATAGTTCTGGGTCCATTCTTGGGTTCTCTATTCTGTTCCATTGATCTATGTGTCTGTTTTTGTGTCAGTACCATACTATTTTGATGACTACGGTTTTGTATTATAGCTTGAAATCTGGAAACATTATTGCTTTCAGTTTTGTTTTTCTATTTCAGGATTGCTTTGGATATTCATGGTCTTTTGTGGTTCCATACAAATTTTAGGATTGTTTCTCCAGCTCTGCAGAAAAAAATGCTGTTGGTATTTTGATAGGGATTGCATTAAGTGTGTAGATAGATTGGTTTGAGTAGTAGGCACATTTTATTTTATTTATTTTGAGAGAGAGAGAGAGAAAGAGAGAGAGAAAGAGAGAGAGAGAGAGAGAGAGAGAGAGAGAGAGAGAGAGAGAGAATGAGTGGGAGAGGGACGGGGGAAAGGCAAGAGAGAGAATCCCAAGCAGACTCTGCACTGTCAGCACAGATTCCAATGTGGGGTTCAAACTCACATGAGATCATGACATGAGCTGAGACCAAGAGTCAGAATCTTAACTAACTGAGCCATCTAGGAGCCCCAAGTAGTACAGACATTTTAACAATGTTTGTTCCTCCAATCCATGAGCATGGAATGCTTTTTCTTTATTTGTATGTGTCCTCTTAAATTTCTTTCATAAGGGTTCTATAGTTTTCCAAGTACAGATCTTTTACCTCTTTAGTTAGGTTTATTCCTAGTCATCTTATTGTTTTTGGAGCAATTGCAAATGTGATTGATTCCTTGATTTCTTTTTCTGCTGCTTCGTTATTTGCATATAAAAATGTAACAGATTTTTGCACATTGATTATACATCCTGTGACTTTGCTGAATTCATGTATTAGTTCCAGCAATTTTTAAAAAATTTTTAATTAATTATTTATTTTTTGAGAGAGAGAGAAAGAGAGTACAAGGGGTGGGGGGGGGAGAGGCAGACACACAGAATCTGAAGTAGGTTTCAGGCTCTGAGCTGTCAGCACAGAGCCCAACATGGGGCTCTCCAACCCCCGAACCATGAAATCATGACCTGAGCCGAAGTCAGGCACTTGACAATCAACTGAGCCACCCAGGCACCCCAGTTCCAGCAATTTTTTTGGTGGAGTCTTTTGGGTTTTCTACGTGGACCATCTTGCCATCTACAATAGCAAATGTTTGACTTCTTCCTTACCAACTTGTATACATACACTTTATTAATTTTTCTTGACTGATTACTGAGGCTAAGACTTCCAGTACTATGTTCAATAGTAATGGCGAGAGTGGATATTGCTGTCTTGTTCCTATCATAGGGGAAAGGCTTTCAGTTTTTCCCCATTGAATATAATGTTAACTGTGGGTCTTTTGTATATGGCCTTTATGATAATGATGTATGTTCCACCTATCCCTACTTTGTTGAGGGTTTTTATCGAGAATGGATACTGTATTTTGTCAAAGATTTTTCAGTATCTACTGACAGGATCATATAGTAATTATCCTTTCTTTTGTTAATGTGGGGTCTTATGTTGATTTATTTGTGAATATTGAACCAGCCCTGCAGTCCAGAAATAAATCCCACTTGATCATGGTGGATAATTCTTTTAATGTACTGTTAAATTTGATTTGCTAAATTCTCTTATTGAGAATATTTGCATCCATGTTAATTAGGGATATTGGCCTATAATTCTCCTTTTTAGTGGAGTCTTTGTCTGGTTTTGGAATAAAGGTAATGCTGGCTTCATAGAAAAAGTTTGGAAGTTTTTCTTCCATTTCTATTTTTTAGAATAGTTTGAGAAGAATAGGTATTAACTCTTCTTCAAATGTTTGGTAGAATTCCCCTGGGAAGCTATCTGGCCCAGGACTCTTGTTTATTGGGAGATTATTTATTACTGACTCAATTTCTTTGCTAGTTATGGGTCTTTTCAAATTTTATATTTCTTTCTGTTTTTGTTTTTACAGTTTGTGGTTTCTAACTTTCTAGGATTTGTCCATTTCTTCCAGATTGCCTAGTTTGTTGACATATAATTTTTCATCATATTCCATTATAGTTGTTTGTATCTCTGTGTTGTTGATTGTGATCTCTCCTCTTTCATTAGTGATTTTATCTATGTGGTTCCTTTCTCTTTTATTTTTGATAAGTCTGGCTGGGGGTTATCAATTTTGTTAATTCTTTCAAAGAACCAGCTCTTAGTTTTGTTGATCTGTTCTACTAGTTTTTGTTTGTTAATTTCTATATTGTTTGTTTCTGCTCTAATATTTATTATGTTCCTTCTTCTGCTAGTGTTAGACTTTATTTGCTGTTCCTTTTCTAGCTCCTTTAGGTGTATGGTTAGGTTGTGTATTTGGGACCTTTTTTACTTTTTGAGATAGGCCTGAATTGCAATATACTTTCCTCTTAAAACTGCCTTTGCTGCATCCTAAAGGTTTTAAACTGTTGTGTTTCCATTTTCATTTGTTTCCATGTATTTTTTCTTCTTCCTAAGTTTCCTAATTAAACCATTTATTCTTTATTAGGATGTTCTTTAACTCCATGTATTTGAGCCTTTTCAATTTTTTTCTTGTGGTTTTCCATTTCATAGCATTGTGATCTGAAAATACACATGGTATGATCTTGATCTTTTTGTACTCATTGAGGGCTGATTTGTGGCCCGGTATGTGATACATTCTGGAGAAGGTTCCATGTGCAGTTGAGAAGACTGTGCATTCTGCTTCTTTAGGTTGAAATGTTCTGAATATATGTTAAGTCTATCTAGTGCAGTGTGTCATACAAAACCATTGTTTCCTTATTTATTTTCTTCTTACATGATCTGTCCATTGCTGTAAGTGGGGAATCAAAGTCCCCTACTATTATTGTATTATTATCAATGAGTTTCTTTATGTTTGTGATTGATTTATATATTTGAGTGTTCTTAGGTTGGGGGTATAAATATTTACAATTTTTAGAGTCTCTTGATGGATAAACCCCTTAGTTATGATGTAACACCCTTCTTCATCTCTTGTTACAGTCTTTGTTTTAAAATCTAGTTTGTCTAATATAAGTATGGCTAATTGGCTTTCTTTTGACATCCATTAGCATGATAGATGGTTCTCCATTATCTACTTCCAATCTTCAGGTGTCTTTTGGTATAAACGAGTCTATTGTAGGCAGTATATAGATGTCATCCATTTCTTTTAAAAGCTATCATTTCCCCAATTCTGGAAAACAATGCAGAGATCCCTCTTTTATAAGACAGCCTGTGTGCTGCTGAACCTCCACTCATGGCCACTAGGTCTATGACTAGAGTAATATAATCAGAACAGTAGTTACCATCAAGATGAAGTTCAGGATCAGGGCCAAACCACTGTTCCTAGGCTTTGGAACAAGACCAAGATCCATGTTCTCACAGGCAGTCCTGGGAGACTCATGTGGTTTATATAACCAGGTTTCTCCTGAGAACCCTACAAAATAAGTTAGGTATGATGAACCTAAGTCATAGCATAATCCAGCAGGGGACACACAGAACCTAATAATGGAGTTGCAAGTTTGAGCTGGTAAGCACTGTCATGAACCAGTAGAATTGAACTAGGTGTTCAAGACCTGTAAATGTCTAGGTCTTCAAGTTCAAGTCATTTGAGATAGCAGAATAATAAATGTGGGACTCATGGTAGGTCAAGACAAACTGTTCTCAACTACTTTTTTGTGATATGTACATACGTATCTCAACCAAAATCTGAAGTTTTTACTGTTCTCAGCTGATTGTGAAAGTCCAATGACAATTTTAACTTTATTGAGTCATAAAATTAAATCTGAATGTCACATGACTGATGTATGGGAAAATTACTAAACTTGAAAGTAAATCTAACTTCTTTTTAGCATCCAAATTGCAACTAGTATACAAAATGCAACTAGTAAATGTGATGCCAGAGCATGGGGACTTCCCTAATTATTTATGGCTTTTTAGAAAGAAACTGATTCCATAAGAGTCAGAGATACAGAATGAATTCTGGCCACTCTTAAAGTAGGGACAGCAGGACTATGGCAAGCATACCAATTCCAGCCCATTCACTATATTTCCCAAGGACCTTATTTTGAGTCACATTCTGAGGCTATATACCTTGCCTCACTGCCAAAGATTAATGTTAGATAGAGAGGATGGTGTTAGCACAGGAGTCTTGTAATCATTGTCACTGGCAAAGGGTAAGAGGGGTATTATATTTGCTTGTGTACAATAATATGGAAAATATAAAACAAAGGCTTTTATTCAGGTCATTAATTTGAGAATATGACCTTAGAAGAGGGATAACAATGGAGTTGAAGGAAGAAAGCCAATTAAGTTGTCTACTGCAATGTGCTCCTTGTTCTTGATCTTAGGGAACCATCTGAAAAGGCCTAAGAATACATTTCAGAAATTTTCACCTAAAGAATGAAAAGAGAAAGCATTTGCTGGATTTCTCCCACACTCGCTGGTCAAACGTGATCCAATTGTTGGATGGGACATGAAATGAGGCTCTGTCCAATTTTGCCAGACTTAGACCTAAGTCTAAGATTATAAGGAACATTATTTCCATAGTTAATTAAAAAAGATGAGGTCATGAGCATACAAAATTGTCCAAAACAAGTATATGATACAGCTCTTTACCTCTCTTTTAGAGTTCTAATCTCCATTATAGCTGTTGCTGGTTTTCTTAAACACCCCATCAAATCTTACTATTTAAATGAATTGTGCACAACTACTGTAATTTTCTCAGGAATTACATTCCTTGTGAATCCTTGGATCCACAGTCTAATGATTTAGTTTAAATTCAAATTTAATCTCCAGACATAGTAAACCATGACATTCAAACTTAAGACAAAGTTACAACAAAGGAAACAATGTCAATGATAACAAAATTAATAATGCAGCATGCTAATAAATTAGGATATAAACAACACTTTCTTATAAAATATTAGCCTAATGTATACTTATTCTTCTTTTCTGGAAAAATATGATTCCCACAAGATTTTGAGGAGTCATACAATAATAATAAAGATGAAACATAATAAATGTTGAGATATGAAGGTAGTCCATTATAAATTTATACCTTTGTTGTCCACACATTTTCAATGAAATTGCAAAGTTTTAGAACTTTTTAAATTTAAAATTGCATCGTTTTAATTCTTTCAACCATAGTTGAGTAATTTTCTTATCTATTATTAGAGTGGCTTAATACTTTCATTAATCCATGCATCATAAAATGGGACATTATTTTTATGACTACCCTAATCAGTCATTTGACTTGTTCCAGAAACACAAAACAGCTGTTTTCTACTGATTCCAAAGACAGAAAAAAGGTCAGTATACGCATAAGCCATTTCAGTTATATGGAAGGGATTTATAGATAGAGTTGCTACTATTATCACCTCTTCTTTGGCATGATTAGCATTGTTGCTACAGTTAGTAGAATGATTATGGGTAGGTTGGAGACCTTTGCAAAGAAATAGAAAGGCCTAATATCAGGAGCCATTGATGTTGCCACTAGGTCTTACTGATTGATTTACCCATTAAGCCCATGGGGAACCTGTACAGGTATCCATTTCATCTCTTGCTCCTTAGCTGTCAGGCCAAAAAAAAAAAAAAAAAAATCATTTGCTGAGCAGCTGGAGTATGTTTGAAATCTTCAGATGAAGAGCAAGGAAATTTTAGATCTCGTTAGGTATGATCCAATATGCTTTATCTGTTGCCTACAAAGAATGCTTGAATCCACACACAAAGTGAACCATAGAAAGGAAAAAGTGACTTAAAATGCTGTATTAAAAATTTGCAGATTCCTAAGTGAAATTGGGTCCTAAGGAATTTATTCATCTGAGGATATTTTCTGAGAATGCTATATTATTAAAGAAACAGTGTATAATAGAATAAAGGACCTCAAAGAGCTGGAAAATTGGCCAGAATTTAAAACAAGGAGGCACAGAAGACTAAAATGTATTGTGTAATGGAAAGCATAAATCTGTACTTCCATCCTCAACTAAAACATTTGAGATAGTAGGGACTCAGTCATTCTAAGGAATGGTATAGTACTAATACTAAAATGCTATGAGGTATGTAATGCAGATATAATTGTTTTCCCATTCTAGGAAGTAAAATGTGGGAATGAAAGAAATTAAGATACTTTGTGGTAGGGTCCCCTCCCTAAGAATGAAAAAAAAAAAAAAAAAAAAGAAGACCATCTCAAGGCAACCTTACTATTCGTGTATGTGACAACATCCCTCGCGGCCTGGTAACATGAGAACACTTTAATCAGACTGCATGTTTGTGTGTTACCATATATGGGAGACAAAGAAGTAAAAAAAATATATAAAAACCATGCCACGTGGTGTTCAGGGCTCAGTTCTTTGGGTATGAACCCAACTTAGTGATACTGATACCAGATGGAATAAATTTGCTTCCTAGAAAGAAAAGCCTTGGTGTCATGACTCTCTGTGCAGGAATCCTGCTACATTGCTTGGGGGCTCATCTGGGATTCAGAGACAGTGTGTTTCCACCTCCTTTGCCACTGGGGATGCAAACCTCCGGGTGTCGGGAGAGGCAGCTCACCTAGCACCAGCGGACCCCTTGATCCACAGGAGACTAGCCCTCCTGATGTGCTGGGTGAGGACCCCGTGTGCGCTAATGGAACTGGTGAGGCCCAGGAACCAGCTCAGGGAAAGCCCGTCAGACTGGTAAGAACCCAGGTTCGTTTTGGTAGACCAGCCTGTAATAGGCAGAAGGGGAGCCTGATCACCTCCCAGACTTGCACTAGTAATTCCACAAGGAAAGAGGAACGAAGCTGCAACTTGAAGGCGTTGGGTGCTGGGTGCTGGGCGGCAGGTTGGAGTCGCCATGTAACTGCGTATGGGGACATGTCTCTTGTTTGTTTTCTGGGTCGATGACTATAATAATTAGAGCCAACTCTCTCTGGTTATTCTGCCTCAGAACAGAGACTTTAGGGAATATTCCCAAGCAGCTGCCGAAACTCCTTTTGTTTTGGGGAAGTTCTCTGTCTTCTGTGGACTGACATAGACTGCCTAATTCCCCTGGTGGAAAATAAAACAAAAGAAACCTGAAGTCTGCTCCTTTGTCTGAGCTGACAAGATTTAAAACTGGGAATTCTCTTTCTCTGCCTTCTGCTGGCACCTCTCCTCTTTTGCCCTCCCGTCCCCCACTCCTTTTCTGCACCACCTGGTGGGGGGGCATCCTGCATAACTGACTCCTCAATGCCTCAGGCAACATCAGCTCCTCCTCTTACCCTAGATGTTGAGGAGCGAAGGCCACCGAAGTCAGATTTCCCCACCAACTTTCCAGGTAGAAATTAACGGGGAACAAAATGTCTTACGTGGACTCAAGGAAAATGTATTCAGTGTTTAAGTAAATTTAAGTTTGTTGTTTGAGATAAACAATGCTTATCAACATTAAAAAGAAAACAGAAACAAAGGTGTATTCTACATAGATTTGCTGAAGGTCAAATAAGCTCATGTTATCTCTGTTCCAATTTGTTAACAAAAGGATGACTTAAAGTGATGATTAATTTTATCTGTCTCATAGTTTTCATGGGTAATTGTTAAAATAGCTTTGAAAGTCCTTGGTAACCTAAAACGTTAAAGTTTTGCTTGTATGATAAATTGAGATTGAATTCATTGGCTATCTAATGAGATAAGAAGCTAAAGCACTAATTTCTACATGTAGATTTGTGCTTTTGACTTGTTGCAAAAAAAAACCTAAGGATATTTGGAACCGTTGAAAATCATGCTTTGTGCTTAATGGATTCATAAGTTTGCCATCTAAAAAAATTTTGATATAACATAGAGTTCACAATTGATTACTACTTAGTTTTCACTGGAGACTAAGGTTTCTAGCAGTTAAAATTCTGCTAAATGTACTTAAGATTGTTGGAAACAAAGAAAGCAACTGTGTATGTAGGAAAGTAGGAGGTATGTAAGAAAGATATAAGAAATGGAAATATATTTTTTGTTACAGGCAAAAAAAGTGATTTTGTCCTAAATGAGACTGGTTATTTGAAGAAAAATGGTTTGGGACAAAATCTAAATGCAAAAAAAAAAAGTTGTAGAAGGTTTGTAGAGGGTAATCCTTAAAAAGAAATTTTATATATGATCAGGATGGACTGAGGTTAAAATAAACGGATTTTAAAAGTACACAGGATTAAGATTAAAATTCCTCCTCCTTTGATCCAGAGGCTAGGAAAATGATGGCAATACCCTTGATGCCAGCCTCCAAATCATCCACATTTGTGTTGTTCTTGTTTAGCAGAGGAATGGATCCCTTTGCCATATGAAGGATGGATATATATAAAGGGCTTTTACTAAGATACATGGGAGCCATTTTACTAAGCTTAGCCCACTGTATGCCAAAAATGGATACCCACGTGCCTGAAACATATTTGTGTGGGCATTGTTGAAAAAGGCAGGGGAAAAGACCTTGACTTTGGCCCTTTTACCCCCTCCCTCCATGGCCAATGATCAATATGTAAGTTACTGTTGGGCCAAAATAAAATTAGTACATCCTACTATAACCAAGAAAATCTTGCTTGGTTACAGTCCTATCCTCAAGGCCCTACAGGCAGAAAACAGAGGGGTAAAAACAAAACAAAACAAAAAAAACTTTACATTACAAGGTTTAAGACAGATAAAAGGAGATTTGGGTAAATTTTCTAATTGGATAAATATATAAAGGCTTTTCAGAATATTACGTATATTTTTGAGTCGATCTGGAAAGATATGCTTTTGTTAAATCAGACTCTTAATGACACAGATGTTTTAGAAAAAAAAAATTCAGGAAAACTAAGATTTGGTCCTTAAATTATGCTAAATTAGCCACTTTTTTACAAACACAAAATGAGAGCCTGATGGCCTTCCTGGAGAGGTTGAGGGAGGTTCTCATTAAATATATGAGTATCTCCCTTGACACCCCTAAGGCTGAGATAATTTTAAAAGACAAATTTGTCACTCAATCAACCCATGATATTCAAAGAAAATGCAAAAATTGGCTGTTGGCCTTGAAGGGACCCCGGAGGAGCTCTTATTGGGTATATTACAAACAAAACAGAAAAGGAAGCTTTAAAAAAATCTAAGGCCTTAGTTGTGGCCTTATGTACTGTGTCAGACCAGACTTCCCAAGGTCCTGGCACCAAGTGCCATTTATATGGCCATTCAGAGCACTAAAATGAGAACATCCTCTGAGGAGACAACCAAAATAAAATCCCCATAAGCCATGCCCCTGATATGGAAACAATCACTGGAGATCTGAATGCCCTCAGGGACCTCTGTCTGTGAGGGCTCAGATAACCAATGTCCCTGGAAGGGACTAACCAGGGCCTGAGGCTCTTCACAGTGGCTCCCCTATACCAAGTGTCTATAAGAAACCCAGAACCTTGGGTAACTCTAAATATAGGAGAACTGGTTGATTTCCTGCTTAATACCAGAGCTACCTTATCTGTCCTCCTATCCACTCTAGGCCAACTATCCCAATGCAGCATGACTATTAGAGGCACCTCTGGAAAACTTCTAACTAAATTTTTCTCTCAGCCCTTGGGATGTATGGGGAAACCTAATTTTTTCTCATTCTTTCCTGATAATGCCAGAGAGCCTTGCTCCCTTGCTAGAAAGGGACATTATAACTAAATTAGAGACTCTGGTGCTAGTAACTCAGGACAGATAAACAATTATATGAGCTTTAGAAAATTACTGGGCATTGTAGGCTATAGATACCAGGGTTCAGGAAAATAGTTTGCTGCTATACCAATTATTAAAGGAGACTCAATCCCACCTACTCTCCCCTCCCCCAAAATAGATAAACAAATAAATAAACTAGCGTCTGACTCCTAAACACTGTCTCCAGCCCTTGGAATGGTTAAAACAGAGCAGAGCAATTACTAATTACCAAGCTCACAGAGCTAAAAGATTATTAAAACACAGCATCAGACCTTTCATTTAGGGAAGGACAAAACTTAGCAAATGGCTCAAAGGATGTTTGCTGGGAAAAAAAAAATTGTCAAGGACAGTTCTGCAAGTGGTATCAGCCTGTGAAGTATGTCTTAAAAACAATCCTTTCAATCACAAACTTGCTCTCCCAGACAATCAGGGAAGTGGAGACCACCCAGGAAAAAACTAACAATTAGGTCTCACTCATTTGCCAAGGTAAAAAAAAAAGCCAACATCTGTTTGTATGGGTTAATACTTTTACTAATTATATAGGGGCCTTCCTTTACAAGGCAGAAAAGGCACAAAAAAGTAATAAAAATTCTGCTTTATAAAATAATACTCAGGTTTGGCTTACCTAAAAATTACAAATTAATAACAGTAAATGGCTGCCTTAACTCTTTTTCTAGTAGAACTTCTGGCTCTTGAAAAAGTTTTAGACATCAAAATAAAGCTTATTATTCAGCAAAACTCTAAATAACACCTCACAAGCATTAGATGCTTTAAAAAATTTTTTTAAATCGTTAGGGCCAAACTCTTGGAAATAGAGCCACCGTTGATTACTTACTGCTCCTGCTTCTCCATTAGCTGGGTAATGAGAGATTCCCTGACATATGTTGCTTACAAAGTTAGGGTCTCTCCTAGATTATTTCACAGGTTTGGAAACTGTAGACATTATCTTAGGATGTCATCTTGTTGGTCAGTATAATCTTTATTTTGTGTTTTTCTCTTTGTGTTTGCTAATGTTTATGCTGCCTCATGCCTGCCAGCCTTCTTGTAAAACCATAATGTAGGTCACTCGACCAACCCTTGGGTAGACTCTAACTGCTGTACCCCTACACCGTCCCTTATCAGCTTGAAGAAGCCAGAACGGTCATCATCCCTGTTCCCCAACAGCAGTTACAGGCCCTGTTCCAGGGCAGAAATAAATAGGGAAAGGGTTAACATTAGGCAGGGAGAGATAAGGGACCTTTAGGGAGGCAGACTGCAGCTGCAAGTGGGAGGCTAAAGAAACAGATGGGATTCTCCCTTTATCAAATCCTTTATGGGTGCCCTCCCCCCATTATCAGAGGCATAAGGGGGGATCTAAATGAGATAGACAATCTAACCCTAAAACAACAGATGCAGGCCCTTGGCTTTACCCTAGCCACCTTTCACCACTGGGTCAGAGAACAATTACCTGTAAATCTGGCTACCGACGCTCACCTTTTTAAACCTGGAGATGCAATATGGATAAAGGAATGAAATGTCCAACCCCTAAAATCCCTCTGGAGGGGCCCATTCACTGTCATTTTATCCACCCCTACCACAGTAAAGGTAGCCAAAGTGGGTCCCTGGATTCACTACAGCAGAGTGAAGCTGGCATCTCCAAACTGGGAGTGCATTCCTGATCCATCAGTGGACCATATGAAAGAAGAAGCAATCTGCAACTCCAGAGACTCCAGGAGACCACAGCCCTGCTGTACTCACTCCAAAAGCTGACTGATCTATGCACAGCAGAAGCTTGAGGAATTGACAGTCCAGTGAAACAAAAGACTGCCTTTATTTTCTATATGTTTCCTTACTGTGATGCACTGTCACACCTTGTTTCTCACTATTATTGTGATTCTTCCTCTACTCTTTGCCATAAGATTGGCCAAACCTGCCTTGGCCGGCTAGAAATGTGGTGAGAGGTTTCTGTTAACACTCACCTTCCTTTTGTGGATAAGATATTTCATTGGTACCAACATAGGAAAACAATGGCCATAAGAGACTAAAAAAATTAGATCCCCACAAGTAAAACAAAATACCCCAGTCCTACTATTGGGGTTTGGGTTCTCAAGAGCTCCATTATTGGAAAAAACTGTCTTGCCTTATGGAGAAAAAGTTCACCTCCATCCCTGTTGGAAAGTTAATATGCATAGGCCAAAGGTTTTCTAACTCCACTGGCCAGAAAACACAATGGTGGGGGACCCAGATCACCTTCAGCCAGATCCCCACACCTTGTCTCACTTCTCTCATCTCCAAGAGGCCTGAGACCATGTCAACACAGCCATCAAATGGCAGGTCCCATGTGGACTTTACTAGATATGTGGAAGGACAGACTATATTATACTTCCCTCGGTCTGGTCAGGGTCATATGTGATGAAAACTATTCATCCATCTTTCTTCCTGCTCCCACTTGCCAGAGAAAAACATTTGGAAATTCAAGCGTATGGGGACAGGGAGACTCAAAAAAAAAAAAAAAAAAAAAAAAAAAAAAAAAAAAAGAAGCAGTGTGTCTTATAATTAACAATTAAAAAGATAACAAATGGCCTCCCGAGCATATAATCCAATATTATGGCCCTGCCACCTGGGCAGAGGATGAGTACTGGGGCTACTACACTTCCATTTACATGCTAAACCACATAATTAGACTACAAGAAATTGTAAAAATTATAACCAATGAAATTGCCAGAGCTCTTAATTTACTAGCCAAGCAACAAACCAAGATGTACAATGCCATCTATCAACATTGCTTGGCCTTGGATTACATGCTTGCTTCTGAGAGAAGTGTTGGTGGAAATTTCAACCTGAGCAACTACTGCCTACAGATGGATGATGAGGAAAAAGTCATAGAGGAGATCACAGATCAAATAAAAACGTTGCTCACGTCCCAGTCCAGACCTGGAACGGTTAGAATCCCAGAGAGTTATTTGGGGGATGGTTTTCAGATCTTGGGGGATTCAAAAGCCTCATAGAAATTATCCTCCTAATTTTAGGAGGATGCTTACTCTTACCCTGCTTAGCTCCCCTGGTTGTATGGTCTGTCTCCAATCTCATTGAGGGCATGATTAAAAAAGAGAGAGAGAGAGAGAGAGAGATGTCCTCTCATGTAAGATGTTATAAAAGTATAAATTTCTAAGCCAAGATGATACTTTTTGACCCTAAATAGAAGGGTAAGAGAATCAAAAGGGGGAATGTGGTAGGGTCCCCTCCCTAAGGGAGAAAAAAAGAAGAACATCTTCAGGCAACCTTGCTATTCACGTAGGTGACAACATCCCTCACGACCTTGTAACATGAGACCACTTTAATCAGACTGAATGTTTGTGTGTTACTATGTATGGGAGACAAAGAAGTAAAAAATATATAAAAAACCATGCCACGTGGTGTTCGGGGCTCAGTTCCTTGGGTATGAACCCAACTGAGAGATGCCGGCTGGAATAAAGTTGCTTCCTGGAAAGAAAAGCCTCGGTGTCACGACTTTGTGCGAGAATCCTGCTACAACTTCAGTTTCTTAATTTTAGTAACAGGAATAGCTAAAATGAAAAGCTAGAACTTCAACCAGAGCAGTTTGAGTTTATTAAATTTATGTATTGGAAATAACCTTCAGATTAATGTTTAAAGAAATAAACACCCAACACAAGAACATTGAAAACGATGAAAAAATATTTATAAACTATCTTCCAAAAATAAGACCTATAGATCCTGTGGCTAAGTCTCAAAAGGATCTTCCAAGCACTCCTGAGCTTGCCTTTTAAGAGTTGAAAACCACCTAGTTTCATACATTAGTTCTGTCCCCAGCACTAATAATATACCAAAACTCCAAGAGTGGAGCAACCAGAAAATTACACAACGATATACTGTGGGCAAGAGATTAGTTCCTCATCTTCAAGGCATTTGTTTTTTTTCAGTTAAACAAAATTATTTTATTTTTGTAAAGCCTCTTAATTAGAATGGCTACAAATGCTATTACACACCAGGAAATTACCCGGCTTTACTAAATCTGCAAGAACGACTTTCTACCTAATCACTATTTCATGAATTTTGTATCATTAACATGTGTCACTGGATAAGCAAATAAAAGACCTGTGGTCAAAAATTAATAAATTGTTATTTGTTCTCTGAGCCACAGTTTCTTCCAGAAACAATGAGCCTAGAATCCATGACAGAATAAAACAGCTCAAACATTTTCCGTAAAGAAAGAAAAATATTTCAGAAGGAAAACAAACAAAAAACCCTTTAATCTGTTAGAAAAATGACCAAAGTGCATTGTACAAGTCTTTCTGCAGTGAAGTGCTCAAGTTCTCTGGTCACAATGGTAACAGAATTATAATGATATAAATCCATCCTTAAAATGCACTATATACATATAGTGCAACAGTTGTATGGCTTCCACTGAGCTTATCACCTTTCTTAGAGTATCTTATGAGGTTTTTACAACTACTGTCCAGTAACTTTGGAGGACTTAGGTCACTCCCTCTATAAGGAAGTGTTTTTAGACATCACAAAATTTTGTGATAAACATTGATTTAATTATGGAATAACCTCACTATTTCTAAGATACAAAACAAATGTAGGGTCAGGGCACAATTTTTAAAAGAGTCCTAAACGTAGCATGAAAATCTTTGGGGTTAGGAAGGAAAATTTCAGAGGTAGATCTAAAATGACAAATGGGATTGAGAAAAAAAAAAAAAAACTTCAGTGAACTTCAGGCAAAAAGGATGGGTAATTCTTTCACCTTAAATTGAAGTCCCAATGTCAATTTGATGAGAGTTCTATTGCCAAATCACAGAACTTTCTTCTTTAACAGCCTTTCCTTTTCATGGATGAAGCCTTAGAAAGCACATTTAACAATATACAGATAACACGTATCAGAGGAAAGAGCAAATATCAACACTCAAAATCAACATATGGCATCCAGATAAGAGGGAGAGTGAATATTGATACTTAAGAAACAAACAAGAAGAAATTTATCATTGTTAGGAAGTTTTTCAGTTTAAAGTAAAAACAAGAGAAATTCATAAGTCGAAGAGAGAGGAGCTGCAGAACAATTTATTTCATAAAATACCCTGAAGGGATCATTGACCACCTGCTGGTTATGAACGTGTAGTTCAACCACCAGCACAATAAAGAAAGTACATATCTAAGCCTTTGAGAGCTTTAGACTTCTTAATTATGTGGGTCCTCTGTGTCAAGCATGGTATTAGACACTTCATACAAAACATTCCATGTAAGACTCACTTACATGGAATTATTAATTCTATAAGATTATTAATAATTAACATAATTATTAACCTTACGAGATTAATATTGTTATCCTTATTTTTCAGCTATATCTGTTGACGTTAGAGCCCATGCTTTCAATGTCCCACTACACTGTCCTCCAGGAATGTCTATCAAGGGACTCTGCTCTGGACATGTCATATGATCTTGAGAGCAAGCTAGATAAAACAATCTGCATAGGATAATAAAAATAAGGAAAGGATTTGAAATCTGATCCATATGCAAAATAAATTTAAAACTTCTTAAAATAAAGCAACTCTTTAAAGAACATGAATGATTTGTCTAGAGAATGTGATATGTAGAGAACACAATAAATAGTTTTATATAGACATAGAACTGTCTATGAATTGATATTGTTCTGGTAATCTGAAAAATGGTTGATAGATCATTGCTTAAGAAAGGGAAATTTTGCCTCAGACAAAGAAGAAGTAATAATTTCAGAAGCCATAGAATATCATGGGTAGCTTTGCAAAAGTAAAGCTTTTACTCTTGCAAAAGAATAAATGCCCCATCACTATAATGCTTGAGACAACTCAAAAAGATAAATGTTAAAATTGCCAAAGACAAACAGGGACAACAATCAGTTTATCTATTCACCTATTCATTCACTCCTCATTCAACTCATCAAATCAAAGTTCTAGGCAATGTTGAACTTACATAAGCAGTATACACAGAGTCAAAAATCAATCATCTGAGGTTGTGCCAATTTTCATTAAATTCATTGATCATCATCAGTTTCTTCTTTATAACACCTTCATATACTTTTATTTAGCTCATCTTTAAATAAATGTATCCAATAAAATAGAATAATGGTATAGAATTACCAATTTAGCCATGCCTCTCCTCACTGTGTACACCTTACATCTTTAATAATGCAGAGAGGCATTTTAACCACCTCTTATTAGCATGTTATCTGTGGAATTTTATTGACAATTTCTAGTATGAAAATTGAATGGGTGACTTAATTACAAAATACCAATTTCATTTACCAGAGACCAAATTCAGAACCAGTTTTGCACAATTCACCACCATCTGCTAGATAGTCCATCTAACTTCTCTAAAAAAACAAAACAAAACAAAAACCCTAATATTAATGTTCACAACTGCTTTTCCCCACCATTTCTTCCCATATTTCCCACTTTTTCCCATGTTCAAGTTAACACTGTTTTCTGAACTCTCAGTCATGATTTATGATATCATGATTTATGATATCATCAGCTACCTGGTTTCCATAATCGGACTTCTGGGATTTTCCCTAAAACTCACCTTTTCTTTTACTCCTTCATCCTTGAACTCTACTAACAAGTTGTCATTAAATTCTGTTGGTTGTACCACAAAAATGACTCCTGAATTTAAACTCACCTTCCAGAAATCAGGCCCCATGTTCTCTTTGACTCACACAATGGTCTTCCTTCTCATGTCTTCCCTTCTATTTACTCCTTCCTCTAGTCTATCTGACCAGTTCAGATGTTGCCTTTTCCAGATCTATCTTCTTAGAATTAACACCCCTCAGGCTTCAAGGTTTAGTCCAAACATTGCACTTGGCATAGAAAAACAAGTATCATATTTGTTCCACTATCACTGAATCCTGCCCCTCCTCCTCCTCTTGCTGACTATGTTCCTACCAAAAAGGCTGATATCTATCCATACATGGAAAGACAATATCCATAATTTATTGCTCAAATGTAACATGAAGAGGACATTTGTACCGGCTAGATCTACTTTCAGGGAGATTATTGCATTGATTGGAAGGAGCATTTTGGTAGCTTGAAGTCAAGAGTTAGTCTTCTAAAAGTTAAGATTTCCTAATTTAAACTCACACTTTTCCCCTTCTTACACATCATTTTCTGTTGTCTTTTCAACAGAAAATATAAGATATTTTCCTGGAGAGGCCTGTGAATCAGGCATGTCTGATCCTTATCTAAGGGTTGTTGTAGGAGAGATTTATTCTTCCTAGAGTGTTGGTCTCAATTTGGGTCAGCATGGTACTTCAGAAAAAAACATTTGTCCTTAGGATAATAGAAATATAGAGGTCTGATGTTTCTTTTGTATCTCTTAAAACCAGTACATAATTCTTCTTCCTCTTCAATAGCATTCAACCTATTTCTTCAAAATGAAGTTATAGGAAATAAGGATTTGCTGAAAATACTAAAATTAGGCAGTTGGCATTTATACCTCCTACTTACTTTGTGATGAAATGTATCTCCTGGCTCCTGATTAGGGGACTGTATGAAGCCCATGTTCTTGAAAACCCCTCATTCCTTCATGCATTCTTCTGTTAATGTGCCTATAATGGGTTTTGAAACATTGAATTTCATCACGCATTCCACTACTCTAAACTTTTGTAAAATTTCAGTGCAATTAAATAAATTTAAAAAGAATACAAATTGAAAATTTAAATATTAATTACGAAAAAGCTTAGATACATTTCAAAAATAGATTATTGTTTTAGAAATTAAACCTCTTTGATTAATAAGAACAATTTTAAAGCTATGTTTAAAGTTGACTTACTCATATATATTTATCAATTTCTATATCTTATTAATAGTTATGAGTTCTTTATGTATTATGGATATACTTTATCACATATATGTTTTGCAAATATTTTCTCCTAGTCTGTAACTTACTCTTTTGTTTTCTGAAGAACATCTTTGGAAAGGCAAAAGGTTTTTTTGGTTTTTTGTTTGTTTGTTTGTTTTTAATTCTGATGAAGCCTTATCTTTTTTTATTGATTCTGTGTCCTATATAAGATTTCTTGGCCTAATCCAAATGACAAATATTTTCTCTTTTTTTTCCTAAGAGTTTGATAACTTCAGTTTTTATAGTTAGATCTATCATCCTTTTCAGGTTAAATGGGCAAAATATTTGAATAGACATTTCATCAAAGAAAATAAGCAAATGGAAAAATAGGCATAGAAAAAGAGGCACTATATCATTAGTCATTAGGGTAATGCAATTAAAACCATAATGAAATATTACTGTACCCTTGGAAGAATGGCTAAAATTCAAAAGACTCACTATGTCAAGTGTTGGGGAAAATGCAGAATAAATGGAACCCTCACAAACTGGTGATGGGAAGGCAAAAACAGTATAATCACTTTGGAAGATAGTTTTGCAGTTTCTTATAATTTTTTAAATAAAATTACAGAATTAATCAGAAATTCCACTTGTAGGTAACTATATGAGAAAAACTAAACAAAATGAAACAAAACAATGTTCACATGTGGACTTGTATGAAAATGGTAATAATAGCACTGGAAATAACTCAAACATTCTTCAACTTGAGAATGGAAAAAAAACTCTGATGTATCCATAAAGTGAAACACTATTCAGCAATAAAAAAGAATTAACTACTGGTAATGAAATAACATTAATAAATCTCAAAAGCTTTATGCTAAGTAAGAAAAACCAAACATTAAAGACTATAAACTATATGATCCCATTTACATGAAATTCTAGAAAGGATAAAACCATAGTGACAGAAAGCAGAATACTTTTCAGAGGCTGAGAAGGAACAGAAGTGGACTGTGGAGTGAGGGAAATATTCTCTATCTTATTTTGGCAGTAGTCACATAATTAATTGTATGTATTTGTCAAAATGCACTGAAGTGTGGATTTCAAATTGGTGAATTTTATTGTATGTAAAGTATACTTTGATAAGCTGATTTTAAAATGCAGTTGAATTAAAATGTTTTTAAAGTAAAGAATAGAGGGATTTAAAAAATCTCATTTGTCCTTTCCCCAAAATAAATGAAGTAAATATTTTCTGTGTACATAGGCATAAATATGGCATGTATACTGTGAAGGAATCATATGAAAGTTTTAATAACCTTTCTTACTGCAGCATAAATTGATTATAGTCACCACAAGGAGGTAAGACCTTAGTTATTTGATTTGAATTTGTTAAAGTATTTAAAACTCATTCACTTTGCCCTCTACTGAAAATTTCAAGTACTTTGCAATGAATATCATACTTTTTCTGAAAGAGTTTGAAGTAGCTGAAATTATTTATTCTTTAATCAAATGTCTGAGAATCTATTCAAGTATAAGTCTCTCAAAAACTTTATATTTTGTAGTAAATTAAAACATTAAAGTATCATGATTTGTATTATCATTATTATCAGCAGTAGTTTCTATGCTTTTTAAATCACCTAAAATCCTTTTGTAACAAGATGAAAGAAATGACAGCAAAAGGGGGAAATAAGGGATTCCAAAAATATGTAAAATGTTTTCAAAATACATAAAATGTTTTGTGGGGCTACAAAACAAGGAGTTTGTAATGTAAATTTGGAAAGAAAAATTAAGGAAGTAAAATAATATGGTGTATGTACTCAAGAGCCTATAGTCCCTGAGCTGACTAGCATAAGAAAACAAAATTAAATATTAAAACATGGCATTGCACACTACACAATTTGTAGCATTCAAATAAAAGTACTTAGAAAGAGCAGACTATGGAGAACTCATGTAGGAAGTACAAGGAACTTTCAGTGCCTAATTCCCACTGCCATGTATATAATGATGACCAAGTGTGAGAAACTTAGCACAGGATCCAGGAAGAAGAGAGAAAGAAGAACTAGAATGGTAAAAGGACTTGGCAGAAATGAGGTTGAAGCTGGGCTTTGTTGGGCTAGACGGATTTGGGTATATTGAAGGAAAAAACAGAAAGAGGACTTAAGACACAAGAAGAGAATGTGTATAGCATAAGGTAGAGAACAGTTAGAGTGAGTTTAGAAACCACTGCCATCATGCCTCCAGGTCTTCAAACAAGGAAGAATAGAGTAGAATAAAAATATAGTTTCCAATAAATGTAAAGGGAAATAAAAAAATTACCATGGACCTCTGATTGAAAATTATGGCCTTTATAACAAAATGCAAATTTTCCAGAGCTGAATGACATTCAAATTGAGAGTAAAAGAGCCCAATAAATTCACTGAAGTGAATAAAATGAACCAAGGCATATATTTGTAGAATTTCAGAATGCTAGTGATGAATAAAAGATCCTATAGGCTTTGAGATAGCAAGATCAATATGGAATCAAAGGGCATCAATATTTCCTCTGTTAGAATTGTATTCTAAAGACAATGGAGCCATGACTTCAAATATTAGGCAGGAAAATTAATATAGGCTTAGAGCTATGTACTCAGCCAAACTCTCATTAAATGTGAAGACAGAAAATATCAGGTAGACATGCAATTGCTCTCTCTGTGGTTTTTGTTTGTTTTGTATTGCTTTTGTTTTATGCTTCTATGAATCTTTGCCAAGAAGCTACTGGGGAAGAACACCACCAAAATGAGTTAACAACTAAAAAAGAGTGTCCAACTTTCAGAATATAAGAGAGATGTAACAGATCTAAAAGTAATCAGGAGAGGGGCGCCATGGTGGCTCAGTCAGGTAAGTGTCTGACTTCAGTTCACAGTTGGTGAGTTCAAGCCCCATGTTGAGCTCTGTGCTGACAACTCAGAGCCTAAAGCCTGCTTCAGATTCTGTGTTTCCCTCTCTCTCTGTCCCTCCACCACATGTGCTCTGTCTTTCTCAAAAATGAATAAACATTAAAATAATAATAATAAAAGTAATCAGTAGAGATTCTGGTATTTGGATGGACGATGCAAACCTAAGGGAGAGGGCTCAAGGGAAATAAAAATTGAATTAATGATTTTCAGAAAGGTTTAAGCCTATTTGGAAAAAAATAGTCATATATAATAGTAATGGTAGAATAATTTAAAATGGGTATGTTAAAATTATGCAAGTGACAAGAAAATAAACATGAGCTTAGTGTATTGGCTCTTTTTTTAAAAATATTTTAATGTTTATTTATTTTTGAGAGAGAGAGAGAGGGAGAGGCAGAGAGAGAAGGAGACACAGAATCTGAAACAGGCTCCAGGCTCTGAGCTGTTAGCACAGAGCCTGATGTGGGGCTCGAAACCACAGACCGTGAGATCATGACCCGAGCTGAAGTCGTACCGTCAACTGACTGAGCCACCCAGGTGCCCCTGGCTCTTTTGAAAATAATATATACAGAGGCATACTGTTGTAAATATTGCCATTATTTAAATAAATTTTGTAAAATCTACTGACAGAATATGAAAAAATAGGAACTGGGGATGAGTTATTAAGTGTCTGATAGTGCTTAATATTCCTTTATAACATATCAACAGACAAAGCATCAGATAATAAAGCAAAAATACATAGACATAGTATTATAAATACATGAATGACTAGAAAATTACATTAATTAATTACATCAGTAATTAAAAACAGGTTTCTTCTAGGTAACTGAACTGGAGAATTTAAAATGGTAAACCAGGGGTGAGATTATTTTGTTTTTCTATTATTTTATTTTTTATTTTATAATTTAAAAGTTTCTTCAATTTTTTCCAATGAAAGATTGAGAGACATCATTGAGTTTATAATATTGAAAATCTTAACAAAAAAGTAAGCGACTTCCTGTCTAGGAGTTAATAAAATTAACTCCCAAGATTTCCTTTACTCTGATTAAGGGTTCTAAATTGCCACAAAAATGATTAAACTTATTGAGTAACTTAAGCAATGGTGCTACTAGTAAGACTGGATTGCTTGGAAGTACCCGGTTGGTTCACAAACTTTGGAGTTCCCAGGTGAAATTTGAATCTGTTCCCCATGCATGGAAGGCAAGTAGAGACCAAAGAAAGAGGCAGGCTAGTCCAAATTGGTAGGAGGCAGGTTTAATAAGCAAGGGAGCTTACCTATGAAGCTTGTTTTGGGTGGCTGCAAGATATATAGATCTCCACACCTTTCTTCTAGAATCTTAAAGTTTATATAGAGGCCTTAGGTGTGTTCAGTCACATATTCACTAATGGTCTTAACACCACCTTACTCTCTCAAGTCTACATCCTAGAAACAGCTGCTAGCATGAGACCTATAGGTGGGAAGTACATTCCAAAGACAGGGGAGAGAGGAAGGAGCACCTGCTTGCCCTGGTCCAGTTTGTGGGTCAACTAATGGTCACATCCTCAAGATGATCTCCTCCAACAGAACCATGATAGACCAAGAAGGAAATATTTAAGACAAACTTTGTTTAAAAAAATGCCCTTAGAGAAGGTAAGGATATACTTTGTCTACTGCTCATTCTCATGTATTTGAATGGTGTCATATATCCCACATCTATATGATCTCATCTGAAATACAGACATCAGAGATATTTTTCAAGAGAACTGAGATATATTATGGTGATCTTGTAGCAGAGTGACTGGATCTCTAGATCATCTATTTGTTGAATGGTTCAAGGACATTAAGGCTGGTGTGCCTATGTGGCTCAGTCGTTTGAGCATACGAATTTTTTTTTTAATCTTAATTTAATTTTGAGAGAGAGACAGAGTGTAAGCAGGGGAGGAGCAGAGATAGAGGGAGACACAGAATCTGAAGCAGGCTCCAGGCTCTGAGCTGTCAGCACAGAGCATGACGCAGGACTCGAACTCACAAACCATGAGATCATGATATGAGCCGAGTTGGATTCTTAACCGACTGAGCCACCCAGGCGCTCCTGAACATACAACTCTTGATCATGTTCCCAGGGTGGTGGGATAGAGCCCTAAGTTGGGCTCCATGCTGAAAGCACAGAGGCTGCTTCGGATTATCTCTCTCTCTCTGTCTCTCTTTCTCTCTCTGTCTCCCCCCCCTCCCCTGCTTGCATGTGTGCTCGTGATTTTCCTCTAATATAATTAAAATTTTTAAATAATTTTAAGATATTAAGGCTTTTTCACATGTAAAAGAAAGATCTCAACATGTTGGATGAGTTCTAATGTTTGCTGACCTATTCTAATTCTATGTGTCCTGAGAGGATAGAATTGTGACCAACAGGCAGATGTTACAAGAAGCTGATATCAGAGGGGGGGCAAGATGGCAGAGAATTAGGGAGCTCTGTAATTTTCACCTGCTGGCATCTATCAAACTAAGAAGGAATGAAGCCAAAATACTCTGAATTACAAGAGTGGGAGGAAAAGACACAGAATCCACAAAGAAGACAGACTCAAAGTGCCTGAGGCTACCTCAAGAAACAAGCCAAAGTACACATGGTGGAGAGTCCCAAATATCACTGAGTAGGGAAATAAAATAACCAAAGGCACAACAAGAGAAACCTAGAGACACCATTAAAAGAACACTTCCTGAAATGACAGGCCCTGGACAGTCAATGACCCTCCTTTAATATAGCAATACTAACAGGTTCAGAATGCATAACAAGCTTTTAAAACTGACAAGAGACAGAAAGCTAGCCAAAATGATGAAACGGAAGAACTCTCCTCTAAAGAAACTCCAGAAAGAAGTCATAGCCACAGAACTGCTCAAAAGATATAAGCAACATAATGGAGCAAGAGTTTAGAACAATTGTCATAAAATTAATAGCTGTGCTTGAAAAAAGCATGGAAGTCATCAGAGAAGCTATTGATACAAACACTAGGGACCTTCAAAATAGCTGTGATGAGTTAAAACATACTATAAATGAGGTGCATATTAAAATGAAGGTGGCCACTGTACGGATTGAAGAGGCAGAGAGGACGATAGGTGAATTAGAAGACACATTATAAAAAAAGAGGAAGCCAAGAAAAAGAGAGAGAAATTGATCCAGGAGCACAAAAGGAGAATTCGAGAACTGAGTGATACAATCAAACAGAACAATAACTGTGTTATAGGAATTCCTGATGAAGAAGAAAGAGAAACAGGTCCTGAAGGGGTGCTTGAGAACTTTCCCAGTCTGGGGAAGGAAATAGACATTGAAATCCAAGAGGCACAGAGAACTCCCCTCAGATGAAACATGAATTGACCTTCAGCATGACATATCATAGTGAAACTGGCAAAATATAAGGATAAAGAGAGAATTCTGAAAGCAGCTAGGGATTAAAGGGCCCTAACATACAAAGGGAAACCTATTAGAGTGGTTACAGACCTATACACTGAAACTTGACAGGCCAGAAAGGAATGGCAGGAAATCTTCAATGTGATGAACAGACAAAATATGTAGCCAAGAATCCTTTATCCAGCAAGCCTGTCATTCAAAATAGAAGGAGACATAGAGGTTTTCCCAAATAAACAAAAATTGAGAGAATTCATCACCATCAAACCAGCCCTACAAGAAATCCTAAGAGGGATTCTATGAGGGAAATGTTGCAAGGAATGCAAGGTACCAGAGACATCGCTACAAGCATGAATCCTACAGAGAACACAATGCATCTAAACCCATATTTTTCAATAACACTGAATGTAAATGGACTAAATGCTCCAATCAACGACATAGGGTAGCAGAATGGATAAAAAAACAAAATCAATCTACTTGCTTTCTACAAGAGACTCATTTTAGACCTGAAGACACCTTCAGATTGAAAATAAAGGGATGGAGAAGTATCTATCATGTGACTGGAAGTCAAAAGAAAGCTGGAGTAGCCATACTTATATTAGACAAACGGGACTTTAAAGTAAAGGCAGTAACAAAAGATGAAGAAGGACATTACATACTAATTACAGGGTCTCTCCATCAGGAAGAGCTAACAATTATAAATATCTACGTGTCGAATTTGGGAGCACCCAAATACATAAAACAATCACAAACAGAAACAATCTTATTGATAAGAATGTGCTAATTGCAGGGGATTTTAATATTCCACTTATAGCAATGGATAGATCAACCAGACAGAAAGTCACTAAAGAAACAATGGACCCGAACCACACATTGGAACAGATGGCTTTGACAGATATATTTAGAACTCTACACCCTGAGGCTAGGGAATTCACTTTCTTCTGGAGTGTGCATGGCACATTCTCCAAGATAGATCACATACTAGGTCATAAAGCAGCCCTCCATAAATATAAACGAATTGAGATAATACCATACACACTTCCAGATCAAAATGCTATGAAACTTGAAATCAATCCCAGGAAAAAGTCTGGAAAACCTCCAAAAACGTGGAGGCTAAAAACCACCCTCCTAAAGAATGTGCAAATCAGGCAATTAGAGAAGAAATTAAAAAATATATGGAAACAAATGAAAATGAAAATACAACAATCCAAACTCTCTGGGATGCAGCAAAGGTAGTCCTAAGAGGAAAGTATATTGCAATCCAGGCCTATTTCAAGAAACTAGGAAAAGCACAAATTCAAAATCTAACAGAGAACCCAAAGCAACTAGAAAGGGAGCAGCAAGAGCACGCCAAACCCAGCAGAAGAAGAGAAATAATAAAGATCAGGGCAGAAATAAACAATATAGAATCCAAAAGAACAGTTGAGCAGATCAATGAAACAAAGAGTTGGTTTTTTGAAAAAATAAACAAAATTGAGAAACCTCTAGCCAGGCTCCTCAGAAAGAAAAGACAGAACACCCAAATAGACAAAATCACGAATGAAAATGGATCTATTACAACCAATCCCTCAGAAATACAAGCAATCATCAGGGAATACTATGAAAAATTATATGCCAACAAACTGGACAACCTAGAAGAAATGGACAAATTCCTAAACACACATGCACTACCAAAATTCAAACGGGAAGAGATAGAAAATCTGAACAGACCCATGACCAGTGAAGAAATCGAATCATTTATCAAAAATTTCCCAACGAATAAGAGCCTGGAACCAGATGGCTTCCCTGGGGAATTCTACCAGACATTTAAAGCAGAGTTAATCCCCATTCTTATCAAGCTATTCCAAAAAATAGAAATAGAAGGACAACTTCCATACTCATAATACGAAGCCAGGATCACTTTGATTCCCAAACCAGACAGAGACCCAACAAAGAAAGAGAACTACAGGCCAATATCCTTAATGAATACAGATGCAAAAATCCTCAACAAGATACTAGCAAATCGAATTCAACAGCATATAAAAAGAATTATCCACCATGATCAAGTGGAATTCATTCCTGGGTTACAGGTCTGGTTTAATATTCCCAAATCCATCAATGTGATACATCACATTAACAAAAGAAAAGATAAAAACCATATGATCCTGTCGATAGATACAGAAACAGCATTTGACAAAATACAGCATCCTTTCTTAATAAAAACCCTAGAGAAAATCATGATTGAAGGAACTTACTTTAATATCATAAAAGCCATTTATGACAAGCCCACAGCTAATATTATCATCAGTGGTGAAAAACTGAGAGCTTTCCCCCTGAGATCAGGAACACGACAGGGATGTCCACTCTCACCACTGTTGTTTAACATAGTGCTGGAAGTCCTAGCATCAGCAATCAGACAACAAAAGGAAATAAAAGACATCAGAATTGGCAAAGATGAAGTCAAACTTTCACTTTTCGCAGATGACAGGATACTCTACATGGAAAACCCGACCAAGTCCACCAGAAGCCTACTAGAACTGATCCAGGAATTCAGCAAAGTCGCTGGGTACAAAATCAACGTACAGAAATCAGTTGCATTTTTATACACCAATAATGAAGCAACAGAAAGAGAAATCAAGAAACTGATCCCATTCACAATTTCACAAAAAAACATAAAATACCTAAGAATAAACCTAACCAAAGATGTAAAATACCTGTATGATGAAAACTATAAAAAATTATGAAATAAATTGAAGAAGACACAAAGAAATGGAAAAATATTCCATGTTCATGGATCGTAAGAATAAGCATTGTTAAAATGTCATTATTATCCAAAGCAATCTACACATTCAATGCAATCCCAATGAAAATTGCACCAGCATTCTTCTCAAAGCTGGAACAAACTATCCCAAAATTCATATGGAACCACAAATGACCCTGAATAGCCAACGTAATATTGAAGAAGAAAACCAAAATGGGAAGCATCACACTCCCAGTCTTCAGCCTCTAATACAAAGCTGTCATCATCAAGACAGTATAGTATTGGCACAAAAACAGACACATAGACCAATGGAATAGAATAAAGAACCCAGAACTGGACCCACAAATGTATGGCCAATTAATCTTTGACAAAGCAGGAAAGAGTATCCAATGGAAAAAAGACAACCTCTTTAACAAGTGGTGCTGGGAGAACCGGACAGTAACATGCAGAAGAATGAATTTGGACCGCATTCTTGTACCATAGACAAAAATAAACTCAAAATGGATGAAGGACCTGAATTTGAGACAGGAAACCATCAAAATCCTAGAGGAGAAAGCAGGAAACAACCTCCTTGATCTCAACCGCAGCAATTTCCTACTGGACACATCCCCAAAGACAAGGGAATCAGGAGCAAAAATGAACTATTGTGACCTCATCAAGATAACAAGCTTCTGCACTGCAAAGGAAACAATCAAGAAAACTAATAGGCAACCAACGGAATGGGAAAAGATAGTTGCAAATGACATATCAGATAAAGGGGTAGTATCTAATATCTACAAGTAACTCACCAAACTCCACACCCAAAAAACAAATAATCCAGTGAAGAAATGGGCAGAAGATATCAATAGACACTTCTCCAAAGAGGACATCCAGATGGCTATCAGACACATGAAACGATGCTCAGCGTCACTCATCATCAGGGAAATACAAATCAAAACCACACTGAGATACCACCTCATGCCGGTCAGAGTGGCTAAAATGAGCAAAACAGGAGACTACAGATGCTGGAGAGGATGTGGAGAAATGGCACCCTCCTACACTTGGTGGGAATGTAAACTGGTACAGCCGCTCTGGAAAACAGTGTGGAGGTTTCTCAAAAAACTATCAATAAAACTCCCCTATGACTCAGCAATAGCACTGCTGGGGATTTACCCAAGGGATACAGAAATGCTGATGCATAGGGGCACATGTACCCCAATGTTCATAGCAGCACTTTCAACAATAGCCAAATCATGGAAAGAGCCTAAAAATGTCCATCAACTGATGAATGGATCAAGAAGATGTGGTTCATCTATACAATGGAATACTACATGGCCATGAGAATGAATGAAATCTGGCCATCCGTAGCAACGTGGATGGACCTGGAGGGTGTCATGCTAAGCAAAATAGGTCAGGTGGAGAAGGACAGATACCATATGTTTTCACTCATAGGTCTAACAGGAGAAACTTAACAGAGGAC